>OX465095.1:57702142-58017142 GCA_949987625.1 Chalcis sispes
TCAAATTACTAGGAAATTTTATTAAAAATAATTGAAAATAATTGTTTATCAGCGGTAATTAACAACGTTAAAATTAATTTTGTACTTATAGAATTGTAAAGTAAATATAAAAATGGAAAGTCAAGGCCAGTCGTACATTGACATTCACGAAGTTCGCTGGCTAAGCAACGTTAGAAAAACGTGTTTCGGCTTGTAGAAGACCGAAGAAGAAATAAATTTTATCTAAAAATAGAAACTCAATTGCGTAACGAGTAATAACCTGTATAGCAACCCTTGATCGAAAGAAATTATCATAATTTATATTGCTAATATGCAAATAAAAATTGTGAAAGGCAGTATGAGAGAAAATTACATGGAATCGATAACCTTTTTAATTATTTCGAAAAACTATAGCTTAACTTCGTTTCGTTTTTGCTTTAGTCAAAACGTGGAGTAGAGAAGGGGAGCGACGAGCAAACTATGAGAATTACGAAATCTCGTTTTAAAAGACGCGTGTGCGTATCCACACGTATATGTATAAAAAAGGCCCAGTGTTTGGAGTATAGACCCAACGACTCACGGCCCCAGGGCCTAAAGCTCGAGAGCGAAGAAATCTTCTCTCTCCTTCTCTTTTTTCTTCTTCGTCTTCGGCGAGCGCGTGTTCTCTCTCAACCGTCGAACTGGCGACGGTCTGTCTGGCGACTGTCTGTCCGCCGATTCGGCTTCGACGATGGCCGTGTGTATATTCGCGACGTAACGCTTTTGCGCGATCGTAATTAACGCAGATATATACGCACGGCCGGTTGAAAATAATCGCTACCCTTTTGAAAAAGAAAAAAGGGGAGATTAACAGGAGCGAGAGAGGGAGAGAGAAAGAGAGAGAGAGAGAGAGAGAAAGAGAGAGGGAGAAAAAGGGGCAAGATGAAACCGAGATATTTTTTTCCGGTATCGTTAATTATTTTGTTTAAAGTGACTTTGGAATAATTTATTGTAGATTAGCTTTTTGATGAGAATTATGAAGAAAATTTTTACGACTGGATTAGTATTAAAAATAAATTTGTTGTAGTAAAAAGTTTTTTTAAGCATGAAATAAAAATGTTATTATATGCAAAACTATTTATTATTTTCATTAGATTGCCTCGATAACGATAAAAATCGAAACAAATTGCTATTACTGAACTACTTTCACGCGTGGAAGGACCAGTTATAAGCTCTTAACTTTTATTATTTTTTCTTTTTTTTTTTTTTTTTTTTCGTTCCTTATCTAATTTGCTTATATGTTTATTTTACGATATCATAATTCAAAGCTAAATGACTACTGTTACATGATGTAAGATTTAACGATAAGGGTAATATATAACAAAATTAAAAAGATTAGAGCTTATTTAAAAACCATAATGTTTTGTGCTTATTAGATTAAGATATGTGCGTAAAAATTTTTTGGCAAATGTTTTTGTAAAATTTAATGTTTTATTTTTATTCAAATAAGACACTCTAAAAAAAAAAACTTTTAATTTTAGCAAGATTTAACAACAAATTTAAAAGTTTAGAATTGTAATATGTATTTTAATCGAGTTACATATTTTACATATTATTTATGCATTCAATTAAGTTGATTTTTCGTTTTCCATTGAATTGATAAAAAAAAAAAAAAAAAAAAAAATTGCTCCAAAAAGGAGTTCTCAAAAAAAAAAGAAATAAAAGAACAGCAAAAATTCTCATACGAGAACGACTTGCTAAACGGACGCAGGTCGACTCTCGATGCGCGCGCGCGCGAGCACGAGATCCACCTTGACCTTTCTCTTCTCGCGTTGTAACGTGGAAAGTAGTAGGGGTACGAGTCTTGGAAGAGAAAGAGAGAGAGAGAGAGAGAGAGAGAGAGACGGTAAGCGTGGGGGCGGCAGCAGAAGGGCAGCGCGGCAACTCCAACTTGTTGAGCCTTCGGAAAATCCTGATGCTTTATTGCGCGAGCTACTCACGAGGGCTCGTAAGCTCGCGCTGTAATGCTCTCGTAATGAATCCTCGCTTCCTTCATTCTTCCTTTCTTTCCTTTTTCTTTTCCTCTTTCTTTTTTCATTTCGTACGACTCGCACCCTCTAAGTACTCGCTTCTATTTAACGATTTTATTGCGCTTGAAACGTGACTGGATTATCGACGACTCGCTCGGCTTTGATTAATTGAGTTATCGCGTGTTCGATTGGATTTTGAGTTTTAATTTTAAAGGGGATGGAATAACTACCGAGCTCTTATATACATATATACTTAATTTAATTAATTAATCGCGATTGGAATACACGCGAACGTAAGCTTTTCAATGATGTAAAGTGCAGATATGTAAATTTTAAAATCTGTAACAGTTAATATATATCTTATTGCGAATGATTTACATTCGATATATTCGGTAGCTATGAAGTATGATAATTATCGGAGTATAAAAATTGTTAATTACTCTTGCATTTACTATTGAATTATAATGACGATTAAAATTGAAATTTTTCAATATTATTTTTGTTCCCTACTTATAACATTCAGACATATAAATATGAGAAATATAATTATTGATATTTCGGAGAATATTATTAACTTGTTATCTAAAATTATTACTACATTAATCGATAGAAATTATACATAAACATAAAATAACTTACAATTATAAAATATATTTATATAAATAAAATATATTTAATAAATAATGAATAATAAATATATGTAATAAATATAAAATATATTTAATAAATAATATTTCAAAATATTATTTATACTTTTAGTATATTATTGAAGAATTAAACCATATAATTTACTAAAAATATGAAGACTAAGAATACTTTGTCTGTACAATAGGACCGATAAAAATATTTTATCAGAGATATATTATAAAACTTTGAATAAAAATTTAAAAAAAGTTTTCACTATGAGTTTATATAATGCTTATAATAAAAACTCACTTTAAAAGAGCGTAATAATATCTTTATGTATTATAAATATTACGTACAATTTTAATTTATTGCAAAGAAGTTTTAAAAATGTTCATTACTTTTAAAAAAAATAATTTCGAAAATCATTGATTAAATATCTCTTGATATAATTAAGCTAGCGTAAAATAAATCAAGGAAAGATCAAACACAACATTGTTCAATTACAAGTATCTTTTATTCTTCCGACAAATGACTCTGCTCTAATTATAGTTTTAGAACAAATCGATTCATGCACATTTATCGCTTTCATACATTCGCGTAAATCTATCCAGGCTGCTGCGTCGGCGCAACGGAGCAGAACTCGAGAGAGCCGCGATCTCGTAAAATTCAACGATTCGACGATTGCATTTAGCAGACTCGGTTGATCGCTTCTGTGTATATATGTACGTATGCGCAACTCCAGCTCCATCGGCAAATTCATCGCGACCTACTTTCGACTCGGGCCGCTCGGTTTAGAAGTTCGAAGCGAGTCAGCGATCGTCGTCTCGATTCCCGTTCTTATCGAAGGACGACGAAGCCGCGCGACGCACTCCAGCGGCGAGTCCGAGAGAATGGCTTTATGATTTTTACGAGGTTCGCTCGCTTCTATGTATACGCGCACACATGCGCGATAAAAAGTGTATGCGCTTGAGCGTAAAAAATGAAAACAAAAAGGGAATGGCGCGGCTACGCGATTCGTCGGTTGGAATATCGGCCGACTGCAATGGATATCGGTATATAGATATACTTGCGAACAGGAGCGAGAAAGCGAGTCGGGAAGTGCGAGCGCGCGCGCTTGAGAACGCAGAGATAAGATTGCCCGAGTGCGCCTCATCGTTGAATTTAAAAACGTCGAACGTCGCTTGCTGCGCCATTTAGTATTATTGTGCGATCATCGATGTATAAAACGTTTGACGTTTATGCTTCGGTATCATCGGCTTCGTGCGAAAGAAGCACAAAGCCTTCGAAAGACACATTTTTGTTGTTGTTATTTTTTTTTATTTTTTTTATTTATTTATTTATTTTTTTCTCAATTTCGCTTCTTTATTTGACGCTTGATTAAGGATTTTATTGTACGCTCGTTCACGGTGTAATTGAATTATTTGAATATAATTTCATACGATCTTTTAATTTTTTCTTATCCGCTGAAATAACTCAATAAATTCTACCTTCAAAAATAAAATAAAAAAAAAAAAAAAAAAACACTTCTCAATGAGAATAAATTTTTTTAGTCTAAAAAGTCCGTTAATACCGAAATAACGATGCATCAACATGTTTGATAACAAACTTTTCGATCTTTACAAACGAGCCATCGTTACTCATCCCTCTTAAACATCGGTTCAACGAGTTCGCAAGCTCCGAGCGTAGTTGAGGTGCAGTAGGTACGCGCATACGTGTGCAAGAAAAGCGCCGCATAACACCACTCAAGAGCGGGAATACGTTGCGTGTTGCACCGAAACGCGTACACACATACACGAGCCGTGAGCGCCTAACGAGGTTATATGCGATACATGTATACGTACGGTAAGGGGGAGTATGGGAAAGAAGGAGGAGATGAAGGAGGAAGAGTGGCGGAACGCGGTGGTGCTGTTACGTCGACGACTTCTTCGTTAATTCTTCGTTTCTCTCCCCCGAGTCGAGAGTCCGGCGATGAGTCATCGCGCTTACAACGGACTTCCACGTAGACGCGCGTGTATTACATATATGTGAGTAAAGAGCTCACGGGCTTATACACACACAAACACACATATACATATATCTGTACGTTCTCTTCTCGTTCCCCTTCAGTCTCTCCCTTCCTCTTATTCCTCTCATCGTATAACTCCATTTTTTCGATATTTTTTTTTTTTTTCTTTTTCTTAAATGTACATGTATACAGGTGCTACACAGTCGTAGTCGGCAATACACATTCATATATGAAAGAAGCGCTCGCCAATCTTATCCCATGAAGAGCTATAAACATCGGCGGTAAGACGTAGCCGTCCGGTGTCCAAGCAAAGGGTAACCTATTCTTGGTCGTTTGGCTAAGATCTAATACGAAAAAATGATCGTCGTTGATGATTCATCTCTTCCTTCTTGCCGTAGCCTTTCCCTTTTCCCCTCTTCGTTGCATACCTTTTTTTTCTCCTCGAATTAAAGCGCTCCTCTACGCCGCTCTCTCGCACGAGTCGAATTCTCGCAAATGGCAAATTATAAATATATATATATATATACTTACGCAGGAGGTATATGTATTTATCCGAGCGTTGCCGTAAATAAAAAATTGTCTGCAGCCGATGCTGATTGGGAGCGTTGTAATAGAGTAGGAGAGAGGCAGTTTATCGGTTTTATTGCGAGGCGATCTGAATATTTTGCAGTACGTAAGGTTCGAAGAATTCGGAGAAATAGGTATGCGATGATATCACTATACAACTTATCGTTTAAAAAGAAAGTTTCTAATATATTTATTTCAGCAATACAACGATATCTATAAAAAATTTGTATAAACATGTAGGTGCAATCTTTCAGAGATATTTTAAGCAGATAATTTCTAACGAACGTTTATCAAACAGTAATAGTTTATTTATTTTTTTTTTTTTTCTTCAAACTTTTAATCAAGCATACTTAAAATAAATCTTATTGGAAGAAAACCTAGCGAGCTTGATAAAAGTTGTATTATTAACCTTGGCTCACGTATCTCAAACGTATAAAATTGATAAAGACCGTTTGTTATTCATTCGTCCAGAATTTTTTATCGCGAATAATGGACAACGATGACAAGTTCAAAAGCGCCGCAGAAACGTGCTCGTAAACTAACATCGACGCGCTCGTTGCGTCATAGTCGTACGTATATGTTATACGCTCTCAACTTTTTTCCGCCTTTCAAAATCGGCGACGCGTGCAAGCTTAACTTAAGAGAAAAAAAAAGTCGGTAAAACTAAAACTTTGTGTTTACACATATATAATAACATTACGCGCGAGTAGAAAAGCCGTCTTCTGTACGGCGAACCTGCCGTTATCTCCGGGTTATACCTCTCGACCGGTATGACTCATCGTCGCGGCATGGACCAATGAGCTGCGAAGGTGAAACCCCGTCATTGGTTGTTCTCGGTAGCGCGGGCCCCCAGGAATCATTTCCCATTGGTCGGCGTTTAGTCGCTCTACCTTTTTGCTTTCTTCCTTCGACGAGAGAGGAATTGCCGTGTACAAGAGAAAGAGAGAGTTTCGTTTGTATACCTATGCGCTCTCTTCTCCGAGTGTCTCGCGAAGGTAGGATTTCACAACGAGACGAAGGGGAGATCGAAAAAGAGCGAAAGAGTGAGGGAAAAAAAGAAGTGATTCATCGCTGGAACTACCATTGTCGCCGGTGCTTTTTACAGTTTTACGGAAAACAAAAAATTATAATTTTTTTTTTTTTTTTTATTCCTATGACGACCGACGTTTTAATGAAATCGTAAACCTGTTGATAATTATAGGGTTCGGTGCTATTGTACTTTGATTTTTGTAAGGAGATTTATTATTTTCATTCGCTTATTATATATTTTATTAATATATCAATTAAATTTACAAATATCGAATAATTTTTTTATTAACTCTAAAGGTCTTCTGCCTTAAATTTTTGTTATGAATTCTAAGCATTACTAATAAAATAATAACATTTTATTTTTCTATGCACATAAAACGGTGTACACTATTATGTATGTACAAATAGAAATTTTTTAACGTGTAATACCTATAACTATAGAAGTAAAATTTTGAGAATTAAGCCGGATTGTGCAAATTTCCACTTTTAAAAACCAACGATCTACCTACACGTACTCACCGCAATTAGCCAGACGGCGTATGAGCGTCAACGTAATCCAGTAGTCCTACGTAAACAATTATCTCCATTAATTCGATCCGTACGAGCCTGGATTTCCGGCCCTCGTTGCATAAATTTATACAAGTGCATCGTAATTGCGGACGGTCAGATTTTTCGCCGTGTAATAAAGAGTGCGTCGACGTTGCCGCGCATAATCAAGGCGCGCTGGCGACTCGAAAGAAATATGCTCGAGTTCGACGGAAACGCATGACGCTTCTGTCTGTCGCGATATCCTCCTTTTTCCTTTTTTTTTTTCTTTTTTCAACGCATACGCTGCCGGTCTTTTACAATATGCATAGTAACAGAGCGTTTATACGTATTCATGGACATGATGCGCTCGAAAGAGTCGTTGCACCTGCGTACTTTGCTACTCTTAGTCACGACTGTATTTATTTATTGCTTGCTACCGGACCTCCTTTTTGTATTTATTCGTCCGATTTGCCGTTGGCTAATTTGTCGAATAATGATTTATTTTCTACGGGTCGATGACCGTTTCCGAGGCTTGAATTTCGCAGCATCTCCGCGCGTTACTCTTCCGCGAAAAATTGTTGAACGAGCCACGTATGCGTTGAGGATATAAAAGTATACATATATGAGTGATATTATTTTGCGCAACCTGTTTTTTCATGACGAAATTCGTTAATCGAATGAATCGACGAATTTTGATAAAAATGTAGGATTTACACTTTAAGGCAAGAATGATTTATTTTTTTTTTTTTTTAAACATATTATTTACAAATAAAATAAAGTTTTGATATTTTGTTTTATTATATTGTGTTCTATTTATGAAATAAAATGTATATTCAAATATAAAAGTATAATATTTTTTATACAAGATAAATTATTATTAAGATTAGTTATTTAAATATATTTAAATAAATGTTATGTTATAAATATATAAAAATCATTATTTCTTTAAATTGATTAAAATTTATTGATTTTATACAATAGATGAAAAATCATAATCAAAAATTGTTTATTGTTGTAAAATTTATGATTAAACAAAATTTATAAAATCTACGCTATTTTAACTGAAATTTCAATAATCTTTTATTCAACGACAACAACATGATGATTTTACGTATCTGTTTATTATTATTATTATAAAATAGTATTTTTATTAAGTAGTTAAAAATATTTTCCTAACAAATAATATGATAGAAAATTTAATATTTTCTACCTTATATTATCGTTTATTATCTATCTTCTACGAAAACAACAAAATTCTTTACGAATTACATATGAGTCATAGTTTTTATTCAAAAAAATAGTCTTATTCCGTCTATTTTATTGAAAGTTTGCGTTGATAGATAACTAAATAAAAAAAACAAAAAAAAAAAAAAAAAAAAAAAAATTTATATATATATACTTATCATAGCAATGACAAGAATACCCACAACCATTTCGACCGCAAAATGCCTTTTAAGGTCAACGCACCAATCGACGCGCACATGTGTATACATGTTTTTTATTCACTAGCGAAAACCGCACGACGGAATATTACGACGACCTAGAGACAATCGCGTTATTCGTAAATTAAAAGGTTTAAAACGATAATAAAGCAATACTTTTCATAACTTATTATACTCCAATACCAGTGAAATTATTTTTTATTTATTTAACATTCATTTATTTACAAAAATAATTGCATTACAAACATGTGATAAACACAGCTCCAGTCAATAATTTTATAAAAAAACCAAAAAGTTTATGAGAACGAAAGCATTTCACGGATTTAGTTTGAGCAGTATTATTAATAAAAAATCGTTAATTATCACTCCTGCATACTATGCTTTTTAATGTTTATTGTGCTCGCGTAAGTTTTGCACTTTTTACTCTCGATGATTTAACACCTGCCGTTGTTTTTCTATTTTGTTTTTTCATCTATGTCGTTGTAAATATTTACGTTTCAAGTTTATTATTCTTGCATGTAAATTGTTTACAATTTATGAATTAATTTCGAATACATCGTTATGATGTATTTTCTTAATTAAAACAAATAATCGTTTAGATGATATTACAACGTTATTATAAATCAGTAAATAAAAAGTTCAGTGTTTTCATTAAAAAAAAAAAATAAAAAGCGTCATGAACGATGATGTACATATATCCACTTGTTGTTTTTTACGCTACGGCACTAAGATGATGTTAGTACGAAATTTTACGATTTTGTAGCACATGTAATGCTTACACATTGCATGTTAAAAGTACATTTAGCGGAAATTTTATGTGCTTCTACGATAAGGCCTTGATCCACTACTCGTACTTTAACAACTTTTTTTGATGATGTACGTTCTTTGCTGCTTTATTTTTGCTATTTATACTTGTGTAGTAGATTTAATGGTAAATAAATTAAATTTATTTATTATTTTTCATTGTAAATATATTTTATTATATTTTGCCTTTTGATAGACGTAAAAGGATTTAATCATCATATTATAGTTAACATTCTGAGTTTTGTAAATTGATTTGTTGTTAAAGACAAAATTTTTAATTTTTTTTTAGAATTCCGTAATTTTCAATTGTTAAGAACAAAGCTTATTTGTAATCTTGAAAGCAGTCGCTGAATAATGAATCTGACTGAAATTTACGATATTTCAATATTAAAAACTTAATGGACTTTCTAATTTCAGATATCGCTTGAGACGATGAGTCAGGTAGAAGAAATCAAAGTCGATGTGTCATTTAAAATTCGATTGCACATTAACAAGTATAATTGCAATATTTTAATTTCCCAAGATTCAAAATACTTGCGATTCAGCACTAATAAATAAGACCGAGCAAACTAATTATCGCGATACCGCCTCAGAGAAATGACCGTACACTGCAAAATATAGCTTCCGAGGATCGTTCATTGGAGCACGCGAGCGCGCATTGCGTATCCTCGACTCGTATGTACCTCTATTCGTACCCGTCTCCTAAAGAAATGAGCGAGACAGGTGAACGCACCACCGATGCGATAAGAGCCGATAAGAGGAGCGTACTTCGGACTTCGATATTATTGCACGAATATTATATCGTGGCTGATGATAAATAAAACCTGCACATCGATGATGAGTCATTGTTAACTTTTTCTACAAGAGAAAAACAGTGAAAGAGAGAGAGAGAGAAAGAGAGAGACTGAGTGAAAAAGATCAGGAATCGTCACTGAGCCTTTTTTTCTTAATTGTTAATTGCATTACGCATTAACGTTCCCCTCTAGGTTAATAAACTCGAACTACAGTGTACACAAAAAAAAGTGCGGCCGGCAGAGGAAACAATAAAAAAAAAAGAAGGAAAAAGAAAAAAAAATAGAATCGCAACGCAAAAACGAAACAAAAAAAAAAAAAAAAACAAAAAAAAAAAAAAAAAAAAAAAGAAGCGGAGATGGAGAGAACGAGTTTTCATTTAGCTGCAGCAATGAGCGGAGGGCTTTCATTATTGCACTTGGCCTGAAAGCGAGCCTAAAAGAGAGACGGCACAATAGCGCGTCAGCTAACCGTGTGGCGAGCCCACGCTGTTATGTGTATAAACGTATGCGTGTATTGTCTCTGCGCACACACATTGGCTCCTTGTCGTTAACCTCATTACTACAGGCGCACATGCAGCTTCTTTATTTTTATTTATTATTATTTATTATTATTATTGTTATTTTGTTTTTTCTTTCACTTTCGAGATCGTCAGCGGGGGAAGGCGCGACGTGTATATACACGAATACATCATCTCCGAGAAACTCGTTCGGACTTGTTAATGTTGCGTGCGGCTCGCCGTATGTTCGGTGCGGGACGCGATAAAAGTGCAACAACGTACGCGTGTACATATATATATATATATATATATATATATATATATATATATATATATATATATATACATATACCATCACGCATACGTACTCGCTCGTACGTATGCACACGCGCTAATTGCACAGAAGCTATCCGCGACTGGTTGTCTTTGAGATGTGTTTATTTTAAACGGATTGGTCAGCGTCACCTGGCGTGTGTTTGCAATTGCGCGAAATCGCGTAAGATTATTTATTCGACTCCTTTGTCGATTGCTCTGAAAATATGCGAGAAAAAAATATGTGCCGCCGATGATGATACGGTAATTTTCTTTCGTGAACGATAAGTAAAAATTATAGATGTGTATATATTATGGAGTAAGGAGTCATTTAACAGAGAGTTTGCGAGTGTGTTGTTAACGTTAAGTGATGTAAAGCAAAGTAACGCAAATGATTAGAATAATTGCTTCTATGGTTGAAACTTGCAAGTATTTTAAAGACGACATTGATGTAAAAAATCGCAGTGCGTGTGATTAGGTACATTAACAGTTGTACATGCTATATTTTTTTTGTCTCTTGACGTTTTCTATAGGTAACAGGTCAACATCCGATCACCTTTTAAAATAGATACTTTCTTTGGCTGTTCAAAATTTGATCATTTTTTGTGATTTTATTTTATTTCCTTGTTATAAAATATAATCATTATTGAGGCTTTTCATTTCTTTTTATCGATACAGACGTATCACGAATCATCCTGTAATTTGAATTATTTTCGTTATTTTATTACAAGAACAATCAATTTCGAATTTTAAATTCAATATAAATGCTTTATTTGTTCTTGATGTAATATTAAAAAATAAATCCAGGAATTCTCTTTGACCGTTGAAAAACTAAAACCTTAACGACGACGTCACCTACAATAAGAGCAATAAGGGTCTCCGCTTTCTTTCCATCTTCAAAATAAAAGAGCACAAAAAAGGTAAAGTCCGCAACATAAAGAAAGAAATCAAGAGGGAAGTAAAAAAAAAGAAAGTACGGGATAGTTGTACGATGTTTATCCGGGCGTTACTCGAGAAAGAAAGAAAGAGAGAGTATCAAAAGCGAAAGAGTCAAGCGCGACTCGCGTAAATAACCGCAACGCGAAGAAGCTCCTCTTTTTACCAAAGTGAGTAAAAGCTGGAAAGACTTTGATCTCTCTCTCTCTCTCGCGCACTATACCGGCATCGCGATAAGCAAGAGAAGTATATATGGTACAGTAAGAGTAAGTTTCGCCGCGCGTCCAGAATTCGCCTACGCGTTAGCTCCTTCTAAAAATAATACGTACAGCTCGTGCGTTTTTCGTCCTCAACAGGATAGTGCTACTGATTTTTTTTTTTTTTTTTTTTTTTTTTTTATATTAAAGTCTTACACTCGCTGATTTATTTTTTATTTTTTAACTCAAAGGCGAGTTCGAGCCGGTCGCTTTCAAAAGTATACGATTGGATGGACGCGAATGGATGGAGAATATATACGCGTGCGCGTACGTGAAGTAAACGATGCCCGAGAGTGGGATTAAGATAATTTATTCGGCGCGCGCGGGCATACGAGGCGGTCCAAAAAACTTCTGGTCTTACGGAACGATTGTGTGTATCCGAGTTAAATTTTACGGTATGAATGATGCGTATATATTATATATGCGCGTATCTTACGTTACGTACGGTGTTAACATTTTTTTTTTTTTTTTTTTCTTCATTAATCTTTGAGTTGTTATATTTTATGGCAATTTTTTAAAAGTATTTAAAAAAATATTTTGTTATTTTGTTTCTTTTTTTTTTCGATTTTTAAATAAATAATAAATCTTAAAATGATTGAATCTGTTTGAATAATTTTTCATATTTTTATCATCATTAACATAAATGTATTTATACTTTTAATTTATTTAGAAGCGTTTTAAATTATTTATTTAAAGTTTTATTTAAAAAATGCTAAAAGAATTCATAAAACGTAGAAAAAATATTTCAATTCGGATGAATTCGAGGTACATTTTATACAATTGTTAAGCTTGAGATTACATTTTTTTTTTTCGTATAAGCTTCTAAAGTTAAAGCATTAAATTTAAATGTTCGTTCTAAAACTGTGCTCGATAACGTATTTATCTACATAAATATGTTTTTTAAATAAACTTTAGTTTAAAATTGCAAAAAATCACGTATGCCGTTAAAATGGTAGAAAGAAAAAAAAAGTATAATAATATACTCGTACATTCAAGCGTAATTCAAGTAGTAAACGCTTCTGACCAGTAGTTTTGCGGAAGTCAATAAAAGAGATAATCGCTTGTAATGATCACTGTGATTTACAGTAAATCCAATGCGACTAACATTTTTTTTTTTTAAATTGTAAACGTCTGCAATAAAAATAATTGCTGATATAATTGTGAAAGCATCTGAATTAATTTGTATTAAATTTGAATTATAAATTTAAATTTTGTTTAATTACTCGTTTTAATTCTAGTTTTAATAAAGCACACATTTTTCAGTTAAATGCGATCTCAAATGATTGAGACTCTTTTAAAAATAGAACTCGAAAATGTCGTAAAAATTCAACTTCATGTACAAATTTTATATTCCAAAGAATTTTATGAAATATCTTTGTGACGAATTAAAATATACGATTAGAACTGATAACCTTAGCACATAAATTAAAAAAAAATATTGTAATATCAAAACAAAAGAATAAGAAAAATGCGATTCATGTAAGAAACTTAAACGCGTTTTAAATTGCTTTTAAATTTAAAGTAAAGAAAAAAAGATTTTTTTAAATTATAATTTGTAATTGTATATATATATATATATAATCTTTGTAATTTATGGCTAAAAAGCTAAACATACTCCTTTAAATTTTATAAACATTTACACATTAGGTACACGTGCATTTACTTTCAGAGTACATAGTTCCACTTGTACCACTTAAAAACTCATGATAAGAAAATAACTTTGTAATTCAAGCTATACGCTTTCGACGCTTACCTTGAATATACCCTACTCCGTTTTTATTCGCGTAGAAAAATCGATCTTTTTTTGCGAGTAACAGCATCTACTTCGGAAAATTGTCTATTCCGCCTTCTCCACCTCCTTCTCCTCTTTCTTTTCAGACACATCGACTAAATTTACCGGCTCGCGTTAGCGCTGCTGCTGCTGCTGCTGCAAGTTCGAGTGAATAATTTCAATTCATTCGATGGATTATCGTCTTCGTCGTGCGCGCGCGCACATGACCAGCTAATCTTAATTTCGCCAGAACTAAATGTGCTCGAGGAAAAAGGGCGAATATAACAATTTTAGAACGAGAACTTAGTACTTGTCATGTAGGATTGATATCGTGTATATGTATTTATGAGCTACGAATTTTGTGTAGTATTAAAATTTACGAAAAATTAACCCATCCTTTAAATGTCACGAATAAGATTTATTGAAATGATTTGTTTTTCCTTTTTTGCTCGGAAAATTTGTTTATTTTATTTATTTTTTTTTTTTTTTAACTTTTCAAAATAAGTTATAATATTTAACTTAAAAATTCTTAATATTCATGCGTTTTATGAATCTTATATTAAAAACCAAGATTTATACGATGAGATATATACGTCGATATTGGAAAAAATACCTTTGACATAGCATAAACGATAAATAATTTGACTTTTACTAAAAATTTAAATATATTTAGCAATAATTAAATGAAATGTATACAACGTCGAGGTGGACTATGAATTTTAAAATCAATTATTTTCAATACCTCGTTAATTTTTTTATGCAAAATTATTCGATCAGCGACGACAAACGCCGCAAAGCGACGGTATAATTATATACGCTTATTAAAAAACGCCGTGCTTTAATACATTATACAAGATTTCCGACTACTTGTTTACATATAATGTCACACGGGCGAAGCTCATTATGTGCACCGGAGACAAATAAAGAGGACACATTGCACGCATATATAAAAATATTTTTTTAACTAGAAGTATCGAGGCAAAAGCTTAACGCTTATATGTTAACATCGGTGTAACAAGTTACAACATAGGATGTACGTATACACATATAGATATAAAAAAGTAAGTAGAAACAACCAAAACACGTATCGACGATGCACTGTGTTGCACACGTCCTGTTACTACGGACCTTGTGTCTTCGCTTACCTTCCGTCAGACGCCTCTTGCATATACATATGCATATATATATATATACGTGCTTGACCGTAATGCTCGACACTCGTATACATGTATACACACACACACACACACACACACACACACACACGTATATTCGTGAATAAAAATAAAAAGACCTTGTATTGACATAAAGAAATTTCAAGTATAAGTTATTAAATGTTTAAATATCATTATCTAATAATTCTTGGTTTCGCTGAACTGTGTACTGTATTATTTCTAAAAGGGTTAAACTATCTCATTTGTTATAAATGATTGGTATAAAAAAATAATGCTAATAAATCTTTAATTTAAAGGAGATTACTGAATTATTTCATCAATTAATTCAATAAATTGTTCATAATAAAATATTGTTACATGGCTCACTGCCACCAGATGGTATAATGTTTATTGAATCGTGAAAACTACAAGTTTTGTTATTATCATGTTAAATTATGTAAACAGGATCGTTAATCGCAAAGTCTAGTTACACAAATTACTCATTTTTTTGCTGATTATGCATGAAGAGAATAATTTATAAGTTCTGTGAAAGTATCGATAATAAATGATAATTTCGATCTAAATTAGTAAAAAAAAAAAAAAAAAAAAAAAAAAATAAAAGAAAAAAAAATTGACTCTATTATTTAGACAGAAATCTTTGATTCATGAGGTAGAAAAAAAACAACAAAAATTATTTAAAAAAAATGTATTTAACTGTTAATTTTTATCGGTCTTTGCGCACGCTTATGAATCCATTAAATAGTTAATAAAAATAAAAAGACAAACGCGAAACGAGCCTAATTATCCAAGCTTACATTTCGTCAAATAAAATCTTAAAGAGATCTTTTCCCAACTCGCTCACGCACGATATTATGCACAAAGCGTACGCGCCCAGTCTCCTTACTTGGCTCGGCGAGCGTGAGCATATAATAGTCGAGACCAGCGGTGTGTATGTCATGTACGCACGCGCGGCGATCGGGCGGAAAGCGCACGAGTAAGTATGTGCAGGTGCTCGGGTGTACAAACACCTCGAGGTGCGGTGGTAAAAGTCCGATGCATTGGTTTCGCCTAGCGCGCGATTTAAGTATTAGGAACGTCGCGATGAATTGCTCTATCGCGCGCTTACTCGACATTCGTATACTAGCGCGTTTTGCGGAGAAAAGTCGAAAAGACGAATGTGCTTTTCGATGAAAAGATCGCGCCGTACCTCGGCCTGCGTGCGTTTATTGCTTTTTTTGTTCGGTTGCGTCAGACTCTTCGTCTTTTCAATGGCTCGTGTGCCGCAATAATGGCCAAGGAGCCGGGTATTCTTTTTCTTCTTTTTTTTTTATTTCCATTGATTTATCGATGCTTGCAAAAGAGGTTTTGTTTGTGCTCGTAAGCTCCGGGATTGTTTTGATAATGAGGTAGACGGCAATTATTTGATGGAGGCTTTTCAAACATTCAAATTGGATATTCTTTTACCGACTCTTTATAAAATGACAGATGTTTTGAAAAATTTCAAATAAAATTTTTTTATCGTTTAATTTTCATAATCTCGATAATTAAAAATTTACAATTCACAATGAATTTACAAAAATGCTAAATATCGATTTGTTTATGTTTAGATGATTAGATAAAATATGTTAGTACGTAATAAGACAGAGTCAAAATTGAAAGCAACGTTTAAAGCTGTGCAAAAAGTATCAGGAAAACTCTCGAGGTTCGAGCATCTTGAACTTCATCGCAATAACCGAGTGGTTGCAGCATCAAGCGCAGTAGCATATAAGAGGGAGGATGAGAATAAGAAGAAGAAGAAGAAGAAGAAGGGATACACCCGGAGAGGCAATCGCGTGACGTATATAATATACGCTGTGCGCTGGGAGTATAACAGTAGTTTGATCGCTCGCCCGATAAGCTTACTGCATCGAACGTAATCTACTCTTGGTCGACGGGTTACGTCTTAGAAGCTTACACGTGTCCTTTCTCTCTCTTTCTCACTCTCTCTCTCTCTCTTCTCTCTTCTCTCTCCTCTTTAAAATCTCTCTTTCTACCTCGGGCGCGCTAACGTACGGCCGAGCGTTCCAAAGTACAAACTACGCAGTTATAATACGCTCGCGCGTCGAGTCGGTGTCGCCGCGACGATGGTGGTAGTGGTGGTGGTGGTGGTGGTGGTGGTGCAACGCACTGGCGGTAGCCGGCGTATCGCTTTCTAGCCTCCACCAGATGCATGCGCGAGGTATATACATACAGCTAGCGCGCGCCTTTTCTTCGGGAGTGGGAGGAGGTGGACGCGCGCGAACCTGCAACGAGAGGAGGCTGAAAGTGTATTTTATTATGCGCTTTCCGTCTCCTTCTAGAGCGCGCGCGCACGAGTCCTCGCTCCCCCTTCTCCTCCTCCTCCTCCGGTTTATTCTCTTTCTCCGCGCACACTATACATGTATAGCTTCTCGCTTCGTTTTGGCTCGTTGCTTTTTTTCTAACTCCTTCCTCTTGCTCTCCTCGTTCTTCTACTCGTTCCTCTCCTCTTGTGTGCTTCTTCTTCAGCTTTATATTTCACTTGATGAAGCGAGAAGAAAATGGAAACGAGATTGGAGGTTTTTTCAGCCTCTTTTTTTTTTTTTTTTTTTTTTTTTTTTTTTTATTATTTCTTAGTTTGGTTTAACGCGACGCAATAATAATGCATGCACGCACAATCATTTTTTGTGCAATTGTACGCCGCGTTCTTAATAAGGCGTGTTTATGAGATTTTTGATAAAGCAGCGATGAAAATCGTTCGATAATTAATAAAAATTTATTACCGTCCTCTTTAGTGTTATCTTTTCTAAGTATCAATTTTTCTATCGTTTTTATTTAATTTCGTTAACATATGTTTCTTTAGTAAATTTAAAATATAGAAAATTATATGCTTTCAATCGTTATACTATGTAATTTATTTAGTAAAGCAAATCAAAGTACTTAAGACGTGTGTTATTCTTGATACGTAATACATTTTGTTACGATAGAAATTCCAATGCATCTAAACATTTTATAAACGATTTTATCAGAAATATTTTTATATCATATTTAATCTTTCTTTATTTACGGTAATATATAAATGATTCGGGATAAGTGCAATGCTATTATTTTATAATAATTAATGATTAAAAAGTTTTCATATAAAAAAAAAAAAAAGATTTAGTAAATCACGCATATTTTCATATAAGTAACATTAATTTTACAATTTAATATAATTTTAATAGTCATTTTTATTAATTCATTATTACCATATATATCTATATCTATCTATAGATTTTACTATCTGCTGAAATGTTAATGTGCACGAAATTTCAATAACAATTTAATTTAAGGATGACGTTTTAAAAGTGTAACAATAACAAATTTTTTTCTCATTAACTTGTTAGAAATCGCGTTTTTTCAAGCAAGAACACATTAATGCAACAAAGTTAAATAAAAATGATTTTCATTTTTAACACAATTATCATTTTATTTTTTAAAGTAAATAATCTTTCGTATAATTTGTAAAAAATTAATAAATAATTTTTTTTTTTTTTTTTTTTTCATTCTTAGATCGAGACATTTCATTTAAATTACAAATGGGTATGTTAATCAAAACTTGTTATTACTTTATTATATCATCTTTATTCAGACATTGCGACAAGTAAATTAATTAGAACAGACACTCCAAATTGAAAATAAGTGAACAAATTTCTCGAGAAAAGGAGAGAAGAACTCGTTGGATATTATTTTTCAAGCTTTTTTAAGTGCATCACTTTATTATTGCAAAGTGTACTAATTATTTTACCGTTTTGCGTAATGAAAGTTACTTTTTCACATTTCAAATATTCATTTTTTATATCTCAATTTAAAAAAGAAAAGAACGATAATAAATACATATTCATGCGATTGAAAAAAGATAAATTTTATCAATACCAATTTACCGATGAACGAATAATTTTAAAATTTGTTAACTTGAAAATAAAAATGAAAAATAAAACGAAAAATAAAATAAATGTAAAAGAAACAAAAAAAAAAAAAAACAACCGCGAATCAAGTGAAAACAGCAAATGAGCTTATACATCAAGATTGAAAGGGCTCGCGATGCGGTTGTCAGCTCTGCACTTGGGAGTTGCGCGTATCGTTCGCGATGTCTGTTTGTCGTCGCGTCGTTGTCCGAAGCGCAGCTCCGCGCACGTACATCCTCCGACTACTCGACTCGGGGTCGCGGTGGTTTGGAGTAAAGCGAAAACTCGCGCGCACGATATTCCGTCCGCACCTCCGCACACGTATTGTAAGTCGCGCGCGCGATCCGTCCGTTTGCCCCTCCCTTTCTCTCTCTCTCTCTCTCTCTCTCTCTCTCTCTCTCTCGAGCCATCATCTTCGTTCCTCCCTCCACCCTTCGCCCTTTCGTCTTTTCTTTCTCTTTCTCTTTCTCTTTCTCGTTCTCTTCACCCTCTTTTCCTCGCTCGCGTTCCCTTCCTCCCTCCCCGGCCCCAGCGCTTCGGTTGTCCGACAGGAGATGCGCGCGCACGGAGCATATCCCCACCAGTGCAAAACAGAGTAGCGGGGATAGCGAGGCTCGGCGGCGCGTACGCAAGCAACGTGTAGCCGCTCCAACTCCTCGCGGGGGCAAAAGCATAGAATCATTACCAAGCAGGACCTCGAGGAGAGTGGACGCACAGTATTGCCCGCTGTTCTCTTTTTCGAGTATTGTTAAGTTGTACTTGCGTTGTATACATACGCACGTCGAGAGCAGTTGAGTAGTCGGTTAGCCGCTCTCTCATTACTTTTCAAAGTTTTTTTTTTTTTTTTAAACGTAGCCGACGAGTTTTTACATCTTGTTGTTATTTTTATTTTTTACAACGTTCGCTGTATACCGCCGACGCGCGTTTATTCCAGTGTGTGCGTACCTGAAAATTTTCGGAGAGTCTTTGATTCAACGGGATTCTCGCGAACGAAATATACAAACGTGCGTCACTGATTATTGATAATCGTCGTGTGGCTTGAAAAGGGACTCACAAACGAGAACGAACTGTGATTTTTTTGTTTCGCTGTTTTGTATTTATTTTTCTTGGCTCTGCATTTTGTACGTTGAGCGACGATATAAATATAGAAAAAGAAAAAAAAAAATAAAATATAAATAAAGAAATTGCGAGTCGTGTGAAGTGACAGTTGTGACAAACCGCAGTTTTATTTTGTCTCTGTTGTTCCTTGACGAACGCTCATATCTTTTGAACATTATTTTAACACTTGTGTGCGTGCAAAAAACATCGACAGCACCATCGCCAACACCGAACGTGCCATCAAATTTTTATCTCAGGACAATCGGATTTGTTAAAAGAAAAAAAAATAAATAAATAATAAGACAATTAATTATCTCTCGTGATCCAAAGGACATTAGCAAAGGATCAAGAAAAGTTATAGAATATTAGTAAAATTTTCAACAAGCCTTAACCGGCGCACATCAAATTTCTTTTTTCCAAAGTATAAATTTGGAAAAGTGCAGTCAGCAAGGCAGAACCTATGGAAAGTGATCCATACGAGGATCCACCCTACAGGAGATTTCGCAGGTGACTTATCCGATTCGTACCTTGGCAACGATCGGAGCGAACATCGTGGATACATAGGAAAGAAAATAAAACTAAAAAATAGACTTAACAAACGAGTTTATTAATTTGACGAAGAGCGCGCGTTTAATCCACCAACCACGTGCCGCACGCGCCGCCTTCGTATAATCATTTGCAGTAGCTAAACAAGCACGTGCTCCGAGAAGCACGTCATCGTCGTCGTCGTCGTCGTTGTTGTTATTTCCTCCGGTACCGGGAAACACAAAGAATCGAACGAGGAAACGACATTTTTCAAAGACGCATGAACTCAAGTTTTTTTTTTACTTAGTTCGCGTTGTACAATAGAGGACATTGAACTCTCCGATAGTTGCGAGGAGATTGATAATTTTTATTATATCGATACGCGTACACGCGAAAGGACTCATAGCCGTCGTCGTGATTTGTTTGTTCTGTTAAAGAAGATAAAGAATAATAATTGATCTCGAGTAAAAAAAAAAAAAAAATAGCAAATCACATCGCCGATAAAGATGGCTATACCGTTTGCATTGCCGTCGGACGCGGAGGCCGAGGATCAAAGTCAGCAGCAGCTCGAGCAACTCATGTTGGACTTGTACGCGGCGCTGCAACAGGTCCTGCGCGCTAGAAACGCACAGCATCCTTCGAGAAACCGTAAGTACTTTGCTTTATTTCTATCGCTTTATTTCTCACATTCAATCGACTTTTTTTTTTTTTTTTTTTTCATTTGTTTTGAATTTTTTTTCTTTTTCTTTTTCTTTTTTTTTCTTTTGCCGTTAAGTGGATACTTTGAGTACGGCTTCGAGTATTTGACGCGAAAATGATAGATCAGAATGTTAGGCGTGTTGAATTGAAAATTTTTCGATGAAAAGGTTTTTTTAAACAACGATATTGCTACGTGTAAAGTGAAAAAATCCGATTTTAAAAAATGTTTTTTTTTTTTTTTTATAAACGAGGATGATGAAAATTTTGATATAAAGGAATCAAATAAAATTTCTGTAAAGAATATTATTTTGTATAATACTTTCTATTTTTATTTTTTATTAACCGCCGTTACTTTACCGAATATTTATGCAATTTAATTTTTTCTTTTTTTACGATCTGACGTAACTTGGAATAATAGCGTTTTTAAGTAAGTCAATTGAAACGACTTATAATTTTTTTTCTAAAATTGTTTAATAAGATACTTTTTGGATTAAACATTAAAAAATAAAACTTTTTTAAAATTCAGCTCGTTTAAGAAATTTATAATTTTATATTATCCAACAAATGGTATTAAAATTAATTTCATACATTTTGTGTTTGAAATATCCTTAAAAATTGTGATTTAAAAAGACAAAAATTAGAAAAGAATAACAGTTGCAAAGTAATCGTAAAAAATTTAATACAAACACCTCCGATCGTATATAACTATACATACGCGAGTAGCCTCTCTCAACTGTATTCGTGCGGTCAGTGACCGGAATTGTAATTCTCTCGCGTATATGAGCACGAGACAGATTATTATGCGCTCATTATGTAATGATGGGTAACGCGCTTGCTTGGCTGTCAATGCTCTTCGTGAAACCAACCGACCGACTGACTCAGTGATGCGAAAAGAATCCCCCGTCGTCGTCGTCGTCGTCGTCGTCGTCGTCGCCGTCGAGTGTGTGTTTGTTTACAACGCTAAACGATTCTCTCGGATAGAGTATGCGTTACGAGCGTTAATTACGTATAATAAAGCAGTTTGTAACCTATATGATAATTGTGCCGCGGCAAAAGTGTTCGCGTTGCTATAGAAAAAGAAAAAAAAAAAAGAAAAAGAAAAAAAAACGGAAAAAGGAAGCGTTATTCCTGTTATAAAAGAGCGCGACGTATACGTATAGCGCGCAGCGTTCGTCGCTTCTGCAAAGTTCGTTGACGTATATGCAAGAATCGCGGAGTGATACCGCGACGCGCACTTGACTTTGAGTGAGATTGACGTAACGATTTTACCGCGAGCAAAAAAATTACGTATAATGAGAGACGCGACGTTTGTTATTGATTTAATGGATAATTGCCGTATCTTGTTTTTGTTACGTATCGAGAATCGAGAATGAAAAACGGGAGTTAGTTTCTTGACACTTTGCAAGTGATATTAAAATAGACGCTCGGGTGAAGAAAAAAAAAAAAAAAAAATAAGCAAGTTAATCACCATAATAATAATTAATTACCATAATAAAAGTATGCGAAATTTTAATCGCATTAAAAATAGTGAAAATTTAATTAATTTTATTTTTTTTGAAATATATATTTTCACATCTGTTCGGCTTTTATATATGAATTAGGAGCAAGCTATATTCTCAGTTTTACTATTGTGTGAAAATAAAACTATATAAAATAAACTTTTTTGTCCAAAAAATGAATATTATTTACTTTGGAAAAATTTACATTAAGTAAATAAATATGTAAGATAATTTGTTATTCGGAAAAGTAAAAATAGGTGATAAATATTTCAATAAAATTAAAAAAACATTTATTTTTATAATGTTAAAAAAAAACTTATATTTTCACTATTTTTACAAGACTCAAAGTTTTTTTGTTATACGTAAAAAATCTTTTGAACAGTGGTATTGCTAAATAACATTGTTTTATTTATTAACTAGATTGTGTCAAGAAAAATAATCCATATTTGTCAAATTCCTTTTTTTTTTTTGAATTTACGTTTATGGGAAAGCGAATACTTCAAAATTGGCGGTGCACCAAAATTACAAATTTGTGTGTAAACTTGTGAAACGTAACGGCGGTCAATGATTCACGCGTTCTTGAGATTCTTGTATCTTGCTATCGTGTTTAAATCCAAATAAGAAATAATTGCGCAAATATATGAATGATTCGAAAATAATTTTCCGGTAACAATAAATTTGACATGTTGAGGAATTAAAATTAAAACGTCGAAAGGTAATTAAAAAAATTAATAAAATAGAATGTATATGATTGCACCTTTTATTAAGTGTGAATGATAAACAAAGATAAGTGGCTTAAATATTTTCTGAGTTTATAAAATTTTACCCATAATTAAAAAAATTTCTTAAACATTGTTTCTTTTACGAAGAACGAGGCGAAAATTTCATGAAATCTTTTGAAACGATTAAAAAAATAAAGGAAAAGACGACAAAAGTGAAAAAAAAAACAGATTTATATAAAATGCAAAATCAGATTCTCTCATAAGTCGTAATTCGACTTTGAAAAATTAAATACACGCACTCCTTTACTTTAGCGAAAGACGTTAAAGACTCTTTCTCTCTCTCTCTCTCTCTTTCTCTCTTTTTATTTCTCTTTCGGTGCCACGCTGTGTGATAATTTATACCCTGGTGCACAATAAAACGACGAAGAGTCGACGAAGCGAGTGCAAGCGCGCGCATATATATATATATATATATATATATATATATATATATATATATTCACGTGTAAGAACGAACAGATGTAGTGTGTGGGTGTGCAGCAACAGCAGTAACAGCAAGAGCGAAAGCTATATATGTGGTAGACGGTGTCCGGCCGTGACCCTGCTTCTCTCTCTCTCTCTCTCTCTCTCTTTCTTTCTCTCTCCTTCGTTTTCTTCTCTCTGTTTTCTGCCTTCGTTCGCTCGCTCGGTGCGCGCGCGTTGTGCAGCGCGAGATACTACGAAGACGACGACAACGACGACGAAGGGATAAGAGTTTCACGACGAGGAGGAGGGAAACGAGAAATGACCAACTATACTCGCTTTGCAAGGCGATTGTCGAGTGGCTAACTTTTTAAGGCATATAAAAATTCGAAAAGTTGGAAAATTAAGTCATTTTTTACGTGTGTATGTATCAGGTTAAACGAGAATTTGTTCGAATTCGTTTTTTTTTACACGAATAAAGCGACGCGTACGTCTTTATTCGCGCCGTCGTATCGTAAAAGTGCCTTTCGCTTTGTTCTCGAGTCTTTTTCCTCACGGAGGAAAGGAAGTATCGTCCGAGAACCTGCTTTGTAAGTGCTTTATAAAAATAGCTTTGCCTTAAATCTAAGATGTTGTTAACATATTGTACAAAAAGTATTTACAATTGCAGTTTGGAACAATTTAAAAGATACCTTAATCGATAATTAACGTTGAAAAATATTTCGTCCATGAAAACTCCATAGAAAATTAAAAGCTACGTGCATCGTACACTTACAATAAACACCTCTTAAATACTCGACTCGCTGGCGTAACACATCGTAGTAGCGAGTAATACCGTCGTAATCCAGGGCGCGAACTGCCAGCTGCTGGCGATTTTGGACGTCTCCATAATCCGTAAAGTTCAAAGCGAGTTAAAAGCTCCGACGGCATCTTTTCTCGCTTGCGTTCTATTCTCTTCCTCATAGAATGTAAACCTAGCATATCCCAGCGCGACATTCAAAACAGATCGAGAAAAAGAAAGAGAGTGAGAGAGAGAGAGAGAGAGAGAGAGGGGGGGGGGAAGAAAAGCTACTCGAAGAAGTGTCACATAAGTTGTGAATTCTCTCGCAGCAATCGCCTGGGAGTGTGACGACGGTATATTCTCTCCCTCTTACACTCGCCTCTTCGAAAGAGAATACGCGAACCCTTTTCGCGCGTTCGCTTATGTACGAAAATAGTCTTGCAGCGAGGGTCAACAACCATATAGTTATGGATTTGGCAAAAAAGAGAGAGAGAGAGAGAGAGAGAGAGAGAGAGAAAGAGATTTGAAGAGAAGTCGTAGGCTCGAACTCTCGCGGTTGCATCAGAACAAGCGGGGGTTCCTTTTACGCGTATTTTTAGATCCCGTTGTGCGCGAGCCTCGCGTGTATATTGCCGCCGCGCTGAATGCGCGCGATCTTTTACGCGCTTACGCTTACCTCCTCCTTTTTCCGACGAGTTGTACGCCAAGAATCTCTAGCTCTATCGTATTTCGGATTCTAAGGCGCTTGCCTTTCTTTTTACTTGAATTAAGGCTGTGTGCGTTTATCGAAAAATCCCCGTTCGTTTGCTGTAATAAGTCGTGGCGTTGAGATATAACGAAGGAATATTCGGTTGAAGCGAAAGGATTAGTTAACTAAACTCGTTATTTCACCGATAGCTGAATGAATTAATTCGTTAAAAATTCTTATTTTCTATTTGCAATTTTTTTAAGTAAATTGATTTAATAGTTAACCAGTAGTAACACACGATTTGGTAAGACTCGGTACATTTTCAATTTTCCATTAAGTTTAACTTAATTTATTTCACAAGTAAAAATATAAAATTCAACTAGGAACTAAATTGCTTTATTACTTTAAAGAAACATTGCAGCTACTGGTATTTTCATTTTCATTGTGGTATTTTCATCGAAATCTTTTGCGCTTTACCTTCACTCGCTTTTGCAAGTAATCGGACAAACGTAAAAACCTTTTACACTTTTATTATATCGCGTATAAGGTTTATACTTTGAGAAATGCGTGGAGTTATCGATTTCAGTCGATTTTCGGAATTACGAGTACTTTTGACGTAGTTAACCGGGTTAGACGGTGCGCTCGCATCCACTAAAAACTTTTCAAACTGCAATTCGGGTCACAAGTAGCGATTGCGTCGTTACTTTGGTCGTTTCTCTCTCTTACGGTTTGCATTTCGGATCTTCCGACGTAAAAATTATCCACGTGGGTTTCTTTTGTTTTTTTTTTCTCTTTCTTTATACGAAAATTATTCGTTTTTATTATTCAGCGTCGGTCGTTACACGGAGTGGAGATGGAATGCAAACTGCGCAAATAATATAGAGAGCAAGGAATGCGAGAAACTATAAAGAATGTCTATAGCCCTTCGTAAAATATGCAAGAAATTCGTCATTGTAAATTGTCGGTTTGCATTGTCGCGCTCACTCATCGGCGAAACCGACAACTGGAGATTGACAACATAAGCGCGAGTGCCCGTACGACTCATAAAAAATTCATCGAACTACAGTCTGCGTTGTTTGTCGTATCGGACGTGTAGGACGTGTAAAAAAAAAAA
The DNA here is from genome assembly GCA_949987625.1 of Chalcis sispes. Classification (NCBI taxonomy): domain Eukaryota; kingdom Metazoa; phylum Arthropoda; class Insecta; order Hymenoptera; family Chalcididae; genus Chalcis; species Chalcis sispes. The sequence continues at coordinate 57,728,386 of OX465095.1, forward strand.
AATTATAATAGAAATGCTTTGCAACTTTTTTCGATACTTTAGACTAATGATTTTAAATAATGATTGAACTCATTACATTAGATTGGCATTCTTCTTTTTTTTAAAAATAACTTTATTAAAATATTCATATAATTATCGATTATTTTTATTATTAAAATTTGCATTAAAAATTAATAAAGTTTCGAAAAAATGAAAATCGTACAAATTTGACAATTTTACTAAAGCAAAACGAATAAATTTCAAATTAATCGTTTACAATCGATATTTCTAATGGATAAATTCATAAAAAGATAAATTCTGTGCATTTGACATTTATTTTCCTTGGCATAAAAAATTATTCTAAACGTAAAATCTATTGAATAAAATGTTCACATTAGAGAAAAAAAAAAAAAAAAAAAAAACTAAAATCAGTCGCTTTTGTTGAGATTACGTGTGCATTAAATTTCAAACGTCAAATTAAATTCTCTCTTTTATTTATTTATTTATTTTTTTTCTTAATGTTTCTTTATTTTCCTTTGTTTGCGCTACAGTCGCGCGCATCATATGTAATTCATGCAAGTTGCGCGCGTAAAGGTAGCAAAGCAAACTAAACTGCGCGTTATTGCAACGAGGCATTACAAAGATACGACGGAAGCATCAGAGCCAAGATAAAAATACAAGCGATAAAGAGTTGCGTGAATCTCCATTTGTAAATTTGCTGCCGTCGGCACGTTTTCTTATATTATTTAACACGATTTACATTATTCTCTATTTACATATTAAGTTTAAATATTTTTTTTTCTATTATTCGTATAAACATTTATCTTTCTACTTTATATTTTCATAAAAATTTCAAGTTGGTAGAAAAATTTTATTAATCGAAAGACATGGAATTCAAGCCAATAAAACAATCGATAAAATATAAATATGCACGCTATACGTCGAAAAACATTTTCAGTAAAATAAACTTCAAGAGATCCTCGAAAGTTTTATAAAAGCGCTTAACCGCGGACCAATACGTAAAATTGAAAATATGATATACAATGACGACTATGGAGGTAAATAATTGTGCAACGACGCGGACGAATGAAAACTTATATGAATACTCGTACGCTTATGTTAGATTTGCGGAATTCCGCGTGTACAATCGGGACGAGTTTCATTTGGCGAGGCGAAGCAACGCGCGTATGTTGTAGGTACAAAGAACTACGGGAAAGCTCAAACTTTTTGATTTTATATTTCATGCGATCGACAAATATAACCGTTACGATAAACGTAAATTTGTATTCGATAAAAAGAGACGATATGTGATATTAAATAGTCTCTTTTGTACTGAGATAATAAATTACGCATCCATTCTTGTTTATTTCTTTCTAAACTGTACTTTAAACGTAAACTTCAATTTTGTTCGAGATACGATGATTCCGAGTATTAATTCGAGTATTGATTTGTCATTGATTCATATTATGCCTGCATGAAAATTGTAATTTAATGTCGAGATAGAAAGCTTAGAAAACGATAAAAAAACGATTGAATAATTTACAGTGCAATAAATAAATCAAAATTATCATCTCAAAATTTAACAAATCAACGTTAACCTTCGTCGATCTATTAAATAATCGTTATCGCTCTCGGCTCTTCTGTAATTAATCTCAGCGTTTCCGTCGATTAAGAATAACCCCACGGAATCCTACCGAGCTGAAATCAGGTGATACAAGCCGCTAAGAAATGCGTTATCTCGACTCGCGACGACATTATCTCTCATTGTTACGGGAAATCAAGTAACAAGTCGCGGAGGCGATCGACGGAAAGGGAAATACACGCTGAAATGCGTTTGTAGCATTATGCCGCGTTTACCGATGCGTGGAATATATAAGCGCTTGGTTTTAATTTTATGAACCGTTTCGATTAATGCGAGTCGCGTAAACCTCGAGGTAGATATGATAATTTTTGTTATATAAAGAAGTAAAGTAAGTTTAAGTTAAACGAGAAAAGTAAATGTGCCGAAGGCGTAATTATTATTTAGTTTAGCGCCGCTGATGTTTGTCGTTTAATATTAATAAAATTTTACGTTCTATGAAAGTACGGAGTATTAGATTCGAATAATTGGAGGTTTTGCGATTATAATTATAATGAGAAGAAAATACTTTACTAAACGAAGAGTAATCTTTCATCATTCATTCGGTAATAAATAGAAAAGTAAACCAAAATAACTACAACGATCGAGTGACGTTTTAAAACAAATTTTCAAGCAGAATCTGAAGTAAATAAAGAGAAGAAGCAGCACAGCAGCTCAATAAAGGTGAAACAAAAAAGAGGGAACGTACGTATATATGCGGATGACGTATCACGAGGCACTTTCTCGACTCGCGATGCACTTTTTGCTCTCCGCTCTCGACGCACACGTACGCGTGCGACACATGCGCGAGCTCACACATTTATACACATACATATATACACACACACACACACACGCGCGCGCGCGCGTGCACGCACACACATGCAGGAGCAAGTGTACATAGTGCGGTGCAGTCGTTTTCTCTCTTTCACGGCCTTGAGAGAGGTTCTTTGTGCAGTTGGAGTCGTCGGAGGAGGAGAGTCGTGCGCCAGCGCGTGGACAACCGGCGATGCACGAACGCGTTCAATCTTTTTCTCTCTCTCTCTCTCTCTCTCTTTTTCTCACTCTCCGCTTCGACGATCTTCTCCATCGCGATGATGGCACTCGACGGTTTATTTCGGATTAATTTTTTTCCGCCACTTTTTCTTTTAATTTCGAAAAAGAGATAGAAAGATGTCGTATGCGAGATTTTAGTGCGTCGCGAAAATTCAAAGCGGATAGCCAGCTCTAGAGTAATCGCGTTAAAATATTTTATTCTGTCTAAGTAAAATTTATCGTCTTTTTATGTCTTTGGTATATATATATATATAAAATCTCCGGTGTTGGCTTTGTTCTCTTTCGGATAAAGTGGTCGCGTAGCTTAGGTACAATTTGTGTATTTTGCAGCTAACCGAGTTACAATGATTTTCTTTTTCTTTTTCTTTTTCTTTTTTTTTTTTTTTTTTTTTTACTTGCTGTACATGCACGTATTAGTTCATGCCTTTTTTTTCTTTCTCGTACAAAAGGTCTCGTTGGCGATTACGTAGAAAGTAAAAATACGGCGCAGTAGTACTTGACCGCTCATTGTTTATGTTGGCAAATTCAATGAATCATATTGGAGACTGGTTTTAATTTTTCCGTTATTCGCTCGCTTTCGTGGAATCGGCTGTGAATGAGGCCTGAAATGGGCCCTGAATTAAGTTGGAATCCCGTTTTTGTCGGGCGTTAAATATAATGGCTTGCCGCGAGAAAAACGAATCGACGCAAAAGAAATTTACTCGCGCGCTTCGTGTACGCGTATATAAAGAGAAAGAAAAAGATGCGCGTTTTTTCGGTTCTTAAAGTGTGGCACGCGATCAACCGTACATGCATAAAAATTCGCATCGATATTTACGTTTACTTGATATTTTGTTAACTTAATGACAAACGATACAAGAATACATCTTATTGAATATACAAATGTTTTATAATTCATTGCTTTATGTTATGAAACAAGCGACGAAAAATAATTTTCTAAACGATACTTTATCTTTATTATTATTTGCGCAATTTCGCATCTCAAAAAAAAGAAAAAAAAAAAAAAAAAAAATGCAAGGAACGCATCGTTGCGGCATCCTAAAAGATAAGAATCGTCAATTCCATTCGCAGCAGCAATTTTGCGTAATTTACTTTTGGCGATCGCGGGGATGAGAGTCCCCGTGCCTATGCCGCTTTTCGATGAAATTGACGCTTTTGTTTGCCCTCGCGGGCAGCGCCGTACCTCTTCCGCGAAAGTAAACACGCGCGCGCGCACACACACTCACCGGTTATAAAGCTTTTGCAAACGGGAGAAAGTACACGAGAATACTTTAACGCGCGCTGGACTTTACGTTTTTATATATCTGTATACATAAACGCGAAGACTCGATGCACGTGCGTTTGTATGTGTGTGTGTGTGTGTATACCTTGGCAAAGTTATTTCCGGCTTGTCGTCGATATTTACACGCGAGAGGTGATGGTGAAATGTTGTTTTTTTTCTTTTTTTTTCAGGTAAATATAGGTGTATATATATATATATATGTATATAAGCAGGCGCGATATATTATGGAGCTTGAATTGCTATTTTGCATAAAGCCGAGGGAAGCAAAATTATGTAAATACATTTTATAAAATATAATATTGAAACTCGAATATGTTTATTCATGAAAGGATGGAAATAAAGTTGAGTGTGATTTATTTAATGCATGTTCGCGTACAAGGAGAAATCAATTTCTCATTATCTTAACTTCTTAATCTACAATGAACGATGTACTATTTTATGAATCCACTCTCTCATTACATCATTCTGTTAGCGATATTTTATAAACAATTTTGAAATACAATTCAAGCCGATAAATCAATTAAATTTCTTAGAATTTTATATTATTCGTAATATAATAGCTGGAGATAGATGATCATATACGTGTACATATATCGAATACTCTTCGATAAAGAAATCGATGAACGAAACTTTAGAAAAAGCACAGAGCTTTAACAGCGCAACGGGATTAAAGAGTGTATAGGTAAAAGCTCTTGTCGCTCTCTCTCTCTCTCTCTTTCTTACGAAGTACCGCTTTTACCGCCGTTATACATTTACAAACATACACACACAGACACGCTCACATTCAGCCGTGCCGTTACGAGCTGTAAACGTACGTACAAAGGGCCGCGTTATAACGCGTGACTCATGTGCACGCGCGGTACAACTACCGGTGTTGCGTTGCATTGGCTTACACTCTTATATGTATATACGTATGTATATATACCCTTTTCCCCCCTCGCGCGCTTTTCATACGTATGCGGGTGTTCGCGCCACGTGCGTGCTTTTATTTGCCGTTGTTATTTATTTATTCAGGTTTTTTTTTTTTTTTTTTTTTCATACTTTTACGGTGTTTGTAGTTTTTGTGCGAGCCTTTTTTTCTCGTTTAGACGGTGCGTTCTTCGTTATTTTGTTCTCCTTTTACGAGGTTAATAATCATTTTGAAATTTTTTTTTTTTTTTTTGTTTTTTAAACAAAATTCTTATTTTATTCGATTATACAAATTGTTTTAATTGCATCTTGAAATATCGACTTGTGATGGAAAGTAAAGAAAAACTTTACCGTAATAATTAGTTGGATACATAATAAACAAATTTATCATCGTTAGCTTCATTCATTGTAATAATAGTTAGCCTTCGTAATACGTCTCTAATGATTCTATAAAGTTATTCCGCGTGTATTGTTTGGATTACGCTAATAATCCCGTTCGAAAATATTAAATTTTTCTTATTCCATAACTGGCACAGTTTATCGAAGCGTTACGACCAAAAAAATATTTAAGGAGAAACTGCGACAATGAGAATACGAAATTTTAGTATGAATAAAAAAGAAGGAATCGCTGAACTTGCAAAGCGCAATTTTTAGCGCTCGATCGCGTATTCCTTGAGGATCTTCTCATAGTCTCGATTGTTCTCATCTTCATCTCTTCGATAATATCTCTCGGCTTAGGCTCGACGAAGGTAATTTTAAACGTTGCATGCAACTCTTTAAGCGATAGCATCTCTCTTCGACGCTGAAAACAATAGCAGAGAACAAGAGAGACAGATCAATAGGCCGAAGCGGAATATATCGGATGGATAGAGAGAGGAGAAGAAAAAAAGTCGCTTTATCGAGAAAGGTACATCGCGTTAATGGCTGCGCGCTAAAGCGAATTAGCGGTGATTAAGATACGAGCCGATCGAGCGTGTGGCCAGGCGAGCTCTCGCGAGTACACGCGTATACCAACGCCGCGGCGTGTCGTTCTCGCGCGGCTGCACAATGCGTCTCGGTCATCTTTGTTACCGCTCTCTACGGTTATATACATAGGCGAGTGTGTGCGCTCGCGCGTCTATGTGTATGCAACCTCGAGCCCGTATGCCAGAGGCGGATTTTCTTTGTTTCGATGAATGCATAGTAAATTGGTCGCAAACTTTTCCTACGTACATATCGCGCGGCAATTATTGCTAAAACGCGCCGCTATTGTGGCTTCTTCAAATTTTTTTCTGCATTTATTACTTCATTTATATTGACTTTATTAAATGTGTTTGGACTAATTATTTTCAAAGAAACATGGCTTTCTTTCCTCTAATTAAATCGTTCATATTTGTTAAGTCCGCTTAATTCGCGTAATGTAATATCTTAATAATAAGTTTGAACATTTCTTTACGAGCTATATTTAACGAGCTATGTAGTGAATAGAATCATTGAAAAAAAAAAAAAATAAAAAAAAAAAATCAGTTTCTTTTTATAAAATTATTTTTTATGTAAAATCGCGATAATTTGATCGGTAGGCTTGATTTTTCTAATGTACTTTTTATTTTTTGTTTTTTACTTATAAATTATTTAATAATTTTCTCATAAAATACTATTAAAATAATAAAAATAAATTATTAATAAATCACGTCTCTTTATAAAAATTATCCCCTGCACGCGCAATTATGTATTGCGTAAGTAAAACTCATCAGCGATAAGGAACGCGGCGTTAATGTCAAGGATGAGAATGCAAAAATAGGCGAAGAGTAACAATGGCGCCCCCGAGACACAACTATAACGTCGCGTGGTTATCGAATTTTCGAATTAAAAGCCTAAAACGCTAGTCTCGCTCGTTATTGACATTGCCGTCGCGCTTTATTTGATTTATGTAGACGTTACGTGTCGCACGTACTCGGTTACTCCGCGCTTAAAAGGACATTTTATCCTTAAAAGGAATAACGTTTGCTTGCGCATGTTGTACTTGCACACACGTGCAAAGAAACATTCCGCGTAATTGCTCCAAGGTTACAAAGTTGCACGTTGTCTTTTTCCTTTTTTTTTTTTTTTCTTTTTTTTCTCTCTCTCTCGTCGAGTTGTATACCCGCAGGGGTAATTAATTTAAGCAGGCGCGAGCGCATCCTGCATGTCGGTAATTGGGATTCATTAGAAAGAATAACAAGACGAATAGAGAGAAAGATCGGTGACGATAAAAGATGGAAGAGAAGAAAAAAAAACACAACGAAGCAACGTTTGCCGCGCGTTAATGTCACCGCTATTTGTATTTTCTAATAACTGCTTTCGCGCTTGATTGCTCGCAATGAACTCATCTTTTCACGAGCGTTCGTTCAATGACAATCGCTCGTGCAGTTTCCTATCCTTCTTTTCTTTTAACGTGACGCCGTAAGATTTTCCTCAACAACTTTAATTCCTAAATCGATTACGTAAAACTATTAAATCGCATACAATGCGTATTATAAATGCACTACGGTAAAATAGCCACAAAAGAATTAGCCGTCATTAATTGATAAAGAAAACGCAATCGGAGGTGGTTTATTACGTTTATCGAAACAAAAAGAGTCACTCGCAATACCGCATCGAATATAGTTTTGCAGCGCACAAAGTTGCAAATGATAAAATTTTGTCGAGTTCCGTAATTGTACGTTGTAAAACGAGATCGACAAGGCGTTTGTAACATCTTTTTTTAAAGTCTTACTATTTATCCGATAAACGTTAGGCGCGCTTTACAAGTACGTCGCGCTTCTGCGAATTCGCGGAAGATAAAAGTAATCGCTGCGGTCAGAGGCGCGGTGTCTACCATGGATAACTAGATAAAAGCCACGTTCTTCGGCTATGAGCAGCAGATAAACTCGCGCGCGCACGCATTATTGCGTACTCCGAAACTCGTTGTTGTCGGACTTGTCCCGATCCGCGCGTCGAATGAAGACGAACGCGATCGGTGCCGATTATGTTGTTTTAATGGGTTTGCGACTTTTCCTTGACATGTATTATAAACGATTATTTTTTTTTTATTATAGATTAGTGTGATATTTTGATTGATTTAAAAAAAAAAAAAAAAGTTGTTTTCAAAGAAGTATCCACATTTCTTCTTGTAAAATATGAAGAAAAAAAAAAAAAAAAACAAATGATGAATATACCTTCTTTATAAAGGTTCAAAGAGATTTGAACAAGATTAAACATTTTTGATGGATTTTCGTGACCTATAATTTTAAAAACGTTATTATGAAGAAGACGCATATTTGTCACATGAAAAATAATTCATAACTGCGAATGATAAAGTCGCGTTACGAAAACTGTGAAACTCGTTATTAATAGGCTGCAGGCACGAGATTAAATTTACTCTTTTATATGCGTATAATTACACGAGAAAGAGAGAGAGAGAGAGAGAGAGAGAGAGCTTGTAATATAATTGTCAAAAGTAGGTCAGACCGAATAGATAATTTATGTGTCGAATGCATTTATAGAAATAAAGAGCTGTTCGCTACGTTATTCTCTCTCTCTCTCTCTCTCTCTCTCTCTCTCTCGCTCTTTCTACTATCTGCGATACTTTTTTCTATCGGCCTCAAACGTGACATATACTTCCACTGTCGGTTATCGCAGCACGACGAGGTCGCACGCGGCATCGTTTAGATATCTCATTTTATAAATCTGGTCTATCAGCGCCCGTTATGATTCTGTAATTTAATTTGAAAACAAATCTAATTTTATTGCCGTCGATATATACACACCAAAACGCTATTTCTATATTTTGTCGCTATGCGCCTTTTTTTTTTATTATTTCGTAAAGGAATACGTCATACTCATTCTGTAAACATTGCCGATCTTATCGCAAAACGTATGCTCAAAGTATCCATGCCTGATACTGGCGATGCCTTTTTATTTGTTTGAATGAAAGCTTTATAAAACTTATTAAGACAGATAAAGCACTTTTTCATTGTGGTAAACAATATTGATTGATATCGTAATAAAATGAATTCTTAAATTTTATGATTTTAAAATCATATTGCATATCAGAATTTTCAACGTCATAAAATTAATTTCATAAAACATTAATTTATTAAGATTTTTAACTGAAAATAAAGTGTTTATGTAATAAAATCTTTTATTATTGTATATTTCTCGTAAAAAAAATAATTCTGCAGATAAATTCCAAGTATTATATATTCTAAATAAATTAAATGATCTTTCGGATTTAAATTTTTCAATCTAAAAAAATAAAAGTTACGCTGCTAATTAATAAAAAATTTAATGAATTTCAGATCGGTTGCCCCGTCGATCGGGCGACCTGTCGGGCACGCGCGAGCATCCGATGCTCCTGGTGGACTCGGACCTGTCGCGTCTACCCTTACCCGACCTCGTGCTCTCGGCGGTAGAGCAGCTGCCGCCGCCGCCGCCCCAAGTGACCGTCTCGGCGCCCTCGAGTCCGACGCGCGACGCCGCGTTCCAGTTCCCCGAGTGCAGCGGTGCCGGGAGCAGCGGCAACGCCGTCGGCAATGCCGTCGGCAACGGCGTGGGCGCCGCCGCGGCCGCCCTGATGATGAACGCGAACGGGGCCGCGCCGGTCCCGAGCCCCAGGCCGAAACCCCGCAGACGTCGGCTCACCTCCGAGGGATCCGTACCCGAAAAGGGAGGACAGCAGCGGCTCGAGTGCAGCGCCGCCCATGGCACCTGCTGCGCCCATCATCTCGCCGCGAGTCTCGACGAGAGAGAGTGGGCGACCGTCGGCGCGAACCTTAGGAACATTGCCGACGATTTCCACGCATCTAAGACCAAGGTAAGTTTATTTATTCATTTAATACATACTTTGTGCAACGTCCACCTATATATTTAAATTCTGAAAAAATTTTATTTGTTTCCATTTACATGAAATCTAGCGTAATTATCCTTCCCTCATGCAATACGTTTTTATAATTCGAAACATTTTTTTTTTCGCGGCAATTTTCAATCAATTCATCGAGTGCACAATGCAAATTATAACTTGGTACGTGACGAAAGCGCAAGAAAAAATAAATCACTCAAGCATTTGCAAAGGAAAACTTCTGTCGTCCGGTTGTTTCTCGCGTGCTTACACGCGTAGCGTATAGATAAAAGTCGATTCGAGTCGAAAGGGCCGGCGTTTACGAGGCAGTAACGTCCTCGTCGTCTCGTACCTTTTAAAAAACTCATAGCCGAAGAAATAAAATTTCACGTAGTCTCACTTCGAACGCGCGCGTTACCGGCAATTTCCGACTTCTTCTTCTTCTTCTTCTTCATTCGTACGCGAGTATACGCGAACGACGGGTTTTAACGTTAGTCCTGGGACGCTTTTATTGCGCGCGGCGCTCGTCTTATTAGCGCGCCGTCATCTGTGTGAGCGTACACTCGTATATGTATTCTCTTTCTCTCTCTCTCTCTCTCTCTCTCTCTCTCTCTATCTCTCTCTCTCTTTCTCTCTTTGGCTTATGTTCGCGGATACGGTCTTGCCCGTTTGTATTGTAAAACCTAAGTGCAAAATACAGTAGCGCAAGAACGCCGCGCGAGCATTAAACAAACGCGTGTCCTCCCCGTGGACTCGTATTTTTCGCGGTGGTATTTATGTGTAAATGTGGCTAAAGTACCGCATTGGTTAAACGAGCCCTTTTGTATTCAAAGTAATGCCTTTGTACGACTTAGAAATCGAAAGGCGCGTGATTAAAAATAACTTTTTATTAAATTTTTTTAATTTTTCTGTTATTTGACTTTAACGATGAACTTTTTTTTTTTATCCAAGCTAAAAAATAAATTACATTTTTTAAAAAACAATTTCAATAATAAATTGATCGATAAATATAATAGCTAAAACGTAGCTCTAAAAGTAAGTTAAATTTAGCGAGATTACCGAGCGAGAAAAATAATTCAAGTATGGCGAAGAGATAAGAAAGACGAACAATAGAATTTAAGTAGAAACAGTCAGTGTCTCGTCGACAGAGAGCTTATCAATTAAACTTTTTCTCTCTCTCTCTCTCTCTCTCTCATCTTCTTCTCTTACTTGGCTTACAAAAGAAAGAGATTCGCGAAGTACACGCGAGCAGAGGAGAAAGACAGGAATAATGGCTCATAGAAGGAGAAGGAAGGGTAGGGAAGGGGTCAAGTCTCATTTAATCGGCGAATCTTTGAGATTGCTCGCGAAGAACGATCTTCTCTTCTTCGTCTCTCTTGTTCTCTCTTGTCTCAAAAAAGAAAGAGAACGAGGACTTGGCGAGGTACATAGAGATTTCTTCAATTTCACGGCTGTCTTCTTCCCCTTCGATTACCAGCACTTAACCAGTAATAATTAGACGCCCCAGGATTGGATCTTCTTCTCGCTCTTAAAAGCGGATAAAGACGAGAGAAAGAGATTGCCGGCCGTGCGCTCGGGATTAAAAGAGATAAAAGTACGAGGTGAACGTTACACCCTCGTTCTCTTCGACTGCTTCTTCTTCCTTCTTTCCTCTTCTGTTATTAACCCCCTCGCTCGTTGTTCGGAAAAGGTCGGTAAAAATGGTGGAAAACCGCTTTGAATTGGAATTCGTATTGAGCGTGAAATACATCTGGTATAAGGCCGTTTTAAACAATGTATTCGTTTTCGGTAAATAAAAAATACGTATATAATTTTTTAAAAAAGTGAAACAAAAAAAAAAGCACAATTATACTCGTTACTTATGTTTTATCGGAATATACGTTTTTGTATCGTTTTTCGAATGAAAGTCAATTTAACGATACAACCCATACGCATAAAGTATTCAAAAAACAATTGCGTTCCATAAATTTTCTCCAAAATTTACTGGTCAGTGTGCGTAAACGTACCTAAAACGATGAGATAGATAGAAATTCGTATACATACAAAGCCCAAGACGATCGCGAGGTATACATATTTGATCGACGAGGCGCCTTGTGGGCTTATTCTCACCCGTTTGCCAGCGGTGCTGGCGTTACAGAGAGAGAGAGAGAGAAGACGCGCGCCTCGAGGCTTCTCCCCTGTATAGCCGCCGCAAAGGGGATAGGGGGACCAATACCGGATGCATCTCGTGGGTTGGTGGAGCCTCGCGACAGGAGGACCGATATTTATGGCACCCCGGGGATAAACGCGCGCAAGGGACTCTCGATAACTCCGTGTATTCTCAACGTCTGGCTTACGGCGCGCGAAAGCGCTGTTGTAGCTCCTCGGCTGCTCGTAAGTGCTAAACCTCTTCCCCTCCCCCTCTCCCAAAGTGTTGTATTGGATATCCGTAAGACGTGCGATGTATCGCTTTTCTGGTTGGATTTTCGGGCCTACGGTGAGAAGCGACGAAAGATATAATTGCGTAAAATATCGAGGGATGATGGAAATGTGATTTTATTAAATTTTTCTAGTTTACTTCATTAATTATTAATGCATTATCTTTATCGAAAACGCTTATTTTTATTTTTCCCTTTGTAATACATTTTTTTTTACTCTTTGCAGCTAATATTTTTTTAATGCGCATTTTTATTTCACTTGTTTCACCATCATTGCAACCTGTCACACCGTCGCTAATTTTCTCGTTGCCATTCGAACGAGCAATTTTCCCATTTGCGAAAAAACTTTACGGGACAAAAAAAATTTACGTCTAACTTCACTATCCCTTCACCGTCGCATTCGATTCTTGCTGCTAATGGTGTTGGCGTTTCGAGGCGGTAAAACAACTAGTTCGCGAAAGATAAAGACGACTATTTCGTTCGCATAGCATTCGTTAGGTTATAGATTTGCACCGTTGCATGCGTTCACGGGTTTTTTTTTTTTCTCGCTCGTTCACAATTTGGGCTATGCATAATAGAACATCGCGTGATCGCACGTTTTGTTCTTGTACATTAACGCAGTAGTGACTATGAAAAATACATTAACTTTTAATGTTTAACTAGTTATCGTCGCGTGCAAAACATCTAGTCGTTTAGTTTTTGGATAATTAGTTTGAAAAAAAAAAAACAGAGAGAAATATCTTACGATTAGTATCCCATTGCCTCTCTGAATTTACTAACATTGCATCATTATAGCTATCTCTTCGATTATTATTACCGACTTCTTATTAGCCATTAATAGTTAATTGTTCATAACTATTATTGAATGTTATACAAAAATAATTGTTAATGGTGTTGAACCATTTCCAAGTAAACTTTAGCATTTTTAATAAGAAAATGTGTAGATATTACCATTGAACGCATTTTTGAAAACACTTGAATCATCATTTTTCACCCTTTAACCAAAAAATAATGCAACCACTTAAGAAATAACAATGTTGATGCTTGCTTAATAAAAATAAATATTAATAAACTTTCGGTTCATTTTCCAAATAATATAACTGCATTTATCTTTTCGATGGACTGGCAAAATACTATACAATCTCTTTTTCTTATAGTCAGCAAGTACTTGCATGTAACTTTCCCAGCTCGCATTTCCCGAAAAAACATCATTTTCGCGCGGCGACTATTTACAACTCGCATCGGCGCGAGACGCTATATTTCTCTCTCTCTCTCTCTCTCTCTCTCTTTCTCTCTCTCGGTCTTTCTCTCCGTCTTCCTAGTGTATTTGCTCAGTCGAGTGGAAATGGAGTCGAAGAGCCTCGACGACTCTACTCGTTTAGATGCCGGGCGTCGGTAATGGTGTAGCTGACGCTGCGAGCGAAAGAGAAAGAGAATCGCGAAAGATAGGAGTTTATTCGTAGACGTTTTAGCTCGAGGAAAACGATATGTCTCTCTCTCTCTCTCTCTCTCTCTTACGCGCGCGCCCGCTTTGCTGCTTTAACTGTCTTTCGCGCTCGATAATTTCGCTCGCTTCGCTTCTCGTCGACAACGACCAAGGAACGAGGGAAAAGTTTCCGTGGAAAATCTCGCGAGTGTCCTCGATGCACGATGCGCGAGTACAGGAAAGGCAAAACAAACCGACGTAGGATTATATACAGAGAGAACGAAGATTAATGAAACAAGTGCGCGTGGGAGTAAGTGCCTAATGGAGAGGAGATTTCTTAATGCGCCCGTGTTAACCTTCTCGCGTAAGAAAACTGATGATATCGAGGATAATAATGATGCAAGGGTAAATGGTTAGGATTGCATTTTATCGAATAAATGTTTAGTTCGATAACAAGCAAATAGTTTAAAACCATCGTTGCCTTTGTACGGTAAATAAACAATAAATAAAACATGATAAAAGAGTTTTTTTAACGAAAAAATTCGGTATTTTAAATTGCTCGCGTTTTAACGTTTCGCAAAGGTTCAGCATCCAAAATGCTTATCCACCGATGTAAAAAGCCAGCCGTGAATCATTCGCGCATTATAACCGCGCGAGTTTGTTTTTGCTTCGCGGGCCCGCGGCGCGAAAAAGTCAAATACGATTAACTCTGGCGAAATTGGAGCTTCCAGCGTTGCGCTTATTTTCGTCTTCTTCGTAAAAGAGTAAAGAATAAAAAAAAAGAAAGGGAATAATAAGACGCGTACGAGTCGAGCGTTGAGAAAAAGGAAGAAATAAAAGGTATAGAAGAGAAAGCGAGATGGAGAGAAAACAATAAGAAGGGTGGGAGAAAAAACAAAGAGAAAAGCGCACGCAAATAAGCTTCTCGGTCGAGCGGCGCGTATGCGTCTCTCTACCCGCGGATATTATTCGAGGCACTAAAAGTAGCGCGCGAGAGCGCGGAAAGAAAACGCGCGAGTAAAGTAACGAGGGGGAGACTAGAATTGGCTCGAGCTCTCCTTTATACGGGGAGGAGAATATCTTCGCGGCGGCGAACGACGAGAAAGAGAAATAGACGAGTGAGTTTGCGCGCGTGAGGCATTGGGAGAAACGTCGCGTTGAGTTGAGAAAGAGAGAAAGAGTCATGATTTGTTGATATCTAACTTTCGAAAATGTATATGCTTTCTTTTTATTTTTTTATTCCTTGTCAAACTTTGGATTTCTCGGGTATTTAGAAGCATATTTTTGGAAAACCGATAGATTTCTACGAAGTAAACAGTAGCTCAAAAAAAAATATATATATATATATATATATTTTTTTTTTTCCTTTTTTTTTTAAAATATACTCGTTTGATACACCGTTTTCTATTAATTTATGAATCGTATTGTTTCAATATTTTTTAAAAAAAATATCATTTTAAAACCGAAAATTCTTTTGTACCTTCTGCCAACATTTGCACATTAAATCACACATTCATCGACTTCAAAACATCCATTACGTTTTCAACGCGCCGACAAAAGATTCATTAGCGATAAAGCAACGATAGTAAGGTGTAAAGTGAAAGGGTTCTTCCATTCTCACGCCCTCAAAAAGACGCACGCATATATTCGCACCGAATTCCGAATCGCGCCGCCTTGTCTTAAAGCAGCCATCATCGTACACAAAGCAAAGAGGGAGCCGCGCGCTAACCAAACGCGCAAAGGGTCGCGGAGCGATAAAGACGTCGCGATCGTAACGCACGGGAGCGAAACTACGGCGAAGGAGAAGGAAAGGGGGGCGGCACGCGAGAAATAATTCTCGAGTCCTCCTTTCTCTCCCCCCCTCCCTCCCCTCCCCTCGCTTATAACGCATTCGTCAGCGGCACGAGCGCGTTCTTATACTGTATATGTGTGTCAAAGGGCTTTTTACATATGCATGCGAAGGTAAGCAAGCATGTAACGGCTTAGTGGCTCGACGCGCTTCCTCCTTTCCCTCGCCTCTCGCGACGTAAAAGTTAAGCGAGCGGAGCGCGCGAGCACGCTCCCTAGAAAATTATTTTCAATTATCTACCCGCGCACGCGCGCTTTAATCGTTCCCCTTTCGCCTGTCACGCCTAAGTTCCTATCGCGCCCGTGCGATCGTTAATTAGGCGCGTCGAGGACGCGTGTAAGGAGTGCACGCGCGCGCACCCCATCAAGGAGATATTCGAGGGCTCGAAGAAGTTACTTTTCAAAGGTGTCGAGGTTTGTTACACGCGGAAAAGAAAAGCTCGAATTCTCGAGTTTCTTCGTTAAGGGAATTTCTTTTTCTTTTTTAATAAGTGAAATATATACGGGAAAATTTTTATTAAGTTTTAATGATGTTTTTAACGATTTTCAAGTTTTAATTTAATGTTTTCTATGAAACAAAATATAAGTTGTAAGATGAACATATGAGTTGCGAAAGAATGTGTTTTACTTAGTCAATTGATAATAAAATTGCGTATGTACGGGTCTCAACACCTAAAATTTTTCTGTAATACAAATTATCGATAAATTAACGTCATGTGTTTATGTATTTTATGTAAACATATGCAATATTTTTTACAAAAAAAAAAGTATCTCAACTCCTATTAAAAACATCACGAGGAACATAATTTTTAAGCGACACGCTATGCATATTTCTAACCCAATCTCAGAAAATTTTCAATCTCGTTGTCGAGTCCTCGAGTTCACCACATGTGTACATAGTATATTTAAGAACGTTATCGTACTCGAATTTTATCAAAGCGCACGAGTAAACCATAGTCACCGTCGAGCAACAATGAAACATCCACGAGTTACATATTTCATTGGGTCGGGGCGATCGGCCGATCGGCAATCGAGATCGACACTCGCGCACGGCTCTCTCGTGACACCCTGAACTCGTGGCTCACGCTCGCTCTCTTTCTCTCTCAACACCTTTATATCGCGCCTCCATTTTTCACGGGCGTTAAGCGGCGATTGTTATCTTTGCACAATCACGGCCGCTTATTGTACGTGTACGTGTATTCGAGGTGCGCGTGTTACTTTAACGCGTAGCGTTTTGTTTAAACAGGACGACAAGGAGGCGAGGAAAATTATACCGCGGATCGCTCGTACACTTATCGTCCGGTCTTTTATTTTCAAGCCTCGGGGCGTGTCATAATTCACCTATGCCTTCGATTTTTTTTATCGCTGCTGTACGCTTTTCTTTTCTTTTTTTTTGTAACGGGTGCACACACACACACACACAGACACACAAACACACGAGCGAAGAAAATAAGCTTATATAGCCGGTAATAACAAAAAATTCTTATGCGATATATCGCATGCACGAGTTGAGGCTTCGCTCTCTCGGTGTGCCAATCGATTTTGCTAATATCGCGTATTCGTAAAAAAACGCTCGAACGTTTTATATTATATGTATACGTATGTGTGTACGGTCTTTGTGCCTTTAGAGAGGCAATAACGTTCGTTTATTGCTCGCGCGCGTACAAGGTGACTGTAAAATTGCACCTCGAGTTGATTTTATGCGTCTCGAAATAATACTCTTGTAAACATTTGTTCTCTTAGTTAATTAATGTTAAAAATTATTATATAAAGTTTTAAACTGCCTATTTTATTATTATTAAAAAAAAAAAAAAAAAAAAAAAAAAAGGTAAAGAATGATTTCTATTTTATTAAAAATGTTTTCATAATAATACTAGCTGAAAATCATAATAAATGAGGTATTAATGCGGCCACTAAACAAACCGTCAAACTTCGATTTCTTATGCAATTAACGGACCCTCAGAAAAATCATTCCATCCATTTCGGAATCGGAAAACTCCGACCACATCCCTACGCCATATATTTGTGCTCGAATATCTCCGTCGCGAAATCGGTTTCGTACGCGCGGTCAAAACTTTCTTCCTCCCTCTCTCTCTCTCTCTCTTTCTCTTTCTCTTTCTCTCTTGATACTCACACTTATAGAAATAGAAAAGCAATCGTCGAGGCGCTATATCTCGAGAAGAAAGTCCCCCGGGCGTGTGTACGAGCGAGCGAGCGCGCGCGATATTAATTGAAGAGGTCGGACTACTCCGTGTTACACGCGGGCAAGAACGTATTCTCGGCAGTGCCATAACTCTCCCTTAATGTGACGCTTCTTCTTCTTCTTCTTCGTCTTTTTCTCCGTTCCCCTTGCTCCCATACACCGATGATAATCTCTCTTTCGTCGAAGTGTATGTTTTTCGCGTGGGCGGCGAAAGATGACCGCTCGCGCGAGCGGATATTGCTCGAGGCTAGTCCATAAAGCTGCCTTTTACCGGGGCTTTATTATTATTATTATTATTATTATTATTATTATTATTATTATTATTATTATTATTATTATTAGTGTTGTTGTTGTTATTATTATTATGGAGTATACAGTGTCACAGTGGATTAAGATGGCACGCTGGGAATCGGAAGTCGGGCGAGACGATCTGCTCTTTGTTTCGCGCGCGTGTGCGTCCGTGTACAGAGAGAGAAAGAGAGAGAGAGAGAGAGAGAGAGAGAGTGAGTGAGAGAGATTCGTCGCATGGATTAAAAGGGAGATAGAGTATTGTTTCGCACTTGTGTAAGCAAACCGATAAAAGTGATTTACGCTTATTAGAAGAATCGAAGGGGCACGAATAATACACAGTTAACTCGGGAGACAAATAGTTTGTTAACCGCGTTGAATCTTCAAAGTTTGTTCTTCTGCATTAATGTATTTTCATTGTGATTATTAAATTAAATCAATGCTTATTTAGCCTTATTTATTTTCGACAAAATTTAGTTTTTTTAATAACAATAATAGCAAGCTTAACTATAATACTTTTTAAAAGGCTAAAATAATTTGAATGAAAATCCGGTTTATCTATAAAGTATCGACGAAAAGTCGAAGGAAACCGAAGGTAGAGGAAGAAGGTTAAGAGCTCCGGTATTTCCTTCTAATTGGGCAAGTGTCCCCTAATTGGGAGGGCCTAAGTTAGGAAGAACGCGCAAAAGTTCCCCCTCCCCCCCGCCTCTTTTTCCACTCTCTTCGTAAAAGTGACAGGTTTCTTTGTTTCGAGGTTCTTCGAGAAAGAGAGTGTGTGTGAGAAAGAGAGAGAGAGAGAGAGAGAGAGAGAGAGAGAGAGAGAGAGTGAAGGAGGGGAAGGGAAAGAAAAAGATAAAAAGAGATGGGTAAAGCGCACGAGCGAAGGCTTTCGATTATTATTATGCGCGGTCGAGAGGCTTGAATTTCAGTCGAGGAGCACCTCTCGGTCGCTTGGTTCAACGTCACGTCGCGATTAAGTCTTATCTCAGCGTCGCGTTTCGCGCTAATGGTAAAGTATGCAAGTTTCCTCGAAATAGACGTCCTCGAGGTCAGAATATACCGCGGATCGGATTATTGCGATCTTACAATAATAAATTTTAAAGATGAAATATGATATATTATAGTAATATATTTAAAGGATAAAACAATTATAATATTCTGTAAACACGGATCTTTTTGATAAAATTATAGGAAAATTACGCTAATGTTAAATTAAAAAAAATTATATGATAACAAATATTCAATAAACATAAGAGAATTTCCACGAAAGACCATAGTTCATAATGACCAGGAAACGTTTGTTTACTCATTACAGGACGCCGAGGTTGAAAAGTCGAGGCTGCCCTTCATCGGCTCGAACTTCTCATCGGCAAGCAGCGGGGCCCTCGGTGCAGGGGGCATCGGCGACAGCCCATCGGGCTCCACGGACAGCATCTTGTCGGTGTTGATCCCGGCACCGTTACGGGAGACCCTCTGGACGACGCTCGCCCTCTACCTGGGCTGGCGACTCGTTTCCCGTCTGCGATAGGAGCCCGGCCGTAGCGCGCGCCCCGGCCGCGCCTGTTAATCTTCTCCGTTGTTCTCCCTTCCTTGAGAAAGATTTATCGTCCACCCGTGCGGCGGACGGATTCTCCGAGGGAAGCTGGAAGGAAGAGAGAGATACCGAGAGAGAATCGCGCGCAGCTCTCGTCGATTAGTCGTCGACTCCTCGAGACCGAACGAGAGCTGCCGAGGATATGTAATACATGCGTATATTCAAATATATACATACATACATATGCATATTGAGATAGAGAGCCTCGTTTTGCTGGGATGTAATCGCGAAACGGGGCCGAAATGGAAAAGCCCCTTTTGGGCGGCCCAGCCAGAGGCTTTGATACTTAAACGAATAAAAATAAAAGACGTTGAATTGCCGACGTTGACAACTGCGACGAATACGACGACTACGAGCTGGACGACTTTTATGGAGATTTATTAGCGAGGAGACGAGCCAATTGCCGAGCTCTCACTACGCGGATTCTTCTTCCGATTTTGTCATTTTTATCTACTATTTTGATCGATTGTTGTGTACATACATACGCGCTCTTTTCGTTTGCGCGCTCCTCGTTCGAGCAAATGATTCGAGCTTGATTTTTCTATTCCGCCAATTGTACCCTTGATTGTAGATTTCTTGAACGGCGAAATCCTTTCCTTTTTTTTTTTTTTTTTTTATCGTGATGACTGCCAATGGGATTTCGTTTCAATTTATAAAGTATTTTTAAATAGCAATTGTTTGGATGGGGAGGAATGAGAAAAATCAAATCATAAACAATATGTTGAATAAAATTAAATAAGAAATTTTTTTTAAAATGTGATACAAAATATTAAAGCATATGAAAACTCGAACGATGACGCGCAAACCTGGCCATGGCGTGCCATCATTTCGCGCGATCTCGTAGACGTATATAGTCGAAACAAAAACGAGAACCGAGAGCCCCGAGGGCTTGCTTGTTTCTCGTTTAACTCTTTCAGTGTTTTCTATTTTTATTATCTTTTAATTGTAACACAAACAAAACAAAAAAAAAAAATGATACGCTAGAATATCTTTGCGCGCAACGACAAATCGGACCGGAAGAGGGAGCGGTGTTTAAGGGTGCATTTTTGTTTTTTTTTGATAAAGAATAAAAAAAAATACTAAAATGATAAACAGAGAAAACAACAAAATATAAAAATAAAGCGATGGGAGTGGAGAGCTAAGGACGAGATCCAAAGAGGACTTAAACCCAATAATCAAACGATGATCTCATTATGGATAAACAAAGAGAATTAAATAAAGTAGTATGATTGTATGGAAGAGAGAAAGTTTTAAAGGAGAATGCAAAATACACGACGAATTATTAGAAAGACGCGCGACGCGCTTCTCAAAGTGTGGCTTTTAGATCGTTAGGTATATTTCGCTTTTGATTTGAGAATCGACGGACACTTGCCTTGATACGTGCCAGCGATTTCAGCAGGAGTAAAATACGTGTAAGTAAATAACATGTGATTTAAAAGAAAATCTATAAATATTAATATTATATATAAATCTATCTATATATAAATAATTGGTTAAGAATGAACTTTTATTTAGGCAATTGTAATTATTATTTTTAATCTTATATTTAGTATGTAAAGCAATCATTCGGTAGTTAAAAAAAAAAAAAAAAAAAAAAAGAAGAAGAAAGGATTTAATAAATAAAATAAAAAATCCGGCTTATCGTTGGCATGTATAAACGCGCCGTCGCTAATGTACATATGTAGCGAGCGAATAAGATTATCAAGTATATACATGCGAGGAAATACGGGACGTCGATTGTGTATTTCGAGCGAGAAAAATTAAATTTTTTTTTTCGCGTTTTTTTTTTACGTTTTAATCATTGAAAAATTTAAAAAGAAAAAAAAAAGAGAAGAGGCAGCGCGACGTATAATTGTATAAATCTAAAGTAATAAAAAAAAAAGTAAATAAATCAGTAATAAGTCGAAATAATTAATTAAAGTAGATAATTGATATAGATCGAGGAGCGCAGCATCTGATTGGCTCGCTGCGCGGCCCGTGGACAGTTTTCAAATGATCTCCGGTAGCTTAGCTCTTAGTGACGCCCCTCGTCCATGCACGAGCACAAGTGTTCATATGGCCATTTTTCGGATGAGAGGCGTCTGTTTTCCCTATTGCTTCTCTAAAAAAAAAAAAAAAATCTTTTGTATTTCTTTACTCTTCTATCCTTTCCTTCTTTGTCTCTGATTTTTTTCCTATTCTCTCTCTCTCTCTCTCTCTCTCTCTCTCTCTGTCTCTTTCTCTCTTAATGTTTTCGTTTAACTCGTAGACTTTCGTACCTTCGCTCATTTTGCATCTTCTGTCGATCTAAAATTTTTCTCAAAAAAATGAAAAACGTAAAGTAACATTGATTTCGACGATGGTTTTATCAATTATAACTTTTGTAAAGCTAGTATTCGCGGTTGTTTTATATACAAACAAGTTTTTCCGTGCGAAATTAAACTTTTATTATTTAATTGACGGAATATTTTCGCTTTACAAATTGTAAACTGCAGTATTTTAATTTCATACGTACAAAATAAATAGCCATCGAGAAATCAAATTCTCTCTGTGTTTTTAACATTTAAACAAATATATAATACGAGCATACCATATACTTGTCTCTTAATATTTCAGTGTGTAGAAGAATAGTATTTATTTAGATAATATACTCCCGCTTCCTCCCCCCCCCCGCCCCACCCCCGTTAAAACGAGGCAACTGTCGTTTTTGAGTTTTTCTATTTTAATATTAACAACAGCTTTGATTCAATTGTAGTGTAATGTCGTTGTAAATAAAATTGGTTTGTTAATTAAATATCTCTGTTTATTAAATTAAACGTTGCCTCTGCTTTAAAATTCCTAATTCCTCAATCAGTGTGGGCTTCGAGATTATTGCTATTTGTTCTCAAGCTCTTGTCTCTAAGGGTTGAGAACAATTTCTACATTTCGATGCATGTCGTTAAATATATATTTTTTTAATTTCAGAATATTTAAAAAACAAATTGTATGACTAAAAAATAATTAATCTCTACTTTATACAAGCAATAAAAAAAAAGCAAGTAAAAATATTATTGAACGATTTAGCGACATTATCGAGTCTCGTTTCTCACTTAAAAAGCACCTATAAAATAACTTTAGAAAGACTCTTTTTCTCGAGAGTCTTTTCATAATATTACAACTTGTAAGATATAAAAGATTTTCGAAAAAAGAACGATACTACTTTGCTTCGAGACCCTTAAACTATATCCGTACAATAAGAACTATAATTTTTCGTCGTGAAAGCCTACTTCTTCGGAGGAAAAAGCGAAAAAAGCGAGCGAGCGTGTAAAGTCCACTTTTCCAATATTCGATGATATTGATGCAACTGAGCACAAATAAAAAATAAAAAAAATCAAATGTAAACTCCGATCGACGACGTGTAGGAAAGAGTATATATATATATATATATATATATATAAATGCATTTACCTTTATCGCGAAGTATAATATAATAAGGCCTGAAGAGAAAAATTGACGAATAAGAGAAACTGTTGAAACGAGACAAGGCAAGCGTATGTAAATAAAATTGCTTCTATTTTTTATCTCGCACGCAGTCCCGTTTTGTTTTTATTATTATCATTATTATTATTATTATTATTATTATTATTATTATTATTATAATATTATTATTTTTTATTAATTTTTTTTCCCATTGATTATGTTTTTATATTTCTCTCTTTTATGTTTTTCTTTTTTTACCGTGTAATTAAAGTACGAAACCTTAGAGCAGTAAACAAGTAGGAGCATTTTGTAGCTAGTAGTCAGCCATATGGAGAACGTAATAAACTATGAATAAACATTGATAAAAAGTACGTGTATATGTATATATATACATATATATAAAGGAAGTCGCATATATATAAAAATATAAATATATATACATAAATATATATTTTAAATGGTATATTTGAAAAAATCGCGATTATTGTTTTTTGAGATAATAAGGAGGAAGTATATAGAAGGGCGAGAAGCGTACGAATAGTGTTGCCAACTCTGTCGACGTTAAATTTTCACCACGACGATGATGACGATGAAGTAAAAAAAAAAATTTTAAGAAAAATAAAAAAAAAAAAAAAAAAAAAAAAAAAGAAACATGGCGAAAACATGCGAGATCGAGACTCGCGCCTCGTCTTCAGGACGTTCGTTGACTTACTCATTCACAAATTTTCTCGTTTTTCGCATTTTTTCAAATTAACGACAAAGTCAATCACGTACCGCAGGCGAGGCATCGACTCGAAGAGACGAACGAAGGGATATAAGCTGTAACTGTGACTATGCGGATCATGGGGGGCAGGCTGTGCCCGTTAACATAATTTCCTTACAAAAATAAAACTTGCGATTCAAAGAAATATGCAGATACATGTCAATATTTATGTTATAATATCAACAGAAAAAAAGTAAATAAAAAAACAAAAAAAAAAAAAAAAAAAAAAGAAAAGAAAAGAAAAAAAAATAATGAAAAAGAAAGTAAGCATCTAAATAAAGTACAGCCCGCCCGCCCGAGATCCCCGCGCGTCAAAGCGTCACTGTGATCTCGTAATTATTAATAGATATCTAATTATAATAACGAATAATCGTATTAAATATTGTAACGTTCCTTCCCCCATTTTCTAATGTCCATCCGATACCCATTATTTTATAATCCTCTCGTCCCCTACCAATCCCGTCCTTTAGAATGACAAAATTCACAATAAATATGAAACCAAGTTGATTAATCAACGAGACGATAAATTTCCGATCCGATTCCGAAATACCCATTAATTAAATTTCAGTTATAATATCCCAAGTACCCATTAGTTAATAATTGTAACCGTACTTTAAAAATACAAACTTTCAAATGATCTCTCGAAGGCATCGATTGCTGGGCGAGTTTGCATTTTTCCGGTGTTTTTCGTCCATTGATATATAATTATATATATAGATAACTATATATTGCGTTATGAAAATAAAATTGATGTGATTGCTCTTCCTTTTTGCCTTTTTTTCTTCAAAATAATTCATCCATAGTTATATGGAGGGAATGAGGAAAAAGGAGGGGACGAAAGACACTGGCTCTCATCGACCACCTCAATTGAAGCGTGTTCTTCGATATTGCGTTATGTATAGCTAGTTTATTGTCATTATTATTATTATTATTATTATTATTATTATTATTATTATATTATATTATATTATATTATATATTATTAATTATTGATAATTATTATTATTACTATTATAAATATCGATAATTTTCTCTGAGGATCGCATGCGTATCTTTTTTTACATTGAAAACGATTATTTCTTAACGCTAATTATTATCAAAGTGGAAACGTTGTAACATTTTGATGATACTGCAATCGAGTTATAGTTATTTTCATTACTTTTGATTCTGGCGCTCAAGAAGGTAATCGACTAGTCTATACTGGACAAAGCATTGAGATTTTTTTTTTTATAATGAATATTTGCTTGTAAGGTTGAGATTCGTTTCTGATACTCTATGCTTTTTTTCTTTTATTTTTTTATTTAGCGAATAACGATATTTAAATATAACCGAAATCTTTCAACGAATGAAGTTGTGACGATGTTTGTTCATCGTTCAAAATTTTGTAATTTCAAATGAAAAAAAAAAAAATAAAGCGTTAAATTATTACAATAAAATACGCATTTGAGTTGAGAAAACCATTGATATAGAATTTAATTATATATGCAATGTTTCGAATATCCACGGCTTTGATTCGTTGATTACAGCGGCCGAATCTTTCTTCTTTTTTATAAAAAAAATTAAAAAAAAATAAAAAAAAATAAAATAAAAATAAAAAAAGAAAAAAATAAATTATTGTAGTACTGCCATAGAAAATACATGAATTTTTTTCGTCAGTATTCCGAGCAAAGTCTCGTATCACCTTCCTCTCATGCACTGCTGTTTAATTGAGAAAATGAGGTTAAAGATACATATAAAAGCTAATTTTTTTTTCTCAAGCAGTATTCGCGAGTATTGTGAAGAATATGAATAAGATATTATTCTGCGTCACACGCGTAACGCGAATCATGACATGAGCGTACGTTAAACAGAAACATATAATAAAACAGAAATGTAATTTACGATTCGGAAAGCGTTTTATGATACTTCGAAAAAATAAAAAGTAAAAATGAATGAAAAGAAAAAATGAACGACAATTTTCAATTCTTACTTAGACTGTCTTAAGTTTGCCATAAAGCGAATGTGCGGTAGGAAAAGTTCGCGATCGATTACTAATCTAACGCTTGAAGGTGCCAAGCCTTTTTTTTTTTTTTTTTTTTTTTTTTTTTTTTTTTTTTTTTTTTATATATATATATATATTTACAATGCGATATTTTGCGTAACGTAACACATTTTCCTCTTTAATCAGGCTGTCATTGATCGATAAAAAAGGTCGATCGCCCTTAGGAAGGTTTATTATTGTTTATTATTATTTTTTTTTTTTTTTTTTTTTTTTTTTTTTTTTATATATATTTTGTTCTTTTTATTTGTTTTTCTTTTTCTTTGAAAGTTTGAATGCCCGTTACCTATAGCCAAATATTTTCGTGGACTATTTATAATATTTTTTTGTCTTTTTTCTCTTTTATTATCCGTTTTATTATACAGACCGCCGCACAATTTGTTTCATTCGATGCCTGCGAGCGTGACAATGATTTTTTCGTCAAATTGCTTATTACAAAGGAGAGAAAAAGAAAAGAAAAAGAAAAGCAAATATAGGCGTGTTGTATTATTTGAGAAAGACAAAAATGAGTTATATGTTGTCTAGCAAAAACTACGTCAATTTATTGGATTGCCTCCGAACTCGAGATACGAGTAAAAAATAATAATAAAAAAAAATCAGACTAGAAAGAGAAACGATGAACGAAAAGAAAAATAAGTCCGACTACGGGTTTCTCTCAAGCCGTCATCAAAGCTCGCAAAAATGCCTTGTGATAGAGTCTGGACTTTGTGCGCCGCCTTTTTCCGCTATTATTGCCTTTGATCATTTCGATGGCTAAATAATACAAGGAAGAAAAATTTAAAGCAAAAAACTTTTTCTAACGAATTACTCAAAGCAATTGATAAAATAAAAAAAAAAAAAGAAAAAACGTAAGAGAAATATTAAAAACAAGAAACAAAAATTTAATGTAATTAAAATTTTGTCCAGCTGACCAATCCAAAGAAGCGACCAAATAAACCGAGAGGAGGAATGATGTAGTTGTGAGCGTTTGTAAGACGTGCTTGAGGTGATCGGGTTTCTCTTCTCAAAAAAAAAAAAAAAAAAAAAAAAAAAAACAAAACAAAAATAAAGAATAAAATTTAAAAATCATTATATGCGCATACAAAAAAGTTTATAAATCGAAATATGGTCACGGCGGTCACGTGATAGTTGTACGTCGTAACGAACACAGTCCCCCAATTATTCTCAGTCTTATTCGTCCTTTTTTTTTAAAATATATCTCAAATATAATCGATTATACTATTATTATTGTTTGTTTGTTTTATATGATTTTTATATTTTCTTTTCCATCTCTTTTCGCTCTTTCTTTGTCTCCTTTTCTTTACCCTTGATATTTATATACTCTTTTATCCTCGATCAGAAAAGAAAAGAAAAAAAAAAAATAAATAAAATGACAAATTAGGTCCTTGTGTCGGCTTTGCTCGCGATCAACACAGAATATGCGAAACAGATAAGATATAAGAAATAAAACAAAAAAAAAAAAAAAAAAAAAAAAAAAAAAAGAATTGCGAAACGATCGACAGAGAGCGCAAAAACAGGAATTAAAAACAAGTCGCGATACGACAAACACATTCAATAACGATACACCGTTGTATATAAAAATAAAAAATAAAAAATAAAAAAAAAAGATGTACGCGGGACGAAGTTAACGAGGTACGGGACCCGATCATACGATGCTGTGTTATTTGAAGTCACTACAAGACCATACGTTATTGCTACTTTTATTTTATTTTATGATCACGATGATTTTTTCATGTTATTAATTTTATTGATCATATGATTTTTTATACGTGCACTAAGTGCGATTTCCATATTATTATTATTATTATTTTTATTATCATTATCATTATCATTATTACTATGATTATTATTATTATTATTATTATTATTATTATTATTGATATTATTGATATTATATTATTGATTTTTTATGTATTGATTAATCAATTTTTTTTTCATTTTATACTTGCGATTATAATTCTTTTTTTGTCGATGTATAATTACCGTCAGCCCGACATCCTCTCGCTCCGGTCCTCAAGATTCTCTTTAACTTTTATATGAATTCTGATTTTTTTTTTTTTTTGTATCTTTTGTCTTTTATTTTTGTACGTTTTATTTTTAACGATTTCTTGCGTCCGCTGTCCACGTCTGCATACTCGTGACACGGCCCATTGATACATATTGAATAAAACAAAAAGCAAATAAAATAAACGAAATCGATTGATGAGCGCCGAGCAATTTCTTTGCGAATCTGAATGACGGATGCGAAATAAAGAAATGATTAAAATAAAGATAGCAAAACGATAATCGAGTATAAATATAAAAGCAAGAAGAAAAGCGATATGTGTAGATGTACACACGGGCAGGGGGCATCTCTCCGCTACCCGCATGTCTTTCATTGTACAGATTTTTTCACTTTTATATAGTTATAATATTGTAAACGTTACAACGTCGATAATTACGTCGGTGGCTAACGTCATCGTATTATTATTGTACTTGATTTTTTATTGAATAAATGTGAACACGCCGAAAATATTTCATTGTTTTATCATTCAATCCTTATTGTATCCTTCCCAAATTCATCATTACATTATTCAAAAATACCTTTTTATTTAATTAATATTTTCGTACTTTATGAAAATAAATACAAATTTGTTAAAATAAATAATTAATTAATTATTAAATCTAAGAAAATCTATAAATAAATTTTATGAAATACACGAGGAGAATAAAATTTCTTAAACGCCGCTCTAATCACTTTTATATTTGTCATTTATAAAGAAAAAAAAAAGTGAAGCCGTCGCGGGACGGCTGACAGATGGGAAACATAATTTATTATTGATCATTATGAAATTAAAACGAAGATTAGTAATTTCTGAAAATACATATATAATTTTTTGCGGAACAATGTGTACATAAATATTATAACAAATATAAATGTTGTAAAAGGCAACATAGGTTATACAATGAGCAAGTATCAGTTGATGTCTTCTGTACTGATATTCTGGCAGCGATGTTTATACCTTGTTCCTGCAAATAAAACAACAAATGTATATTTATTTTTACATTGAATTAAATTTAAGATGTAAGAAAAAATTGGTACTATTACAATCTAAAAATAGAAATACATTAAATTAGAGATTAAATCAAAGATTAATAAAAATATAAATATTATATTTATAAAAAATAAAAGGGGTACTTATCTGACAGTCATCGTTGGTCCTAAAAAAGTATATAGGTCCTATCAAAGTCCTGGTGTGCTCCTCAAGTTTATTTACACCTGAATTCCTTCTAAAATATGAAATTTTTCTTGTTTTAAGGTAAAACGAGCCCCCGCCTACGCTCGTTTCTGTGGGGCCTCTATCCATTACTTCCGGCTGCAAATGTCTAATAGGTTCCCATAAGTATTTGCACCCTGACTTATTAGATCCTATTAAGCATTATGGCAACTAGGCTCATCCCTCCAAGCGCTCTCTACAGTTCTTTATAACTTCTTAAAAAAAAAAAAATACAAACAGTTACTATAAATTAATAAATAAACAAATGATTTGTAATAAACTAAAAATAGAAGCTGTTAGGAGCGCTATTTAATAAAAAATACACCGACGAACATAAATAAAAAATTGAAACGAAAATTAAATCAAAAAAAAAAAAATTAAATAAATGTAAATTTAAACGAATATTAAATCATGTGGATGTGTATTTTTTTTTTTTTTTGAAAAGTAAAAATTATTAAATATTAAAAAAAAAAAAAAAAAAAAAAAATAGAAGCCAGCGCTCCATTACAGTCCTTTATCGTTAATCATATAAGAATATAAACAGTTATTACTATAAATTAATAAAGAAATGATTTGAAATAAAAAGAAAGAAACTAAAAATAGAATCTGTGAAGGAGTGCTATTTAATGAAAAATACACATTAACGAATAAAAACATAAACCAAAACGAACATTGAATCAAATATATGTATATTTCTTATTTTTCTGCAAAGCAAAAAAATTATGGAATCATAAAAAAAAAAATAAATAATTTAAAAGAAAAAGAAAAAGAGGTTCAGAAAGAAATACTAATTAATGAAATAATTATCAAATTGGAGTCTTCAATGAGTCTTCGTAGAGTTCGGACGTATTTGTAAACACGGTCTCTCGATCGCTCGCGAGTTGGCTTTGATTTCGACACAGTGTTGTGCCTTTTCGCAATTTCGCAATTTCGCTCCAAATCAAGTGAATCAAGTGACATACGCGAGAATCATAACTCGTGTAGTTCAATCTAAGGGGAGTTTCTCCCCATAAAAAATAAAAAAATAAAAAAAAAAAAAAAAAATAAATCATGAGTGTTTCTGGTAGCAGGGACATTCAAATTCAAAGTTCCAACAACATGACTCAATCCACGCCCACGTCACAACGTCTTAGCTATTCTAAAGCAGTGCAAAAAGAAACGTGTCCTACAAGGAATCAAGCTATTATATTGGATTCTATAGAAGGTCTCACCATTAGGGATTATGCACTGGCCATAGGTGGAATTATTAATCCTGTCAACATGCTTTCTATATCACGAATTTCGCACAATAGACTTTGTATATATTTAAATTCGGAGGAAAAAGCGGACGAAATAGTGAACAATCATAAACATGTAAATATTAAGAACTTTTCTTTAGAAATCAGACCTCTTAATTCTAAAACAAAACGAATTTTAATTTCCAATGTACATACTTCTATACCCAACACAGCTATAGAAACGTTACTAGAAAAATATAATGTTTCGCTAAAATCTCAAATCACATGTTTGAAAACAGGCTTGTATGATCCCGGATATACACACTTACTTAGTCATAGACGACAATTCTATATCGATTCCGACGATGTAAACAAAATTCCTCAATCTTGTCAACTTGTACACGATAAAGTTACTTATTGGATTTACTTTTCAAGTGAAAAGCTTTCTTGCTTCCTCTGCAAAGAAGAAGGACACTTGGCTAAATTTTGCAAAAATATTAACAATAACGAACGAATCTCATCTGCAAATCTATCGCAAAATAATGAAATCCCCACTATTCTATCTCCAGCCAAACAAACTACAACCACTGACTTTCCACCTATAGAAAATAATAATCAATGCTCCGACAACATTCAAGAACAAACTATGAATACTTCCGA
Source organism: Chalcis sispes (assembly GCA_949987625.1). Taxonomy (NCBI): domain Eukaryota; kingdom Metazoa; phylum Arthropoda; class Insecta; order Hymenoptera; family Chalcididae; genus Chalcis; species Chalcis sispes. The sequence goes on from OX465095.1 coordinate 57,759,216, forward strand.
CACACACGTCAATAGAAAACGTCCTTTACCTCCATCTTCGTCGACTAGCGAGCCTTTAGCAAATTTAGATAAATCTTCACTCTACACAGTTCAACAGAAGGACGAAACTCTTCCTCCTACACATGATCTCAGAACGTTCAAACAACCCAAAAAGAAAGTTAAATCCCAGACACGAGACACTTTAGAAGATATCATCATTCAACTCCAACCTGCTGTAAAATTTTTTAAAGAAAACAAAACATATACTGACGTTGACTTTCACTGTTTAGCTAAATTTTTAACTAATTCTTTTGGCAAATCAGATTTGTATACAATCGCACAAGAATACTCTCTCTCTGTTGATTCACTTATTGACACACTGAGGAAAATTTACGATCATCTAGAACACAAAAGGCTTAAACACCGCGTTACAAGAATTATTAAAAAATTGGACAACCCCAGCACTGCTGACTCCAGTTCCATAGAAACATCGACTGAAGAATTAGATATATAGCCACCTCTACACCTCACATTCTACAATGACCTCAAGACACACATCAAAAATAAAATTATTTTATTGGAATCCAAGAAGCATTCGTCTGCGCAAAGAGGAAATTCTACGTATCTCATCAACGGTTGACATTATTGCATGTGTTGAAACATGGCTCAATAACTCCACAGCTGTATTTAATATTCCAGGTTTTAAATGTTATAGAAAAGATAGAAAATATTCCACTGGTGGAGGCATCATTTTATTGATACGTAATGATATTGCATATACGGAGATTACAAACATTCTATCTCCGGATCCCTCTGTCGAAATTTATGGTTTACACTTTACTAACATAACTCCAAGTTTTGATTTTTTTGTTTGCTATAGAGCACCTGGATTAACACTGTCTCTTAATCAGTGGAACTCTATCTTTTCTAACTTCAATCCCCATAATGATTATATATTTGTTGGCGACTTTAACGCGCACAATTCTGCTTGGAATTGCAATATTACTGATACTAATGGAAGACATTTATACGATTGTATTCAAGATCACCAATTGTTTATTCATAACACCGACTCTTACTCTCGTTTTGACAAAAACACTTTTTCAAACATTGATCTTATTCTTTCAACAAGTAGAATCGCTGATAAAATTAACATCAAAATCGGTGAAGAAACATGGGGATCCGACCACTATCCTTTTTTTATCGATCTTAATGCTGATAAAACTGTCTTTAGAAAAAAATCTCTTAGACTCTACTCCAAAAAAACTGAATGGCCCTCGGTTGCATCTTATCTTGAATTAAACTACTCACGATTTCTTTCTATGGAATATGATAGCCTTTCCTCTAGCGCAAAATACAATGTATTTATTAATACTATTACAGAAGCTATTTCTTATAACACTCCAGCAAAAAAAAACGTTCATCCTAATATACACAGAAACCCCACCCCATGGTGGGATGAAGAGTGTAATGCTATCATACTGCAAAGAAAGATTGCCTTCCAAAAATGGAAAAACACTCTCAGTCTCCATGACTTCATTGACTACAAAAAACTTGTCGCCATATCTAGGAAAATTTTTAAGTCTAAAAAAAAACACAAATACAAAGACTTTGTAAAAAGTATAAATTTTAACACTGACCCTCGGTATGTATGGAACACGCTTAAAATTTTCAAGAATAAATGGGTTAAAATCGACGCATCGCATACACCGGAACACCTACAAACAGATAATCAAATTCTTACCTTAAATAAAATTTGTCCCCCTTGGGTACCTACTAACCCCGACATACTCCCAGAATGCAAACCCAATGCTTTTTTAGAAATGGAATTCAATTTCACTGAGTTCAACATGGCTTTAAACGCCCGGAAATCACAATCTTCCCCCGGTCTGGATGGTATTGACTACCTTGTAATTAAAAATCTGCCTATTCAGTATAAGCTTGTCTTACTAGATATATTTAATGAAATGTATCGTACCAGCGACTTTCCTCCGTCCTGGAAACACTCATATGTTCATCTTATCAAAAAGCCCGATGGTAAAACTTATCGCCCTATCGCCTTAACCTCCGCCCTTAGCAAAATATTTGAAACTATGGTCAAAAATAAGTTCGAGTGGTGGATTGAAACAACAAACATCTTACCCACCAGTCAAAGCGGATTCCGCAAGGGCCAATCTTGCTATGACAATCTAACCAATCTTACTCTTAATGTATTAAATGCTTTTAAAAATAATAAAGAAATGTACGCTATATTTTTAGATATTTCTTCTGCCTTTGACAATGTTAATATCGAAATCCTCATCGAAAAACTGGTGGATATCGGCTGTCCTTTTCGATTTACTAAATTCGTGAAATTCCTTACCTACGAAAGATGCATTCACTCCAGTGTAGACAATGCTATAAGACTGGCCTATAAAGGGGTCCCACAAGGCGGTGTTCTTAGCCCTTTGCTATATACTATTTATGTCTCTAATATATTACATAAAACTTCATCTCGGATTTCTGTTTCCCAATTTTCTGACGACATCGCTCTATTTTCAACAAATAAATCATCTCTCGAAAAATCAACTCACACACTTCAAGTCAACTTAAAGTCCCTAGGTCTTGACATTGCCCCCCACAAATCTGTATTTATTCACTTCAACAATAGAAATATTCTTCCAGGACAATCCGAAATCACAATCAGTAACTACAACATTAAATCCAGCGAATATACCCGATTCTTGCGTGTATTTTTTGATTATAAGCTATCATTTTCTACCCATATCAATAAGCTGCAAAATAAATGTTGTAAATCTCTAAATATTTTAAAATACTTACAAGGTATTTGGTGGGGCGCAGACCCCCAGTCGCTCATCACTGTTTATAAGAGTCTCATACGGAGTATCATAGAATACGCCAGTTTCATTTACTTCCCTACTCGAAAAAATATTGCATATAAACTTGAACAAATTCAATTTGCTGCCATACGACTAGCTCTCGGTTTTCGCAAAACTACTCCCACCAATATCTTAATTGCCGAATCCAAGCTACCCTTTATTGCTGAGAGAACTAAATTCATCTGCCTCTCGTACTTATCTAAAGCTCTATCTAATGAAAACTTATCTAGTCACAAAACCATTATTAACCACTTAAAAAAATCCTCAAAATGGAACAATAAACGAAAAAGGCTTATAGAAGAATGTATTCATGAATATAAAGACACCATCCCTCATTTATATAAAACCAAGAAATTTAATCTATATACTCATGATTACAAAACACTCACATGCTCTATCCCCTATTACAAACTCACTAAACTCTCTAACGACAACCCAGCAGCTCTTCCTCATGAAGCATTCACCAACACCAATCATAATAATACCATTAATATCTTCACAGATGGTAGTAAGAGTCCTCTATCCCCTTCCGTAGGCACCGCATGTTTATGCCCAAAACTTAATATGACAGTTACTAGATCTTTAAGTAAAAACACCTCAATTTTTACCGCTGAAAGTATAGCATTAAATGACGCTCTAGATATTGCACTTTCAAACCCCAACGCAGCAAATTACATTTTTACAGATGCATTAAGCGTTCTAAATAGCCTACAAAACACGAAAATCTCTGTCAGAGTCAACCCATACATATTAGAAATTAAAAAAAAATATCTTGAATTTATCAACTCCAAAACTGACTCAGGCTCCATTCACTTCTGCTGGGTTCCTTCTCATACAGGTTTTCAAGGTAACGATGAAGCAGATCAACTAGCAAAAAATTCAAGTCTCTCTGAAGCCTTCTGTCACTCATTTAAAACCCCCTTTACGGATTTTCGAGAACACTACAAAAAAAATATGTTTCTCAGATCTACCACATTTATTGAAGAAGCAAGTGCACACAAAGCCAAATTATATTTTCAAAACTTTTATGCTAAACAAAGCAAGCCTTGGTTCTTTAATAAACATATTCCGCGTGAACTTCTAGTCACGATCAATCGTTGTAGATCCAACCACTATAATTTAGCTGCATCTCTTGCTAAAGTAAATATTGTAAGTGATCCTAAATGCGAATGCGGTATTGAAGAACAAGATCTTGATCATGTCATCTGGCGCTGCCCTTTATACCAAACACAAAGAACAAAACTACTAAATCAGTTGTATACACTTCATATATATTTTCCGATTAACTTTGCTATGCTACTAGTTAAACCGAACATACCAGCGTGCGCTTTCATAGTTTCATTCTTTCAATCTTGTAATCTTAATGTTTAATGTTCAATCTCTGCTTATTAACCTTATATTAAAAATGTAAATATTGTATATTATTTGTTACCTACTCTGTATAGCAATTAAAATCTTTAATAAAGATTCTAAAGCTTCTAATAAAAAAAAAAAAATTATCAAATTATTGATCGTCATTGTTTTTTACATAATTTAATAAATTTAATCCATATGAGCACTCTTCTTCTTGTTCTAATAAAATATTTTCGACTGTACCTCTGCAGTATGTTGCCTCACCATCAGCCAAGTCGATCCTGTTATCTGCTGTTATCTGGGGATTTTTCATGTCACTGATAAATGCGGATGAGATTCTCGTCTTTGTCATTGAAATTGTTCTTGCCATACATATAGTCTATAAATTGTTTATTATTGTCGAAAACGTCCCCTTTAAAGAAGGTGGATCCGGTTTCGTCGAGATTTTCTCTTCTCTGACGTCGTTGTGGCAGTGCTGCTTCGTCGTTGTCGCTTGGACGTCGTAACTGCCTCTTCGATGAGGCGCGGCGGTAACATTCTTTAGCGCTTTTAAGAGCTATTGTCATGATTATCGTAAACTCGTCTTTAGAGGGTTTCTTGAAAATGGGCTCTTTTAAGGACATGACAGCTGTAACATTACATAAAAAATAAATAAAATATCAATTTGTTAAAATAAAAATAAAAACTAGGTATACCTTCACATAATACATCTGCAGAGCGAGTTTTCTTCAAGGCCATGACTTTATATTTTTTTCAGCCTGTCCAGGTCATGTTCAAGAACAGATCTTCACTTCTAACTAATTAAGCTAAAAACAAAGACATTTTTTTAAAATAAAACTTATTAATAAATTAGCACGTTGAGGGGCAATATATTTACAAGATCAGCATACTGCTAGTCGTCAAAGTTATCAACAACCAAGATATCAACTGTTGACCGGAATGGAAGGTAGCTAGGCCGGCTTCTGGAAGTGATCTTTTTTCTATTTATCGTCTGCATAATCGTGCCATGTACTCCCTTATAATTTTAATTATCATATTATTATAATTGAAAACAAAAACAAATAAAACCTATTAAATATTCACAAGAAATACATACTTCATAAGCTTTTCCATCCTGCCAATCGCTTTTCCATTATTTCTAAAATTATAAATTAATTATAAATAATTTAATTTAATTTAAAAATTTTCAATTTATAATATTAGAAACAAATTTTATCTCGCTGTTTCTTCCACAATCTTTTGCCTCTCATCAAACTGACTAAAAATTAATTGCAAATTTTAAATAAATTTAAAAACAAATTGTTATTCGGCATCAATAATTACATTAATGTCATTTTAAGTTCTCCAATCGCTGAAAGTTTGAAAAAATAAAATCATATCAAATAAGTTTTTCAAAGCAGATGGAACTATTCAATTCGATTTAATAAATAGAATACCTGTAGATTTCGACAAATATCTGTGGCAGTTTGTTTACTGTTGAAGGTTCCTGCGATCTTCGTGTAAAATTTTGTGTGTATTTGTGTTTGTAAGAGTGTCGAGGAAGTGCGTGAAAGGGAATCTAATCGTGCGTGTGTTCGGGGTGTGCGTGATTGTATGAGTGTCGAAAATGCACGCGATTGTGAAGTATGCAGTGAGTGAGTCGAGGATGTGCGCGAAAGAGATTGGGACGATTGTGTGTGGGTGTGTGCATATGTGTGTGTGTGTGTGTGTGTGTGTGTGTGTATCGAAAGTTTACGCAAAGCTCGATATGATTTTTCTGGGTGTGTGTGAATGTTCGATGTCGAAGACCTCGATTCATTACGAGAACAAGTCGATTTTGATGAATTGGGTGCACTTCGCTCATGCACTTCTTACTGCTCCTGATAAATTTGCTGCCAGTCTTGTTGACTCTTCTTCGACATGGTGTTTAATTTGTACACAAATGAGGATGTTCGCGGTATGTTGTCATCGAGTTGTAGCATATACTGATCTAGATTCTCAAAAGCAACGTTTTGTTGCAGTGCTCCCGTATTCTTCGGCTGACTCATCTCAATACCAATGAGTTTTTTAAATTATGAAAAATTTATAAAAATAATAATAATAGTAGTAATAGTTGATGAAATCCTAAAGTCAATATAAAATTCAAATTTCACGCCATGATACATAGGAGACATTAATTTAAATAAATAACCTAATTCAAACTTTATTCTTCAAATATGCTAATTAATTCAAAATAAACTTGAAACTTTATAAAATGGCAAACTATTAGTTAAAGAACTTTATTATTAATTATAAAGAATTTTTTAGTACAGGTTTCATCTGCTATATTACGACGCGAAATTTGACTGAAAAGCTTCAAGTTCTTTGGTACAACTAAGAAGATGGAATTTTAACGACGATTAAATGATTTGCTGAACTATCTGTTGCATCATTTTGCCAGTATAGCATCCTAAAACATTTTACTTCTATTTCATCATTGAAAGACATCTCAGAGGATAACTGTGAACATAGAAAAACGCCTACTAGCACATAACAAACATCATCTAGGATTCCTATTAGATTTTGAACAATGCAGATACATTTTGAACAGTATATACATTTTAAATAATGATATTATCTGACTAAAGAATAGATATCTGTAATGGTCCTTTAATAATTTTTCTATACTGGTTGAAACAATTTTGAAGAGGTAGTATTGGACCCTTCGAATTTTGTCCAATAAATTTTAAAGTGACCTCATCACTGCACTTACGTCTATTAACTTGACAATTTTCCATTCTCCTATTAGATATCTACTGTAAATGCTGAACAGGTTTTCTACATAATTTTCTACAATATATCATATTATTCTCAAATGTAAACGTTGAAAAATCATCTAAAGATCCAAATGATCTAATATCATCTGCAAGGTGCAACAAAGCATGTGTATTGTAGGAGAGGAATCTTATACCATACACATCTGATGTTGTTTCTATAAATAACATGATACATTTCTCAGTAAAGTCTACAGTTGGTATGTAGCTTGAGGGACTAACAAGAATTCTGATTGATGTGTGTAGCAAAAGAAAATGCTGATACACAGCAGAATTCATCAAACCATAGAACATTGCAGAACCTGTATACAGCAGAATTTTCCTTTGCTCGGTGGCTTTAAATTTGCCGTGCCTCTTAATATTGGCAGACTTCCGAGTAAAGTCTAATGGATAATACTTCTTTATTTGTGCCAATCTATAACTTAACACCTTGATAGAATGCGAAGAAAGCTTGGCTAATTTAACAAATCTCTGATCGATATGTCTTGAAAACTTTTAGCCATTACACCAAGACGCACTAAGTGCATGTAGTCGAATATTGTATTAGAAACTACATTTAGTGGAAGAGGAGCAATGGAACACTGCCTTTTATGATGATCGGCATCGGTATACAAAGAATATTCTTCTTGGGTGTGAAGAGGGTGATCTGTTCCTTCAAACTCTATTACACCTGGTCGAATCCATTTACCTTTCACTTTGCATCTAGAATAAGGCATTTTGCTATTATGGCCAGTATGACCTAATACAAAGGCTCGAGCAGGCGCATCTGCTATAAAGCACCTCAATCCAACAAATTATTTCTCACCGAGGAGCTCAATACCATTTTGAAGAATCAACAACAACTCATCGACACGCGGTTTCAGAAAATTAGATGCACTGTTTGGCTTTCTTGAACCTTTGAAGACACCAACAATTTGTAAAACTCTTATTGATATATTGGCTATTTGAACTTGTACAAGCCGCATCAAAATTTTGCTATTTTTTTCCGAAAGATGCCTCATCTATACTTAGATCTATTTGAAGTACATGAGGGATCTTATTTGCTGGAGTCAAATTAAGAATCTGCAAGAGAGCTTGCTCAATACCTATATAAAAATATTCTCCTCCAGCCACTTTAACACTAGGAGTAGCCTGAGCCGAAGTTTTGAGAATGGTTCGAGGATCAGTATGAATATTTTCAAAGCAATGGTGCTTGCTTGCACATCTTGCTTGCATATGATTTATGTTGCTCTCAGTGAAAGCGACACCAAGCCTGTCTTCTGAGGCTTCCAAATCAAAAGATTCATTGCCCTGCCGTATACTATGACCCTTTTCACTCATGCGGTCATCTGATAGCTGTTGACCAGAAAAACTACTCTCACACTGAACAATATCATCTTGAAGGAAGCTATTATTACCTAAAACCCCTATAGAGTCACTATCTGTATGAGCACCATGATCTATTATCTAATCAATGTCTTTATTAAATGTTAAGCACTCCTGATAAGCTTTTTCAAATAAACGCTTCATCCTGGCTCTGTGATTCGGAGTTCATTATGTTAAGGACTTACGTCTACTACGCATATATTTTAATTTATACATAAATAAAAATCTATCAGCACTTACATACTCATATTAAAAATAAATTTTAGAAAAAAAACTCTAATAGGATAATATAGATAATATAATGATATAGGAAAACAATTTATATGATTATTTATTAAAATTTCCTCATAATATTTCTTCCGTTAATGAAAATAACTATCTACATACTAATTTTATGTCAATTATTAAAAATAGAAGCAAATAATAACTTAAAATAAATTTAATATTAAAAAATTTTTGTAGAAATATTTTCTATTATCAATTTTATCAAGCAACTTGAAAAATAATCGAGGCCAAGAATTTCTTGAAAAACTATAAATTTTAAAAATCAGAAATTATTTTGTTTTTGACTGGCTTTAAATAGGATGAATATTTTCGGATTGAAGAAAATGTGAATGCAATGGCATACTTATTAAAAAATACTTTTGGTGAGTGAAGTTTTTTTGATACTCTTATTCTAAAATTTAATTATCCTTATTTTTGAATAACAAATCCAAAGCAATGTAAAGAAGTTCGTGACAATTTTATCCGATATTTATCTAAATATTACTTATTTAATTAAATAATTTTGTAATAAGGCTTTTCAATACTGTTGGTCAAAATTTACTGCTGGTCCTCTGGTTAATTGGTATTGTAAAAACAATGTCGCAATAATACTTCCAAAAATGATTTTTTGCGATACTTTACAATTGCAAAAAGCATTAATAAATTCAAATGACAATCAACACAAATGTACACGCCAAAGAATTGCGCACGTAAAAAGCATCGATGTATTAAATGGCAACTTGGCGTGATTATTTGAATTTCGTAAACAAAAATCTAATGTTTAATAATTAATAGATATTAAAAAAAAAAAAAAAAAAAAAAAAAAAAAAAACAGATTTTGTTTAAATAAAAAGCCTTTATTTACTACGTATGTTTTACAATTAAATTACGTATATAAAATTATTCCTGTGAATAAAATCAATCGGATATATACTTTTCATTTTGCGTTGTCACTCGGGCTATCAAAATACCGATAAATTGCCATAACAGTCGCAGCATGCCGTTGCGGCAATTTGTCGACATTTTGCTGCGTTAAATGCGCGTTCAAAATTTGAGCTCGTGTGTTCGCAATTTGATGGCAATATGACGGCACGCTTGTTCGAGCACGCGCGCCCTGATATTTCCAGCGCACTTTACTATCGGGAAAGCAATACAAATTGATCTCTTTGACAAATCAATACGCAGCGACCGCTAATTCGAGTTTTCTTAAATGTACAATGTGTGAATTGCGTATTAAGTTATATTAACCTTTAGCTAGTCTGTATGAATATTTTAGTGAACAAAATATCAAATGTTTTCCGAAAAAAGGTTTTGTTTGAATTTTGTGAATATTTTTGAAAAAAAATTTTACAAATTATGAATAAATTCAAATAAGTTGTAATATTTTTTATGTCCATGTCATTAATTTTGAATAATACCGAAATTAATTTAAATACTTGTAGAATATTCTGATATATTTAATCAATTTTTTATTATATATTTTTATAAAAAATTATTATGAATTATTATATATCAAGATAAAATGAGAATATGACAAATATAAGATTATACAGACATTTTCATAATATTATTGTAATATTAATTAATTGTTTATTCTATTTGAAATTTAGATGGATAAAGTATTTATAGTTTATGTATATTTTATATGTAATTATAAATTACATATAATAAAAAGAAAATGTAAGACATCGAAACTGTTATCTTGTTCTTCATTAATTAGAAATTATTCATAATATATATATATATACTTATATTAAATTATGAAAAGTATAATTACATAATACGTACATATATGTTGTCAACTGTATTTATAATGCCATTATAATGTATAAATTCAAAAATTATATTGTTTAGGGTATAGGTTAGGTTAGGTTACATAAGTAAGTTTCCCGAATATTTTTTAGAAAAAAATATTTAATTTCTTTCTTATTTTTGAATGTTAAAAAAAAAAAAAAAAATGATTTAGACAATAGTTAATCGGCGAAATTTTCTTATGACCCGTTTCTATTCTGGAACCCTCAATTTTGATTGATTAGTTATTGAAATATTTGCAGATTTTTCTCCCTCTTAACCCATTTGCATCATAAGCGCATATATGCGCGCATTTTGCCTGGCCACTATCACCAGAGCGCGCATATATGCGCTCATTGCACTTGGGCATTTATCACAAAAAATTTTTGGTGATAAGAACGAATTTTTCACTTTTCTGTGTGATGCAAATGGGTTAATCAAATAGCGCGTGCATGCGTAGAGGTACATAAGCGAAATCGGTGATTTAAAAAATGAAGATTGCTCAACGATTTGTTGACAAAGCGTCTCTATCAACATTGCTAATCATGCGAGTACCTTAAACAGGTGCTGAATTTTAGTGTTGTCAATAGACTTTATTGCGATAACTGCATATAAACAACTCTTTTAAGAATTCTTAACAGTACTTACTACAACTTTGCAGATGCCTCAAGCTGTTACTTAATTTTTTTACGAATTTTCAGCAATGGAATATTAATTACATATTAATATATTTATTGCAAAAACTGATGTTCTATAAAAATACTTTTTTATATAAAACATTTTAAAAATGATTAATATTTTAAAAAATAATCAACGAAAAAATTTTCAAAAATTATATTTTCAAATTTTATTAAAGATTAATATAAGTTTAAAAAATATTAATCAATATAATTGTTGCAAATATATGATAAAAGTTTGACTATTAAAAAATATAGGTAAAGTGGCGTGACAAAATATGTTTAAAACGTGGGTTTTTTAATACTTTTTAGATTAAAATACAATAAAATATAATTATAATTGGAAAATCATATCTCCACTTTTTACGATTTTATTACGCAAGTGTCTTACCATTTTCGAATAATTTTTATGTATAGACAATTAAGTGTATCTATATCAACAGGTGAAAATACAATTTAGTCTTAAAGTTAAATTTGCAAGGTTTATTCTTTCATCAATACACATACATCTTGTAACCGTTTGTTAACATTCGGACGGTAACGTATAACTTTACACATATATTTATATATAACAAGAAGATATTCAAGAACAAGTCTATGAAAGTCAATGAAAGTCAGAAGTTGACTCGTTTTTTTTTTGCGCTTGAATTCTTCGCTTGTTCGCACGGCAATTTATTCGGTTTTCTTTTCCTTCGGATATAATTCAATGATGCTTGGTACTTCTGTTTTTGAAACGGTACCACGAAACTATATCTACCATGCTAGTTCGTAAATACTGCAGTCAAAAGGAACGCGTCGAATGTTTGCTTAACTAAATGATTATTATTAAGAATTGCAATTGACGAAAATTTCAAAATAATTTTCCATTTGCGGAAATATTCGAGTGCTAAAAAATGGTGAAAATATTTTCACTTTTGTTTGTTTTATTTTCACAAATGGTTAAATAAATGTCATTATTTAATACAGCATTATTTAATGCAACAAATGTCATTATTTAATTGTCTTCGTGTATTTTAAAATAATAATTCTCAACTTAAGTTTTCTTATCAAAGTTTTGATTTTCATCGAAAGAAACTTGTAAATAACATTGGAAATAACATAAAAAAAAAAAAAAATAATAATATGTAAATATTTATATTTGAAAAAATATGAAATTTCGGGTGTATTTCCGAAAAGCGGAAACGGAATTTCGATCTGAAATTTTGCACGCATCTTCCTTTTAATATTGTAAGACTTCCCTCAAAGGGATTTTTGGCACATTTTAATATTTTCCGAGAAATTTATTATTTGATAATTTATATTATTTGAACGTGCAATTTCTTCAGATAATATTTAAATGTTTAAATTTATGGCTGTTTAAAAATAAAACGTAAACATTGCAGAACTAATGAAGCAATAAAATTTCTGAAAAAGAATATGAAAAAATATATTATCATTAAACTTATTTATGTTATGAACTTTTATCTATTTTTATGAAAAATAGACTAAAAAATTAATAGATAACAAAGAAAATATCATTCTTCTCTATCGTAAAGATATTGTTTTACATTTCAGTATTCTGCAAATGAAGTAACTTATTACAAAAATGTTAATTTATATTATTCATAAATAAATAAAAATAGTAAACTATTAATGAAAATATTAATTTAAATCAATATAGTTTTAACGTAATTAAATATTAATTCGTCATCCATAAATTACAAACTTCGGAAGAAATATATATATATAACTATAACAGAATTGAATAATGATAATGTTTCTGAAACTGTAAATTCATTTAATAATCACTGTGTTAACGGTGTTATATTTTTGTAATAATTTTGTGCATATTTTTTACATTTGATAATATGGAAAGAGAGTGCAGAGCAATACACACACGAGGCATACAGCAAATTCACACAAACATATAGCGCTGTACACGTTAGCCTCTCTATCCATAGTAAAGCGTAGTGGAGAGGGAAGCGTTGCCTACTTACACAAGCGTGCGCTCACGCACACAAGCAAAAACACGTATACATTATATAGGAAGCGTCGTGCACTTTTTTTTTATCGCCACGCTCGAGCCCCATTCTTTTGCAGTCACTCCCAAGCGCCGAGACGCGCCATTAGATGTTTCAGATCAATAATAAATATTTTAAGCTTGAATCGAAAAGTTAAGAGTTCTGTTAACCTTTTCTATTTTCTTCAATCAATAATGGTAATATATATGGTGTGATCTTATGTTACCAGTTTTTTAAATATGATTTTTTATTTTACAAGTTCAAACATTGATAGTTAAACGATTGAGCAGTTTTTTAACGGTTTTAGCTGGACCCTGTGTATTTTTTCGTTTATTTTATTTCAAACTTGTGAAAGCTTTTTCAACTTCTTCTACTTAACCGATTCTTATGAAACTTTGCACACGTATTGAGTTCTTGTGGAATTCGATGATGGAATTAGAAGGTGGGGAATGGAACTCTTCAATCGTTACTAGAAACAACCTAATAAAACCTAAAAAATAATTAAGACACAAACTTGGACCTTCTTAACACTAAACCTACCAGACCGGTCAAATGACCGGTTTGAAAAAATTTCATTTTTTATTTTCTTATTTTTATTTATTTGTTATTTTTTAATTGATACGTAAATTTATTGCAATTGTTATTTATTTATATACCAAATACGAGTATAGTAAATGGCATATTTTTAGTTATAAATCATAAAATTTAACTTACTAAAAATGGGTCATTTTGATCCCGGTAGGTTTAGTGTTAAGATTATGGAGTCTGGTAACAAATCTTCCAATACTAGTAGTCTTGTACCTAGCTGTCTAGTCCAGCTGTCTTTTCATATCAGGTGTCAAAAGGCACTTTGTGTCGTTGTATCATCGGAATAAGTAATAATTTAGGACTTTTAGCAGATTAAAATAAAAATATGGGACGCATAAAAATCTGCATAACGAATGTACAATTAAATAAGAGCGACTTGTCTAGAAAAATGTATTTCCAAGCCCACCAAAAGAAATAATTCAAATGCGCCGCAAGTTTTTATTTTAGTCTAGATTATTATTTATTCCGCTGAAGCAGCGAAATAGAGTGCCTCTTGGCATCTATCCGACATGAGAAGACGACACTACTAGTATTGCATGATTTGTTTTCAAACGTCAGAACCTCAAGAAGGTCCAAGTTTGTGTCTTAATTATTTTCTAGGTTTTAGTGCAGCTGATGTTTTAAAATAAAACCGTTTAACTTAAGTTTTTTTTTACTTATTTTTATTAACACGTTTCTATTAGGTTGATCTATAAATAAGTTAGTATATGGAATGGAAAAAAAAACTAAAATTTACACAAAAAGAAGATTGAAAAACCAAAAAAATAAATTAGTTGTTAAAAAAATTTAAAAAAAAAGAAACATGCTTTTAGAATTTCTGTTCTAGAAAACAAAAAATAATTATGTCATGTTTGATATTAAGTAGAATATTTAAAAGTAAAAGCGTGGGGTATTCTTTTTAAAAAAAAATAAATTAGTATATTTGATTAATGTTATGTGAATGAAAATGCATAACATTTCTATTAGATTTTAAATGAAAGTAATTCATGATTTTATACTCAAATATTATACTCAATTAAAAATATAGCTTATAATAAAGAGCTATATAACATGCTAGACAGAGCAAATAGACTCGATAATTCTTTTTTGTTTTTTAGTATAGTACTTATATAAGTACTTATATATTTTTAGTATATACTTATACAACTCGTAAATTCATGATCATATTCTCCTTATTTTGAGCTGCTTTCACAGCAATTAGTTATAACCTATTTTTTTTAAATCAATTAATATTTTCCATTCACATTTTTCTAACACTACCTACATATTTTTTTAATTTTATTAATTTTACTAAAAAAGCGGACGTTATAGAATTTTGTTAATTACAAAAAGATATTTTCATTTATTTACCTTTTTAATTATATTATCTACTTTTAATCGCGTATCGTTATTATTTAAATCTAATTTATCTGTTGTCATCGACATATTTTCCGGCACCCATTTATGAACTGCTACATTTTAGATCTAGTTCTTGTTAAAGTTTCTACATTTTTAATTGTAATCTTTTTAAAATTTCTTACGATCTTTACTTATACATAGTTAGAATCGTTATTGTTCTACTTAGAGACTATTTTCTTTCTATTTGCACATATCTGATCACATTTTCGAACACTAAATTAAGTAGAATTCTAGAAATTAGTTTGATGATTGTAATAGCCAAACTTGTTAATCGAAAAACCTAAGTTAAGCATTTGTTTCGACCTGTAGGTACAATTACCTACAGATCGGTATCTATAGTAGATGTACAATTAACATACACAACTGTACTAGATGAACAATTAACCAACGAAACTAGCATCGGCATCTTCATCAATCTTCCACTTACATCAAACGCAAATTCAAAATTCTGAGCAATCGGATGCACGCTCGCGCAAATCCATCGGCGCTTTCTTCCTTTCGCAAGAGTAAAGTGACTGCGACACCAAGGAGACGTTATGTCGCGCACCTGTGCCGCTTGCGTCGTCGCGCAAAGAGGAGAAGGAGACGTCGAGGATGGCTATAGAAGCGGGGGTTTGGAGTTACCCTAATGGGTTTCCTGAGACGTGCCATCTGGGAAGCTCATTACTAAGGGATGTAACCGCAAACCAATCAGCTCCCGCGCCAATTCGAGCGTCCTGCTCCAGCAGTCGATTCACCAACTCGTGGACCGCGAGGCGCTCGCAAGCCTGATTATGGATTAGACTACCGAGGAGAGTCTGGACGACGACGACGACGACGACGACGACGACTACTACTACTACTACTACTACTACTATTACTACTACACTACTGCTATCGCTTCTACTGCGTCGGCGAAGTAATCGCATAACGTGTCAACTTCACTCTCTCAACCGATGCAAAGCTATTGTCGGATATGGCTGTACGTGTGCCGGGGCTCGGTCTTGGCTCTGTAAGCCTTTGAACGATCGCGTCGCACGCTAATGGCACGTCGTACATTAATTTTCTGATAATCCACGTAGTTATCGTGAGCGAGGGGTGAAAGAGGAAGAGAGTTATGGGTTGCTTTCGCGATTACTACTGTCATCTGCAATTGCCAGTATTGAAACATATTGGGCAATCAAGCTGATTCTTATTAGTCATTAATGGACTTCGATGACATCGCCGTTAATAAATGACGATTGCAGGTGTATATATGTGCCTACGCTTTAAGCCCTTTTAGTCACTTTACATCATGCTCGTGTATACAAGTTTAAATCATGATCGCGTATACAATTTTGATGATGAAAGGTGCCATGATTTTGTGAAGAAAAAATTTAATTCCAAAATCTACTAAATGAAGCGCTACAATCTGTTCTATCGGATGCATAAAGCGTGTGTCCATCATATGTGCACTATTTAAAATAGATATAAAAATTTATAAACAAAATTTATTTCTATTGTCACCAGCTTAAATTAAATGTAAAACCAATAAAGAATTTAAAATTTCTATAAAATTAATAATAACAAGCGAAAAACATATGAATATATTCATAGAATATACAAATATGTTAGGTATAAAAAAATATCATAAACATAGTGCCCTCCACAAAAGAAGAACACGTCTTTTGCAAGTTTTGGAACTTCGTTTGCTGCAAGTTGTCTGCTTTTTCTAAAAATCTATTCCATATGTACCTAAGCAAGATGTAAAGCTTTCCATTTTTGTCCCATGAGGGCTAAATCGGTGTTTCATGTTATTATTTAATTTGTAAATTCAACCCATAAAATTATGCAAATCAATGACAAATCATTGACGCTATTAAACTTGATGATATACTACGAGTGAAAATATTCATTTACTTTCTACTAATAATAATAGTTTGAATATCTCACGTTTTCAAGAAGATGAAAAATTTTTAAAAATACACACCCAGTGAGAAATTTCTATTAATTTTTATTTTTCATGAACATCACTTTTTACCATCGTACTTATTATTGGCTGTAATATCATGCATATTGATGGTTGCGTATCCTACTATAAAATATTAGATACAGCGTCACAATTGAGCCCGAAAATTATGCGAAGATGTAGAAAATATTAAATTTTTTCAAATTGTAAAAATTTAGGATTAACTTCTAATCCGAGTGAACTTTCTATTTTATCCGTCGAGCTCTTACACTTTGCCTTCATGTTGAAGAATGGAAAATTATAGATTTTTATAAAATGCTATTTTTTTTTAATTTTGTTCACATTTTCAAAAGCATTTTATAATGTTTAAAAATTAAGTTATTAACTGTACTTTAAGATTCATTAAAATAAATTGATTCAATTTATATAATTTTTATTTATTTTATTACCCTCCGTTCTCCTAGGTATTGTTATTGGGTTATTGAGTCGCCAAGATCATATTTATTTTAATTATATTTGGGGCTTTACTCAAAAACACTGGATAATTATAAATAGATCTGTACAAACCTATGCTTACTTTACTTCTGGCATTACTTTTAACATTTTCATCGTACATTTTTAGATAATATCATTATTGTCTATCTATATATGTTAGGTATGTTATGTGTCCATAGTTAATTTTACTGAAAAATGTTCACTGGGCACGTACGCGACTACTGCTAGCACGAACTCATTTAAATTTCGCCTACGATTACAAAATAGATTATTACAGAATAGATTCAATGTTATACGTATTTTTCAACTTTTTTTAAGTGTGAAAAAATTAAAATAACATTTAAAAATAATATACTTTAAATTTAACATAATCATAACTTAATAATAATGGAATTGTTGGAACTATAGATCTGACTTAAGGCAACTTTAACAATCAATTATGTCAAATGTTAAAGCATATGTATTTATTAAACATCCAAGTCAAAGTTATAATTTCCGATTTATATATCTAGACTCGTTTAATGATTTAATTAAATATCATCATTACATCAAGCTAGTCACCGAGCTAGACTAGGAGATCGACGTAATCCCCGCTGCAAAGCGCTGCAAGCTCAATCCTCGCGAAATCCAAACAAAGCAATATAAAAAGGAAGACAGAGAAAGAGAGAGAGAGAGAGAGAGAGAGAGAGAGAGAGAGAGTGAGAGATAGCCGTGGATAACTCATCCAAAAGGCATGACGCAATCGCGCAGAGTAGAGGGATGAAGGGCTTTTGCGCTGCATCAAACCTGTATGCGGTATTGGAAATCCGCATCGGTCGCACTCACCTAACGCGCGTGCATATATATAAAACGTTTGGGTTGTCGTCGCTGCACCTGTGGCAATCGCATGCATCGGATTTTCAAAGAAGCCCTTTTCTCTCTCCCTATGTCTGTTTCTCTCTCGCTCGTACTACTACTTATACACCCGCGATGCGCACCACACGGATTCGGAGATTTCGTTACAAAAGGATAACGAAAACAAAGCCAAAAATATATATACACTTACAAAAAAAAAAAAAAAAAAAAAAAAAAAAAACAAGCAAAAAAAAAAAAGGAATTCGTATCGTGCTCGGACACACGCACTGGGTGCAGATGTCAAAGGGCGAATGCGCGCGCGCGCGTGTCGTTGCAGTCGGCGATGCCGTGCATCCATATGCAGATCCCCCATTGATATGACAACATTTACATATACTGCATATTCGGCTCTAGGCCATATACTTGTTCTCTCTCTTTCTCTCTCTCTCTCTCTCTCCCTCTCCCTCCCTATGTCTCTCTCTTTCGAGCCAATTCCCCATTGTTGGCTTTCGGCCACCACCAGTGCGTTTGATTGACATTATTGGTAGCGACGCGCTGACACCAGATTACATTTCTATTTGCATACATTCGCGCGCGAGTGCGCGACACTCATTCCCTCTCTCTCTCCTCTTTCGCTTTTATTTCCTTCCCTTCCTCGATGACTCACTACTCCCGAAATCCGTCGATATTAGCTTTTTTTTCATTTTGATTTTTTTATCCTCGCCGAGGTAACCCAAAGTTTTCAAAAAACTACACTTTCACGAAACGTTTGTACGGGAAAAAAAATGAAAAACTGTATGTTAATTAATTCTGGATTCGACGGGGAGGTTTAAAGGTTCGTCTCTAATCTCTTCGATTTTAGCAAAAATAAAAATGTTTTTTTTTTTAAATATTTAAGTATAATGTAATTACAACATTCAAAAGTATATTTTTTTAATTTTTATAAAATTTTTCATTTTTTCTACACTATTGTATCATTTTGCACAATAAATCATAAAAATTTTTGAGACATATATTTATTTACCTCACCGATTTTAGATATACATAAAAAAAAAAATAATAATACATCTGTTTTTTTTTTACGCCTTCCCTTATTTTTCATTTTCCCACTGTCTCTCGCTCTATTTACCTCCGTTTTCTTTCTCGTAGTGAACTTTTACAGAGCACCAGCACAGAAAAAAAAAAAAAAAAAATGCGCAACAGTGACACATCAACGGCTCACGCGTTTAACGATCAATAATCGGAGGCTATCTTCCGAAAGTGAACGCTGCCCTCGTACAAGAGGCGAGATTGCCTTTGATTGGGCGTCATTATGTGGCACGGACGCGCTTTTAATTTCAATATGCGAACCATCTCCCTTTCTCTCTCTTTCTTCCTCTCTTTCGCTTTATGGGCAACGGGAGAGGACTACGAGATCTATAAATGGATTTCGTATTTTTGCGTTACACCGTATATCCGCTAAAGAGTTTTTTTTTTTTTGGCTACGTTCGTGAAAAAAATTGAAACAGAGGCCAAGCACGGCTATGGTATTATTTTTTTTTAGCTGTAGGTATCACACGGGCAATATTGAAAATTTTTCGCTAATCGAATTTTTCGTGAAATTTATATGAAAATGATACGTTACATCACTTGAGTGCAATGTACAAACGCGCATACACAAACAAAAGATTGTTACAGGTTTATCATCAAACGAGCCTTGAGGGGATGTAAAAGTCAACCGTAAATTAATCGTTACTGAGAGCGCTGGTCAAGCAACGTAACATAATCCTCTTATTGTAAGCTATTAATTACGCATGTTATTACGTAAATTTCAAATTCACGTGTGTTACACGCTTTTGTCTGAAAATTTACGTTACAAAGGCTTTGGTAATTATTTTGAATTTTGCTTTGTAATTGCTTTCACCTCTTGATATCGATGAGATATTATATGGAATTGAAAAATTTTACGCGAAAATTAAATTTATTTACATATATCGTTTGATAAATTTCCTCGTAAAAATTTTCAAATAATACATGAAAAATTTACAATTTGTAAGCTAATTATTTAAAATTTAATGGTCATTTAAAAAATATCACTTTATGTCGAATTTTGCAGTTCTATTAATAGTTTTTTTTTTTTTTTTTTTTTTTTTAATGTGGATCAACGCATAGAAAACAACCACTTGCTCATCTGCACTCTAGTCGAATAATTTTGATATTTACGCGTAGATTCACTCTCCCAACATATCTTATACGAATTTCCGAAAATAAACTCCTTAATAACCTCTACACTAAAAGCAAGCGGAAAAAGGAGAGATCGATTTAACGAACGAGTAACCGATAATTAAGCTCGCATTCACAGGGCGCGCTTTTAAGCGTAAAGCAAGAACAATGGGAAGCATCCCTTTCCTCTTAAACACAAAAGAGCTACGGGATTACTACGCGCGCGTGTCAAGGCTGGCGCTCATTGTGGTTAGCCCTTTATCGCTACCGCGACCTTTCTCTCTCTCTCTCTCTCTCTCTCTCTCTCTTCTCACTTTTGCTGTTCGTCCGTGAAATATGAACTCGCACGCGATATATCAGCGTTAAATACGCGCGACGATCGTCTCACGAAATCATCGATGCGCAAGATTGCTCATACGGAAGAAGGGATGTGATTTTATTGACGTACACCGCTTCGATTATCATTGTTTTCGAGCATTTGTTTGATACCCAAATCGTTGAGAAAAATTTAGTCGATACGCTGCTTTTATACGCGATAATTACTGCTTGTTTAAAAAGATCCTTTTGTTTCAGGTTTTTGTTGATGAATAAGTTACTTTTTAACTCGATTTTATTAGATTAACATGTAAATAATTAACGAACTATTTAATGGAATCTGAAAAACTAAATTTCACAAACTTCTAAGCGTGTTATTATCATGAAACTTGATGTAGTTATGATAACAATAAAGTATGATTTAAAAAATTATTTTTTTTCTTACAATTAATTTATTTTTAAACTATATTTTATTATCATCATTACTACATTAAGTTTCATGACGACATTGCAATTTGAAGTTTGTGAATATCATATTTATGATTAAGTATAATGTTGGAGTTTAAAAGCTTGGAGAACCTTTTCTCAAAAAATAAATGATTTTGCTTCTCAGATTAATGTTAGGTGAATGAAAATATCTTAAATTTATATTAGATTTTGAATAAAAGCATTTCATCCGTTACATTCAAATATTATACTTAGTTGCAAAAATTGCTTACTCTATATAGCTCTTACACGTTAAACAGAGCAAATAGATTCCATAATTATTTTTTACTTTTTAATGTAGTACTTGTAAAAAGGTGCCATATTAGATTGTAAATGTTTAAAAAAGTACATAGTAAATATATAAATGATCAAATTCAAAACATAATAACAAAATTTTGCTTAGAAAAAGAAAAGTAAAAAAAAAAAAAAAAAAAAAGACAATATTGCTACGGGTTTTTACTAAAGCACCATAAAAAATTGATCTTAAAATTAATTATGCGAGTTCATTTTATCATACTATGTCCCATTATAAATTGAAATATTCTTGACTATACAAATTCGCTAACTTGGTTGATACAGAAGATTTCTACAGTGCTTATTTTTAAATTGCACTATTTTTTTAATCTCAAAAGCTTATCTTATAAATATTAAAAATTTATAGTCATCAATTTCCTGTCGTACTTTTTATTTACTGATTAATCATTCAATTATTATATTTTTATATATGCTGTTGCATCTTTAACATTGTCTTTTTTATTTAGTTTTGTAATATTATTTTTTAACTTCACTCATAAGTATAATTATTATGGACCATTCTAATATTTGGTAGCCTAAAAATATAACATGCCAGTAATATTTATACCATATGATAAAAAGTAGCGTGTATGGAAAGTAAAAATTAATAAAAATTATTAATCGTTTATTTAATAGAAAATGTCATTAGATTAAAGATTTACAATCATTAAATATCTTACCGTAATTTATTTATTTTATTCTCGCTATTTATTAGTCTGTGTGCATATAAATAGGATTTAATTATTACACTACACATCCTAATAATAATTATAAAAGCTGACACGTGGATGTCGACAACACACTAATCGAGGACATTTTTCAAGTTACAGTGAAATCAACGGCTTTGAAATAAAGAAACCCGAGGGACTATTTAACAACGAAGCGTGTCTCTTGCGTTGCGAGTTAATCAACGTGACTAATTCTTTGCGCGATAAGAATATGTTTACTCTGCGTAAACATTGATCGACTACTTACTGCGCGTTTACTTATTCTTGTTCAATTTGCGCATCTAAAAATGCAGAATGACTTCATTCTTTGCAATTTCTTTATTTAGCTAAGTTAACAATTTACATCATTTTTTTTTTTTTTTTTTTTTTTTTTTTTTTTTTTTTAGTTTTTTAATAAATATTTGATTTGGTCAATTTGAAGTTCTTTTTTTAAAACGTTATTTTTTAATAATATTATATTGCTCTGTAATATAATCTGAAGATTTATGGTCGAAAATTATTTCTGTAGATTGTTTACATTAATGTAATGATAGTTTGGAATATAAACATTCTCACCTTACCGTACAAGAATATCAGATAACGAATTTAAAAAAATATCCGATATGAAATCAAAAAGCCCAAATACCGTAGCAGGAAAGTAAATAACAACGATTCGACTATATGCGTATCGGTACAATGACAGCGTTAGAAAAGTTAAATTTCTCACCGACATACCGGCGAGTCAGGC
Organism: Chalcis sispes; assembly: GCA_949987625.1. Taxonomy (NCBI): domain Eukaryota; kingdom Metazoa; phylum Arthropoda; class Insecta; order Hymenoptera; family Chalcididae; genus Chalcis; species Chalcis sispes. Next base: position 57,782,310 of record OX465095.1, read on the forward strand.
AAACAATGTGACAGTAACACGCGTGTACATACACGGCGAATTATCTACCTTTTCTTTATACGCTTAAAATTTAAACCGTTAAATTCTTGCGCTGTATGTTGTAAATTCTTAACTCACGCGCCTCTTATAATTTTTTAGCGAAGCAAGCAAGCAAGCAAGCTACGTGAATCACGTCGCGCGTATTGCGCACATAGCAGCGGTTTACAAACGATATATATATGTATATATACATATATACATACATACGAAAGCTTGAAGAAGAAGAAGAAGAAGAAGAAGAAGGAGAAGGAGAAGGAGAAGGAAAAGGGAAGAGCGAAAGAGCGAGAAGAAAAAAGCGGCTGATAAAGAGTTGGCGACAGGCTGTCTGGCGATTTACCGAGCACGTGCTTACACTTACGCGCTCGTTTACGTTGTACTTTAACCAGTTATACATATATACATACATACATACTTATATATATATATATATATATATATATATATATATGCGGAAGAGGCTGCCGTTGATCCTCTTTATAATCAAAATCAAACTGTGGTTTACATCATAACAAGCTCTGACTTGTTTTCAACGCTTCCAGGACAATTTTTATTTTAAATTAAAAGTAATCCGATAAAATTTTTTTAACGTTTAATTAATATAGTTATTTATGTAAAATGGAATCGATTTTTATTCAAAATTAATACTTTTTATCCAATGTAATTTTATTTTAAATATCACTAATCATTATTTTCACGTTTCGTTAATCTTATATGCAAAAGAATTATCAAATCTTAATCATCTTTTTGTTTCCTTAAGAATTACTTTTAAAAAAGATTGAGATAATATTAATCTTAATATTATTATGTATCACCTTTGTTAATATTTAAATTGACTTTAGATTTAATAATGATCTAACGGTGCAATAATTTAATGCAACAATTCATATCGTTTGTCAATAATATTATTTTGATTTCAAAGCTTATTGTTACATACATCAATTTGGTACAATTAGTAATTGAAAAAAAATAAATTATTTTTATATTAATTGTACAAATATTGACTGAAAATTTAAAATTATGATACTGAAAATAAGTCGATTAATCAATGTATTTACAAAAATTAATCGAAAAAAAATTAATTATTCTATATAGGTGTATATAAAATTTAAAATACACCAGTAAATTATTACATTTCCAATATATTATTTTCATATTAATGTCATTTTATTCTACGGCGTATCGTATGACCAATGTCTAATTTACAAAACCGAACTTCCTTCAACCGCCGCAGATTTCACTCGAGATGCGCGTGAACAAGGGACATTAAACTCCGTATGCGCTCGTCTGACCTGCGCCTATATACTATATATACATCAACGCACATACACATACATAAAAGAACGTCAGCGAGTACGGTTTCGCAGCGCGAGCGTCGACACACGCCTACTCGAGTTCGTGTTACACCTGTGTACACACGTACAACTTAACAATGGACGTTTCGCTTATTCGCGGGTCTTGGCTCTATATTTATATACGTTCCTTACAAGACTCAAGTGTTCACTCCCACGACGGATCGAATGGGGTGATATACATATATATATATATATATATATATATATATATAGGCTTTTTTACCGTTCTCTGTGTTCGCGGCTATCGCGTGTTTTATTTCACGCGACTAATGCGGTCATACGCTGAGATTTTGATACGGGAATGATTCAGTTGAGAAGCGAGCGTTGCTTTCAACGACGATTAAATTTGCGTATTCTTTAATATGTGTAAACGTTATATTTCGTTAAAGTTATTTTCTATCTTTTTTTTTTTTTTTGAGAAAAAAATTTCATCGCGCGAATAAAATAAATTTTGAAATTATTTAAGCTCTCTCATAGCGTTTATCAGAGTGCAATTCGTCGTGTGTTTCTCGCGCGATTAAATCAAGATTTATTAACGCTCGTTCTCGCGCATAAACACCCCATTACCATCGAAACTTATCAACGTCGCGTCGCTGCAAAGACTCCCGCTTTCGTTTCGCCGCAGCTTTACACATACTATACGTATACATACGCGTACGTACAAGAAAATCATAAGAGAGAAAGAGAGATAGAGAGAGAGAGACGTATACGTGATTTCGCGCGCCTTCACTCGCACGAGGTGCAGTCGTTTGTCGCTTTCTCGCGCTCTTTGGCAGCGCGCCCCGCGCAAAACATTTGCATGAACGCGCCGTCATTAGCATAGGGCCAACTCCGTCTCTCGAACGCACCGAACCTCTTGCTCTTTCTCTTGACGTTGCTTATACACGCGTACGGGGACGCGCGTGTGTGTATACGTGCGTGTACGCTTCTCTTGCTGCTCGACACAACGTGAATTATTGCAGAAAGGGTTGAATTATGCGCGGAATTATTCGAGCACCGAATTTATGCGCTTCGTTCTTTCTTTCTCGCTCTCTGTCGCGGAGTCGAGTGATATTAATTGCTGTCTATTTGCCCGGCCGAGCGACTTTCTGCTACTGCGAACCCTTTTCTACCTCCACCTCCACCTTTTACGCGCGAGGACGAGTTATTTATTGTTTTCTTAATTATGTTAATGGCAAAAAATTTAAGAGATTTTGACTCGCTTATTAATCGATCATTGCAAGAGTTTTTTGTTCAACAGTTGATAGTAGACGGCTTAAAATTTTTTGTTTGGCAGCGCCGCATGGACTTTGGAATTAAAAAGTATTTAAACTAACATACATGATATTAAGAGATAGACGTTTCACTACTATTATTTCTTATAATGGTGTTGTTTTATTAATTTTTATCGGTGATAATTTTATGATTCTATTTTTATTTTTAATCATTTTATTTTAAATTTCTAATAAATTTATTTTAATTGTATAAAAACATTTTATTTTTAAATAAAATTTTAAAATAATTTTAATCAACATTAAATAAAAGAAAAAAAATAATACAATGCTTATTTTAAAAACCATTTAATTGTTTATGATATACCTCTGAATTAAAAATAAAAGCATACATGATATCTAATAGTTTGTATTTTATGAATACGCATAAACGATACTCGTTTATGTAGTGTCTTAATCATAATTGTTTTTTCATCTTAATTGAGACAAGTTCATTAATCAAAAATCTATTATGTATGAAAATATCCCCTTAAAGCTAAAATGAGAAGAGATTTTTCACATATCTTACGCCTATTTATGAATCGATTTTTCTCATATAACATATCTATATTCCTTACACACCGAGATACGAGTATGAAGATATGAAGTCGCTCCTCGCATAAAACAAACGAAACAATCTCGAACGAAGGACTTAATTATTCTCGCAACTGCTAAAAATCTCGCTCATACACATTATACACGAGCGAGGTGTTTAGCTTACCCGGTAATCCGATCGCACCCAGTGATCGATATCGCTCGATACCTTTCAGTCGGCGTTAATAAACGAGCGCTCGCGGTACATGCAAGCCCCTACGATATATAGTACGCTAGCACGGCTTGCCGTGTCTCGAGAAAGAGACTCCGAGCTCACCGGCGGTACTTATTTGCGTATTAACGGCGAACCGCAGGCTAATTATACAGGTTTGTGTCGTAGTAACTAGCGATATTCAATCGTAATTGTATTTACGTGTGTCTGTTAAGCAACGATTAGCTTTTTTGTCCCGCCGTTCGCTTTCATTGTATTTGCTTGCGCGCTTGTACGCCGAGCACAAACTTATAAAATTTTCTTATTTTTCATTATTATTTAACGGCGTTTAAATATTTTAACTCTATGCGATAGCTTTGACTAATTTTTTTAAAAGCGTTGCCGCGAAAATTTTTCGACGTTTATTTTTCTTTTTTTTTTAAGCTTTTTTTTTTTTTTTTAATGGTAGTGCGTTTTTAAAAATCGAATAACTATTATTTTCGTTAAAGAAAAAAAAAAAAAAAAAACTAAATAAAAATTAACCCTTTAATAATTGTGTTTACAATTTCACGATCAATAAAATTATTTCAACATTTTAAGATTACAGACATTATTGCAGTACACGTAGTTTAAAATAAATTCAAAAATTATTATTGAATGCGTCATTAAAAAATTTACGTCCATGTATTTGAGCTGCTTCGAGTAACTGAAAATTTATTGACAATGTATATTTATTGAAAAATAAAAGTGAAAAAATTTTCAACAATTATTAAATTGTATTACGTTTTAAAAATTAATAATTGCAAGCTAACACATATTCCATAAAAGGGAGAGCGAGAAAAATTAACAGATCGACGACGCGTTTCACACGACTTTTGATGTAAACACAATGGGGGTTTACGTTTTGCACGTAGTACGGCAAAACGTGCTATTAATTTTTCACGCCGTTTTAACTTTCCTTTTGTTATGGATAACCGCGTAATGTATTTTAAATTATATCCTCTATTATTCCTATGATTTTTAGATCGTAAACATAAAATCTTCCGCGGTGGTAACTTTTTCACCCTTGTAAAAGTAACACCTTTATTTCTCGGGCACCTGAACTTTTAATAAATTAAATTTTTTTTTTTTTTTTTTTTTTTTTTTTATTTCAAAAAGCGTGTGAAAACTTTATACGGAAAATTTTTAAGCTTCGAAATAATTATAAATGTAAAAACCTTTAATCAGCAACATTTTTAACGCTATATTTATTATTTTGTATACATAATGTTCCATGTTATTTTTAACAAATGAATTTTGGCAAAAAATAAAAAATATTTAATAAATAACTTGAAATATCTCATTTTATTTGAAAATTCATTTTTTATTTAAATTTCATCAAGTTCTTGTACACTTTAATGCAAAATTGAAGTATTAGGTTGGAAACTATGAAACGGGCGTTGAATGAAAATAAAAAACGAAAAGCGCAATTTTTCACATTATTTATTATATTCAATTGAAATAATTTCCATTGGCATCTACGACTTTTTGCCAACGATTGGGCAAATCATTTATGCCTTTTTGAAAAAAATCTTTATTTTTAGAGTTAATAAACAATTCAAAGTCTTTTACTAAACAAAAAACGCCCGTTTCATAGTTTCCAACCTAATACATATAATCGTATTATAACAGTGTCATATGACTGAAAATAATCTCGATAACAATCAGAGTATCTTCTAACACAAATAAAAAAAAAAAAAAAAAAAAACACTCGACATTAGATATGCTTTTTAGGAAACGAATTACTACCTCTCTATTACACGCACGCTTTTATCAAATCGACAACCGACTCGCATACGCATCGAGCTCACTGTTACAATGTGTGCTCGCTACCGTTGTAAGTTGTTCGGTTCTCGCGGTCGAAACTCCTCCCACAGTGCGATATAAAAGGGGGAAGGGAAGTCGGATCCCTTTTACCCCGTGAGAGCGATAGAGAGACGAGAAAAATAAAAGCGGGAGAGCAAAACTCTTCGCGCAAAAGAGCCCAGCGACATTTGACGATCGAGTGGGAGGTAGCGAATGTATATAATTATATGTGGTGCACTTAAATGGAGCGCGCACGCGCGCGCGCGCGAGAGAGAGAGAGAGAGAGAGAGAGATAGAAAGGAGAGAGAGAAGGAAACCGCGCATTCGCACGAATACACGCGTCTCTCTGTTATTTGACGCATGGGAGTCGAATTTCAACCCCATCGAGGCTAGCCACAGAGCTCCCACATCTAATGATAGTTCTCTCTCTTTCTCTTTCTTGTTTCTAGTATGATTCGAAGCGTGTGTACGTGTAAGTGTTAGCGCGGATCTGGTGCACGCCACCCGCACTATATAATCATTATTGCTGCATTGACATTGCGCCTCTGTATCTGATTCATGCGTGAAAGTTTGTCTTTTCGTTTTTTACCGGCATGATCTTTTAATTCAATAGTTGATCATTTTTACGAAGGTTTTTCAATATCGCAACACGATCGATACAATAACCGTTGATTAGTAAGCATAATTTATTATTTAAAGAGAGTTAATTACCCCTTGTTTTATAAACAAATGTTAATAAAGTAAAACATTAATATAATGTTTGTATTTTACTAAAAATAATTAAATTCTCTTGATTGAAAAATGCGAAAATTTTTTATTTAATTAATAAGACTTTTCATCAAAACTTATTCATACAATAACTAACATGATAAGAAGAAAATTTTCTATATCCATGCATGAACACACGCGTCTGTACATACATATACATGACGAGGGACGAGGAAAGCGTTGCGAAAAAGTACATAAGCAAGAGAGGCCAATCTCACGGGCTAATTTGCCTTGTTTACTCTCCTTTCCTACCTATATATATATATATATATATATATATATATATATATATATATATATATATATATATGACACACGTGTATGCATAGGTACGTATAAATACGCGCACATACTGTCCCGAGAATTTTCTCTCCTTGTTCTCTTCGAGAGGCGAACCTTACGCTCCGTCACGGTACGTGATGTATTTTAAATAAGCGGAGAATTTATTGCGACAACGAGTGCTCGAGATTGGATTTTAATTCTTTAATTTACCAACGAAACCATAAAATCACCGTAATTACGATAACTTTTTTTTTTTCTGACACTTTAATTTGACGAATTTTATTTTGAAATAATAAATTCTGCTCGGCTTTGTTTTAATTGACTAATAAAATTTATTTTTACTAATAACGCTTACCGATTTTAATAATATTATTATCTTACATAAATTGCATTGCATTCTTCGTCTTTCAAAAAATTGCGCCAATGTGAGAAAATTATTTTATATCACGTTAAGAATCAAAAAGAAATATGTAAACTTATTTTATTCGATAAAAAGAATATCGCTATCGAACAGTAATCTTTGGGATAGAAATACGACTATTATTGCGAAAACATAAATAATCATTCTTGCCATTTATTATTTACACTTTATTATATAATTAAACACTGAACCTAATTGATAAGTATATTATAGTAAATTGAAGAAAAAGATCCGTTATTACACTAAGCAAATGAAAGCAAAAACAATAAGCCTTCGCATTTGTCCAAGCTCAATAGGGGGCGAAAAACATCGTCAGCCAAGAACTTTTTCGCAAACTTTCGCTTATATACCAACCAGTCCAGATATATATATATATATATATATATGTATATGTATGTATGTGTGTATACATCCTAACGCTGAAACATCCGAGAAACTGCCTCGAAAGAGAAATTCAAGAAACGACTACAAGAGAAAGAGAAATAGAGAGACAGCGAAGGAGACGGAGGGAATTTAATCTTGACGAAGACTGCGAAGTGCGCCGGTCAATTATTTCCACGGTCCAGCCAGCTAACGCACGGGCTACAATATCCAGCAACAGCGGTGGCAACGGTAGCCCGGAGACTAACGCTGTGTTCACCTCGACGCGGTAGTCGTGTTCCGGTACACTCCTCGCAATTTCCCGGAGTACTGTCCTCACTTCCGGCGACTGCCGGACTACTCCAGATCCACGCGTCCAAACTCCATAGCCGAGCTCCGACTTCAGACTTATTATAAGGGAAAGGAGAAAGGAGAGGGTGAAACACGAACGGTAGCCTCGAGGCTAGTGCGAGCTTATATATACCCAGGATCATTTTCATTCGGCAAGAGAGAAAGAGACTTCCTCATTGCGACGCGTAATTACCGCTACGGTAGATTAGCCGCGGGTTCCTCGATTATCGTCTTCTTCGTCGTGCGGACCATCCTCAGCACCTCGACGACGAGCAACCGCTGGACCCTTGTATGTACGTGCTGAGAGAAAGAGAGATAAAGAGAGAGAGAGAGAGAGAGTAAGAGAGAGTAAGAGAGGGTTAGCTCCGCGATTGTATTGTTTTCACTTAGCCGTTCTCGGAACAATCGAGACGAATGGAACTTGCGCGCGGAAATTGGATGAGGAAGAGAACCTACCGTCGGACTTCTCTTGAACGAGTCAAGCTTTTCGTGTCGATTTAGTTAATTGAGTTTACTTAATCAGAAGTAGCGGTGCCAATGTTTTTGTAGAACGAACTATCCGAGCTTAGATTTTTTATGTCAGGAATTGTTCAAATGGAAGTGATTACTTCCAGATCGATTATTGCCTTCGGTAATGAAGTTCTAATTTCTACAGGTAAATAAAAATGTTTCGGTAGATTGAATTCTTTAATAGAAATAATTTTGAACGGTCTCATTCATTTTTTCGGCAATTTTTACTAAAGAATTTTACTTCAAGATTTTTATTGAATTTTTTAATACAATTTATAATTACCGATTAAATATTTTTTAAAATATTAATTTCATAAATTTTGTATGTATTTGTAGATTAAAAATTCTAATATTATAATTCGTCCTATGTCTTGATAGAAAATTGAAAAGTTGTTAAGATTGTGCGTGATCACAAAAAAAAAAGAACTGAATATTAAGATAAGGTGAGTTTAAAATAAATATTTAAAACTAATTCATAATAATAATTATAAAATTTAATTTTGAAGATATATACATAAAACTTATTATCAATTTGTTTATAATTTTACGAAAATTACTTCTTACGAAAATTCTTCTAAATTCATCACTTTTAAATTTAAATATTTGTTTATGATAAAGGCTATTTTATTCAGCAAACTTGCTTTTGAAAACTTTCAAAGATTATATTAAAAATTAATTTCTCATCGCAGCCGCGTCATAATTGTTATAACAGCGTTTCGATTAAAATATTTACTCAATTCGATTCGCGCGGTGAATTACGTCCTAATCCATTCGTACACCCCGTGCACACGCACACATGCACACACATATATATATATATATATACATATTCGCGTATTCACATAATCCATTCCGTGCATAAAGCGACACTTTATATGTACAATATATACGTCACGAGCGCGCGCGAAAAACCTTTATTTAAATTTTAAACGAGCCAAAGCAGATTAAAATTTCACACGTATATCAGGCCAACGTCAACGGCGCGACCCGTCATCCGATGTTCGACCGATCAACGTACTTTGAACAGAAAAAAAAAAAAAAAAAAAAAAAAAAAAAGAAGAGATAAAGAATGAAAATATATACAGGCAAACGAAAGCGCCGGAGGCAAAGCCGAAATCCTCTAGCGTTAGTCGCGATGTTTGACGAATAAGCTTCGTTCATCGCGCGGTTTAGCTCGCTGGCAAAAAGATAAGTAGCCGACCGATACCGGCGAGGGTTGAAAATTACAAAAAAGGAAAAGAAAGCAAGCAAAAGCCCCAAGAGAGAGAGAGAGAGAGAGAGAGAGAGAAAATCCCTGCCTACGGCGATGATACGAAAATAGTGGCACGCGCGAGTCGCGTATACAGGCACAGGACGACGATTGATCCGAGCCACGTGGCCTCGTCAATGCAGCAATCAACGCGCTTGACTGACGCGCGCGCGCGCGACCGACCGACCGAGCGTTTCGTTGGTTAGCCCAGCGTACGACGAGCGCCTTCTATAAGTCTAATGCGTTATTTATGGATGATTTAAAGCGGTCAGCAAATCGGATGGCGTGTATCGGTTCTTTGTACGCGAAATTTGACGCGCGCCGAGGATTTGTTAGAAGAGCCGAATCCACCTACTGTTTATGTATACGCTTTTGTTGCGAAATTGAAAGTTCGCGCGAGAACTGCGTTCAGATATAAGTTTTATCGAAAGACTGCGATACCAGCGCGGGAAATTAAAAAATGGATTATGGTTTTCGAAAATTCGCTTTGCGCTGGACAGCTTTGCGTTATATACCATCTCGTTCGCTTTCTTTCGATGCTCTTTTTTTCGCATTATATATTTCAACGCGACACGTGGGCTTGTCGATCACGTATGATTTTTTAAAAGAGAAGAGATGCGCGTACCTCGTCGCTTATAAAAGAATCTTTGACAGGAGAGAAGATCGATGAGTGGACTGTCCACGCGATGCTTTCAATACGTTTTCAATGAGAAACTAACGTCGTCGTCGATGGAGTTTTTTAAGGGCTGTGAAAATTTTGATTCGTTAAAATTGGCCATTGGCGATGGTGTGATAATATTTTTAATAAAATTTGAAGAATTTTTTTTGTTGTTTATGACAAAATATACTTTATTTTGTCATAAACAACAAAATTACAAGTGTTGTTGATACACTTGATACCAAAATTAAAACTGTGCCTATAGAAAAAGAAAAAAAAAAAAAGCACAGAAAATATTAATAGATTAAAATGAAATGAAGAAATCATCTTATTTGAAAACTATTATATCTACACCAAAATATTTCCTTAATTTTGTTTAGTCATATCTGTTCTTCCTCAGAAAATGAGAATAAAATAATTTACGATGATAACCGGGTCGTCGACAATTTTCTCATGTACGCGTCTTAAAAAAAAAAATAAGTTCAGAAAAAATCGTCAACGTCGTTACACCGTAAAACAGCATTTAATTAACCAGCTTAAAAGAAAAAAAATGTTCGCCGAATAAAAAGTTGCACAACAACATTCGCTCGCATTATAAAAGCTTTGGGGAAGCGTAACTGCATCGCTATTAGCAACAATCCCTCTCCAAAATCTTTCAAATCTCTGAGTATACGTCTGGTTTCCCCTTGGTGTAAGATTATCCCCACGGTGAACCTCGTAACCCTCGATTTATTCCTCGTGCGTCCAACTGTGATTTTGTTCCTGCATTATTTCTTCTCTTTCTTTCTTTCGACCTCCACGATGTATTAATCCATGGAGAGGTGTGCCTGTAAGTGTTACGTAAGGTGTCGATTCCATAAGCTTAAAGCTTCACCTGTTCCTCGATATTTTCGGGGTAGATTAAACGATATTAAAGACCGTCGTTAAGATGAATATAAAGATTTCATTTTCTTTTCAATGTTTAATGAATAAATTTTAAGTTAAATAATATAAATTTATTTATACCGTTAAATATTAAATTATGGGTGTTAGTAAAATAAACTTGATTTTATAATGATTCGCATATATATATATATATATATATAAAAATTTTCTAAAGCCAAACATTGAAAAAAAATAAGAGAAAAAGTCTATTCAAATTGGTTATCGTAGGATTTGAGAAATGAAATGAAAAATTAATTCAATCAATTAATCTAAAAAATTATTCATTCAATATGAAAGTTAATTTAATTCGTATTTCTGTTATTAATCGTAATATTCCATTGTACCGTATTATCATTGTTTTGCAATTTGTGACGATTTGCTCACCTGCCAGTAGAAATTTTTCATACCGAAACGGATTAAGTCGTCGAGCCGGCAATTTTGGCATTTGTTTTCCTCGACCGCATTTTTATTTTCTTCTCCTCGCCCCAAGTATATTTCTTAGGCTTTGTCGCGGTGTTTTTGTGCGTTTTATCCTATGGGCTTCAATCGCATCGTCGCTAGCAATTCGGTCGGATTTGTTTCGGGCGCACACTACTTGGGGTGTGGTAAGCCGACATGAAACCAAGCTTCGTCTATTCGGTAACTCGCCTCCCTTGCCGAGTATCCTAATAACGAGGAATTATCGCGACAATACAATAGCCGAAGCGTCGCGCAATCCTCTTTGATGTCGAGCGCGGAAAATAACGCTTCGGCTTCCTTCCCCCCCCCCCTCCCTCTTCTTTCCCCTCGCGTTAATAGAATAAGATTATTCATATTGGCGCACGCGCCCGAGCGTACGGCCGGTTAATATCGCCCGTGCGACACATAAGCCGTAACGTTTATTCTTATATGCGCGTGTTCATTTCCGCGATATGGCCTTTTCGCAAGTACGAGAAATGGAGCGAACGTTGCTGCATTAGAGGTGAAACGCACCGTATTTTGTCGCGTGTTTTGCGGATTATTTTGCGGAACAAATTGACTTTGTCTTTTCGTTTTCTTGTCTGCAATTTTAGTTTCGGTTTACCTGCAAAATATTTTCTAAGAATTAGAATTTAAAAGTGTTTATTTAATTCTACCTGAACACTTTTTATTATAATATTTTACACTACCACCACAAAATTTTTTTTTTTTTTTTTTGTAGAAGAATAGTTATTTAAAACAAAAAAAAAAATGTTTATTATGCGAAATAATCGAATTTATTTACAAATCGTTAATATTAAACTAAGCGTTTAAGAGAATAAAGCTTGAAATCAATTTCATATGCAGGTAGTCGTTTTATTCTTCAACAATAAACTTCCTTCCTTTTATATCGCATAACTTAATGAATTAGCAGAGTATAAAATGTATAATCGCGTACATGCTCGCGTATATTTTCATCTTTTCTTTTTTTTTTTTTTTTTTTTGTTTTTTTTTCATTATTTCATCGTTTATGCTTGAGGAACTTTAAATAAATGCAGACGGAATCAAAGATTACTCATACTCACGTACACAATGAAAGACGACGAGGAAATCTCCTTTTTTTTTTCTCATTTTGCTGTCAAAGACCCTCGAAAATCCGGCGATTTCACGCTTGCGCTCACGATAAGAGATTCCGGGAGTAGTTCTTATAATGAAAATGCTTCTGACAATCACAGAGCGAGTAAATACGTCTTACGCGTAATTGGTACGCGAAAAATTTATGAAAATTGTTATTTGCCTTAAAAATAATTGCGGTACTCGATCGTTTAATTAAAGCAACGTTTCTTTTCACATCAAGGTAAGCTGATACAAGTTTATAAAACTTTTATACATTGTGCAAATACTAATTAGGAAAGAAATACAAAGTTGTTTGTTTAAGGTAATCAACGGTTATAATCTTTTTGTCGTTATTGCGAATATGCCGAGAATAAGAATTAGTGTTATTATCTCATTCATCGGAATAAATTAAATGTGGCTACTCATTTACACATTTAATTATATAATTTGTATAAATTATAAAAAATCATACGTTAAATAATATAAATTTATTCAAAGCACTTGAATTCCTAAAATATAAACTACTCTTTTAAGAAGTAACATATAATAAAAAAAGGATATATTTAAACATACATTCACGCGTGCAACGTACAAAAGAGAATTTTCGAAATAATGCATTTTATGAAATTGTACATTAAATGAACTAATAATTAAAAAATTTACGTGCATAAGAAGAAAAAAACATTTCGACTTTCAAACGGATTACGGTAACGATAATTTTTCTCACAAAGAAGTAACCTTTCAGAGGACAGCAATGCGCGAAGAAATTCTTTATATCGTTTCGTTTTCTAAACGAATACTAATTGTCCTCGGATAATAGCCAGCAAAGTTTAAGCATTCATACGGCATGCGCTTTTGGTATTTAAAAATTTGAAAAAAAAATTTCTCAACAAGAATTTATTCTCAATTAAAGACCGGACACGAATTCTTCGTGTGTATATATATATACACACAAACACACACACACACATATATATCGATAAAGTAGCGCCCTCGGATGTTAACCGATGCAAGCAGTTAGAATTAATCTCGGATTCTCTTGCACTCTTTGAATAGGGAAAGAATTTCCCGATGAAAAGAGACAAAGGGCGTTAATTCTTGAGAGGACGAGCCAAGGTGTACACATGCGCTTTTCAGATGCGCAACGTTGGAATGCCACTTTCCTCTTCTTTTCGACGTTGGTTTCGCGTATTATAGAAACTGACCATATGTCAGTCTTGAAGTTGATTGCTATTTAGATTTCTCATATATTCTTGATTCTACGAAGGTAGTCGTCGCGAATCTTGTACAATGTGCATGTCCCGGAATTTTCTCAATCGAGAGACCATTTTCTGTTATTTTTTTTTCTCTTTTTTTTTTTTTTAACGAAAATTTGTTTTTTTTTACTGCAGTAAATGTTCGCCGTAAAATGTTCAATTCATTCTAAGAAGTAAGGACTAATAGAAATTATTGTGCACAAAATCATCATTGTCATCGTAATGTATTAAACGCACATTAAAGTTGAAAAAAATTTTAATAAGGTTCATGTGCGTATTCCTAATCTAATATTTTAATTTAAGAAGGATAAAATAGTGTGTAATTGAATATATAATTCCAAATTTTATAGTTTAATGAAGTTAGCTAATTTCGTTCAAGTAAAAAAATTTATTTTTTTTTTATATTTTTTAACATACGTATGTGAATTTAATTCCTATATTATATGAATAATTACATAATGTGCTTCGTAAACGCATTCGTTGAAAACAACCCTTTCTCTTATCTATTATAATAGCGACCGAGCCCTTAATATTCCAACAAGTAATTACGCAGTTTCCACAAACATTTAAAATCGACAAACAATATAATAAAAAGACGATGTCATTTACACTAGACTAATTGTAACAAGCCAGCAGTTATAATCGTCTCTTATTGAAAGGAAACCTAATGCGCTAACTCATCGTTTCATCCTGCTCTTTATTGTCTTATTCGTAACCGATACGCATAACTACTCGATGTATGCGTCCCCTCTTTCTCTCCACGCAACGGTTAACGCGAAAAATAAACAGAATACGTGAAAAAGCACAGAGAAGACAAGTAGGGATACCGGGAGAATCGGCGAAAACGAAAGGTCACCGCAGTTAATTTGCGGATGACACTGTTCAAATAGAGAAAACTATCCCTACGCGTACGTTTCTTTTCAACGACAATGAGAAGGATAGGCATCGAAAGGTGAAAGATCGCCCGGCGTGTAATTATTTTATCCTCTCTCCCGTATAATTCCGGACGTGCGTGCGCGTGTGTATATATACGCAAGCGCTTACGCGCGTGTGCGTATAAAGGCCCCAAAGCTTAAGGAGTAAGAGAGAGAGAGAGAGAGAGAGAGAGAGTGTGCGCGGAGGGTAGACGGCGCGGAATAAGCCTTGAGGGTGCCAGCAGTGGCCCCGAAGAGAAGGGTAAGGGGGCGGAGGGGGGGGGGGACATTTGGAATAGACAGGAGCGAGTGCGCGGGATGCAACTGACAGCAGAAGACAATTAACCTTCCGATGGCGGAGACGACCGAAATCCATCGCGAGTCGCCCGTTTCCTCTATAATCTATACACGTATATGTGTGTATGCCTCAGCTTGTACGTACGCATTATACACTATCAAGTGTCACGCGTCATCGTGCCGTGCTCTATGACCTGGTTGTTCCTAATGCGATATGTACGAGTGCGTGTGTATACTGCTAACCACCCGACGACTGTATTATTAACAGGATCGGCGTGCACTCGCATTGTGAACCCAAAATTTTGCGGTCTTTGTATGTCAATGCATCGAAACGTCGGATTTTTAGTAATTTTTTGAATGTACAATTGTGCCCGAGTGCTGTAATTTTCAAAAATACTTACCTTCATCCTATACTATTATTTACATTTATTTTAAAGTATATTCATTTTTTTACAAGTTTTATTGTTGTTGAAAATTCTCTCGTAATCAAAATTACTTTTAAATTTAATAATTGTAAGTCAATTAACTTTACTGATAAATGGCAAAGTTACAAAAGTAAATAAATAATAAAAAAATTAATTCACTATTGCTAGTAAAAAATTTTCTGTTCTAATTTACTACAAAAAAGTATCGATAATGAATAGTCGAAACAATTGATGCATTTCAATCGATCGGTTGTATTTTTAATTCCGTGAACAACTCAGTAATTGTTAATTCTGATACAAAATTACGCAAAAAGGGATTAACGTAATGAGTTTTTCGATCGAATGCAATGTTGATTTTGTTTACGTACAAAAGAATACTTATTAAAAGGAGCCGAGATTATCGTAACAAAATGAAGTAATCAAAATCAAGAATGGCACTTTACTTATTCTATAATTTTCTTTTCGTCATTGCATTATAATAATCTGCATTGATAGAACGAACGAAATCGTGTGAAATTCGTCCCTTTCGCATTTCAAGTGCCCATAATCCTATCAGTTCTATCAGCTTATGCGACAAATGCGATGTCCTTCCATTGGACGAAGTGCCAAATCGATTTTGATGAGATTAAGCTATTCACACTTTCTGGAATTCTAGTTGAATGGTTATCTATATAAAATTGAATTCACGATGAAGGAATAAATACCGATTTATATTTTTTGTTTTGTAAAATATTTTATTTATCAATAAAAATCAATAATTAGTGTACAACGATAAATATAAATAAAAACCATACTTTGTACAAACAAAATTATATTAAATAATTATAAAATGGCAAATAATGTTTAATCTTTTTAAAAGCTTTATAAGTTATTGGAGGTTAAATGACCTGATTAAATGTTGTTAATAATCTCTTGAGTTATCCCAAAAAATGAACGTGGATGTGTCCGTAATAACACTATCGTGTGGAAAATGTATAAAACTTTCTTTATTTTCACTGCTTACTTCCTTATATTCTTCTATATTATGTGGTTCTCGGTTATGGTTTACATGATTAACTTCGACTTCATCATTGTTATATTTTTCACCTTCCTAAATAATTAAAATATATAATTTAGTTACGTTAAGTTATAAGGCATGAATACAAAATAACACGATTGCATACTTTTGGAAAAAATGTATTATCTTCTAATAGTTGATCTTTTTGAATACTATTGGTAGTAAAATCATAGAATGAATTCAAAGCTTTTATTATTCGATTCGACTGAAAATTATTTTCCCGTTTTTCTTTAGGAAATACGACTTTACTCGATTCGCTTTCCCTTTCACGCGAAGGAAAAAAGTTTGTATTTTTATTTTCATGACTGTAATAATCCGAATTGGCAAGAGTCAATTTTCCAGTTCCAGTTCGATCTGATTCAGATCCTAAATATGTCTGAGGAAATTGATAGCCAGTTTTTGTCTGAACAATTCTAGACTCTACTATATAAATAAATAAATAAGTAAATAAATAAATATTAATTGATTATATTACATTGTGAAATTTCGCATAACCTCACCCGAATTTTTATAATACGGTTGATACGCGGACTGAGGTGGTCTATAATGACTGCCTCGATTTCCCTGAAATAAGCGAAAAAATCCACCGTTATGATTATTCAAATAGGATATGAGCTGATCGGGATCACGTGGACATCTCGAATATTCGTTAAAGCACATATCAGGACGTCCTCTATTTGTGTACCCGAGTAGCGCCGCTTTACCAAACGTTATAATTGGCGAAGTTCCCCTTGCGTCAAATGCGGTCAGTAAACTGAAAACAAGAGGACAGCACCGCGATACCATTTTAAGAAATCGTAGATTTATGTTAATTTATGCGGTTCAGTGAAAACTAACTTTTAACGAGTATGTTTTATATTATTTATTTTGCGTAAGTTACATGTGAATAATTTTGATAAATTTTTAGAAAGAGCGAAAAATTTTAGAAAATCATTTTTAACATTAACTAAAAAATAGACGACTAACGCGTCATAGAATTTGTTAAATATTACAATAAAAGTATTTCAAATCGTATATTATTATATATAAAAAAATTTTAATGAAAATTCTTAAACATTATTACCCAAACAGCGCATTTTTTCCAAAATCTTGGAAAGTTGAGCTTTGCCTGTAAGTAAGGCTACCGGGCGTTGAACCGCTTGCCACTTCACAAAGAATGCGCGGAACGCACTTTAAGTCGTCGTATCGCGTGATGGAGGATAACGCACCAAATAAGTTGAAATTTGGCCTGGTAAGACCGTTAAAATTTAACAAGTTCAACAAATTCGGTAACGGCGATCCTCCGGAAAATAACGAAGATATCTAAAAAATAGCGAACAAGTAAAAGTATACTCGTTTGATGCATTGTTTTATATTGTTTAAGGATATGCAAATCGATTTCCGATAATAAATTTACCATATCATCGCCATAATAATTCGAGAAATCCCCGGTGATCGACGGTATCGAATAATCTGGTGCTAGGGGGTACGCAGGATACGATTGACGTCTATTCTCATAAGCACGATCCGCCATTTTATTTTGATTCGCATTTTGTTCCGATAATATACTCGTTGCCAGCTCGTTCATGCACCTGGTGAAATCATCAACGATGTTATGATCCAATTGATGTATTAAGAATTTCACGCGGCGAAACTAACGGTATTACATTTTATTGTTCTAATTATGTACATAAAAGTATTCACGAATCTTTTACAAATTTCTTTCTATCCGAAAATTTTATTGTTATAATAATTCAACTGTTTTATTAAACTAAATTGAAAACTTATTTGTTTGGTTACATAGTTTAATGTTTATAGTAATAAACAGAATGCTACAAAATTTAAATTATTAAGATTTAAAAAAGTTTACTTTTACTCAAATAAAATACTGTAAATGGCTATATAAAGTTGTATTCTTCGTAATTATAAAACCCATTATTATGCAGAAAAAAAAATAAATAAATAAAAATAACGGAAAATTTGACACACGTAATTGATTTTAACTCACAGCAGGAGATCCGTAGCGTTGTAAGCTTTCGAGTTCACGTTAAAGTTGCAGAGGTGCCATTGCCCGAACGCAGTATCAACGTCCGAGCCTCGTGCGGATTCGTCCGCAAAAAGACATTCGATCGCGAGAGCAAACAGTAAAATCAATGAAAAATTCAGATGGTATCGCGTGTTTCGAGCCATCGCATCGCCGCGCTTAAATATATATATATATATATATATATATATATACGTAACGGAAATTTGCGCTGTAGCGTTTAATATATATATATATATATACATACACACCCACACATACACTTGATACAAGTTGCTCGCGGTTGGATTTACATAGTTTTCGGTAGACAAGCAAGATATGAACGGCTGATTTTCGAACTAGATTGGGAATTCGAGCCACTCGTAGAGATCAAAGTCGTGGCATGTTTTCCGTTAAAACGAATCAGCGCGAGCGGTTTTCTATAAGCGATGTTACGTGGGGCTTCGTTAAATCGGCCGCTAATAAGCGCTCGTTATAACCGACCGTAAAGCTGATACCGGTGTATCGCTGTACTGTGTATATATATATATATATAGGTGTATGTGTGTACGTTAAACAGTAGTGTTTCTCATTGAATAGTTAAACTAATTATGTGTTTATGATAGTTTCTGCAGTTGCGGGTAGTTCTATGAGTGACCGCTCGGTGTGCTGGATGGAAAAATCGAATCGTTTATTGCCGTTCCGTATGATGATTGCTTGCCCCAGCGAATTACTTCTATCCTGGTCAATTTTCCACTTGCTCTTTTTGCTGTAGGAAAAAAAAAAATTAAATTTTTTGCTTTTCGTACATCGGTTTATCGTATCAATAATATACCTTTAGTTAAAACTACTATGCTGTACGTACAATCAGGAATAATGTTATTGCGATAAAAATTCCGTTAAAAACTTTCAAAGGAAAATATATTGGAATTTAAAAATTGAATTTTATTCTGGGTACAAAGCAATTTAAATTGTACCCAACATTTATAAATAACAATATCACTTTATTTGATAACGGAACTTTTATAAACTTACACTTACTCGAAATTCTAAAAATTACTCCTACTAGAACGATCACTAAAATTAATTTTTTAATGTATTAGAAATAAAAAGGACTAAATTATTTGCCCGATAAATGTATAATTTAAATACAATAACGTAATTGTACAATACTTTATTCGCATCTTATAGTTTCAATTTAAAATTGACAAGTTTATCAATCTGAAAATATTAATTACAAACACTGGTTCTATTCGTAATACACTCGACTGCATTTCATTACACGATTCGCGATCAAACGCAATCCATAATCATAGCATATTCACGTTATTACCAAATGCAAAATCACTAACGAACTAATGAACCAAAATCACGGAGTAAATCCAGTACAAATATATTCCCGCACGCATAACCTCGACATTGTAATCGGAAAACAATTTAGCGATATCGTTATATATAAAGACTCACACACACACACACACATGCACGCGCGCAACGTCCCTGAAACATTAATCCAACGCGATGCGTCAACGGCTTTTATTCTTTATTTCACTATCTCCTCTTGGCTCTCGAACTTACGAAAAAAAAAAAAAAAAAAAAAAAAAAAAAAAACGACGACGAACGCGCGAACGTTGTAACGGCGTTTTGCGCTCGAGACTATACCAGCTGGCGGATTATTCGAAACTGGCCCGCAAGGCTCGTCTTGTATGTGTCCGGCCCCGTGCGCGGAAGAAAGCCGCGTGTGGGCCGTCGGGACGTCAGCGTTTGAAACTCTCTCTCTTTCTTTTACCGCGTACTTTCCGGGACCTACATACACGGAACTGATGATTAACTTTGTGAGTATGCATGTATATGCTCAAACATTCGTATATGGGTGATTCCGTGGTTTAAAATTATTAACTTGGTTATTCAAATTTTTTTTTTTTTTATTTTAATTTAAAAAAATAGAATATTATTTTGAAAATATATTAAAATAATTAAATTTCAATTTACGGACATTATTTTTATTTTCATGCTTTTTAAAAGATCTTGCAAATAAATGCAAAATTTCAAGAAATTTATTTTTATTAAATGGAATTCAAATAATATATATTAAATTGTATAGTATAATTATAAATTTACTGATTAAATTGTGTTCAATTGTTTCATTCTTCGAGATTAATTCTGGTGTGATATATAAAATATAAAATTAATAATACTGTAAAATTTTCAATCATTATTATTTTTATATGATCTTTATAAATCCATTTATTTAAAAGCCCTACTTTAATTTAAATTTATCTAATTTTAATAAAAATGAAAGTACAGTTACAAAGAAGAATGGAATCATCCATATGTATTTACTGTAGTTACGCCTACGTACGTATTTCCTTGGCTTCGACGTATTCTAGAAGATAGATAGCAATTTTTTTTTTTTACGCGAATATCCATTTAACTTAAAAAGTATTGCTTTACGAGAATAGAAATTATATCTTTGTATTGCATCAGGTATTTAAACTTTGTGGTTAAGTCAAGAAGCTTTCTAAAACTTTCCGTATTTAAATTTCAAAATTTTTAAAGTTTAAAAAAAAAAAAAAAAAATAAAGATATGTAAAATAATTTTGTATTGTTTTACAATGTTTTATTTTACAAATAATCTTATTTATTCACTAATATCTTTTTTCGTAAATAATGATAATTGTATTTTAAAGAAAAATTATAGTTTTTTAATTTCAAAAAAATTATTTTCAATATGATAATTTTATTGTTCATTGACAAAAAATACTTCGAATAAAAACAGAATTTTGTAATTTTTTAATTTGTGTTATATTTAGTTTAAAAAATGACTGCACTATGTCCTTACCAATATAAAATCATTATTTAAATTTCTTCTTAAACCTTGTTTAATTTTTATACACAATTGTAATAATTAGAACGAAAATTATCAAGCACAATAATATATATATATATATATACATAACATTTTTATTCAAAATTAATGATTCATAGTTTACATACGAAAAATAAATTTAAAAATTTTTCGTCAACAAAATAAAACTATATAACAACTTAGCGCATAACTTTTCTTAATTTAACGCCATGTCATTAGGGTGCATTGTTTATAATGCGTTTTCTTACACACATTTATACATCGCACGAGAGCGCCTATTGTTTGTATGTGCATAACCGAAAGAATCATTAATCATGCTTTTGCACATTCATTAAGAACAAACGTCATCCAGCTTTTAAAAATTTTGAAACTATTTTCGATATTATAACTATCTTAAAGATGCATACACGCGCATGGTATATATATATGTGTGTATGTTTATGTATAAAATTTGTAATTAATCATTGTCTTGCAAAATACAACTCGGAGTAGTCTCACACCATAAAATGTAATGCGACTTTTATTAAACAACAAAAGAAAATAGAAAAAAAAAGTCCAAAAAAAAAAAAGTATAGAAAGCACACCGACCTCGCAAAGGATAATTAACATAATCACGGTAGCATCTCGACAATTAATTATCATCAATTGACGTTTGTCGCGCTTACGCGCGCGCTTCACTAATAAAAACGATGACGCGTCGTTGCAACGCGCTAGTATAGAGAGAAAGATAAAGGAAAAACAAGTGATATATATATATAGAAAGAGAGAGAGAGAAACGGAGGCGAACTCGACCGATTACTACACTCGGAGAAAGCGCAGGTCGAGGTCCGTACACGTGTATATACATTCATGCACGTACACGTTTACGCGTATGTGTATGTGTCTACGTGCGAACGTTAACTAATGTTCCACTGGCTCGCTTCGACTTTTATTTAGCTCGTTCGCCCGGCGGACACAATCGATCTACAATAACTTACGTCGTGCACAAGAGTATCGAATACTGTGTATTTACAGGATTTGCGGGAAACTATTTCGTTCTGTCAGTTCAAGACTTATTTTTACGTTAATTTAATCATTGCATAATCTTTTTTCGCGCAAGTATTTGTCATTTTTTACATTAAGATAAAAGTAAAATTTAGCTTTATTAGAAAATTGAACAATTGTTTGATGTAATTCTGATCGTAACAGTTTTTTATAAAATAAATTAAATAAAATGAAAAATTCTACGTAAATTTATCGATTCCCGGTAATATATACAGAACGCCGTTGAGTCTTAAACTGACAAATGTGGAATTCCTTGAATGTAACTATGTATCTATCATTAATCGAATGCGCATACGAGACGCGCAATCAATCCGATAAAGGAATCTTGCATTCTCTTCCGCGTTTCGCCAGCTGATGACAAAGTCGGGGACTGCCGATGATGTCGCCTAGGAATACGCTGAGTAAGTAGTTCTCCTTCATTTGATCCGGCGAGGATTTATATTGACTGAAACAGATTAAATCGAATGGTCGAGAAATAATGCGTTGAAATTTAATAAAAGCATTCGTTAAGAATTTTAAGTATGTATTGATTTTGTATTTAATTGCATTTATGTTCATCAATATTTTTTAATTCAATTTGATTGATTAATCTACTTTCGTAAAGGAGCCAATTATACTGAGGATTTTTAGCAGATTTTTATTATTTAACGTATTTTTAATGTAAAATTCAATAGCTCGTGTAGTAGATGGGTCTACATTTTTTTTTTTTTTTTTTTTTTTTTTTTTTTTTTTTTCAATAGGTTTCTACGTATGTTACGTATGTAAAAAAAAAAAAAGTTTATATTAGATATAATAATTAAATTAATAAAGACGTTCAAAAAAATTAGAAGAATGTGGTTATTATTACGGATTTACATGAAATCCTGCGAGTCATAAATTGTAAGATTCGTAATTATTGCGAGCCAAACACTGCGAACATAAAAATTTTCATGTATCTTAAAATTCACTAAATAGCGACTTGCGGGAATCAACTTTCTAGATTAAAATTGAAGGTTAATTTTGAGCGTTTAAAGACGACCGCAAGCTAAGGCGAAAGCGTAAAATATAATGTCAAATACTGCGCTAATAAATACAGTAACAAAATAAAATAAATTAATTTATTGCAAAATTTTTTAAAATAAATACGTTATCGCCTTATTTTAAAATAACGTTAAAATAATTTTTTATAATTCGTTTAACAAAATTAACGTATTTTTAAAAGTACCCGTTCAGAAAAGTCGTAACAAAAAAACTTACTTACTTATAGATTATCGTAAAATTATTAATTTTGAAAAGTATTTGAGGTAATCATCTATTGCATTATTATTTATTTTGATTTCAGTAAAATTAAAAAATAATAAAATAATTAAAGAAATATTTTTTATTTCATTTCATATATTTGTAAAATTATTAATGTCTTACTTATTTGGCACGTCCGCAATATTTGGCTTTTATACTCTAGGGTAATGTTTTTTACTTGCATTTCAATTTTAAAACTAAAATTGAGTTACCTCAATTGGCGAAACAAAATTCAAGCATAACAATCTTAAATCAATAATTTAACAAATTGTATCCCAATAAATATAATAAGCCTTAAAAGATCGATCAAACTTAAATCGAAATAAATTCATTAAAATTGTCTGTATTCGGCGGATGTCTGAAACATTCTTACACGAAAAGAGAGAGAGAAAAAAAAAAAAAAAAAAGTAAAGATGTTAACGGTACAGAGGATAGTCGCAGATGTACAGTAAATCTCGGGAACAAAGTACACCCCGGTTGAAAAACGATTCCAGGAGTATATGTGGCTCGCGCTAGACCGTATACATTTGTCCGATCACGCGCCAGCTTGACTATTCTATTCCGCGTCGAGTCTATATGCGCTACGGCTCGCATTAAATTCGTAGCTGTAAGTAACGCCAGGAACAGATAACCTTAATGGCAGCTAGCCTCCCTCTAATGCATCCCGATAACTCCGACAACGCTTTTTCTTTCTTTCTTTCGGTACACATGTATACGTGTATATACGTTTACCTTTTCTTAACTTTATTTTCCTAGTTTTAAGACCTATAGTTGCTTTTTTTTTTTTTTTTTTTTTTTTTTTTCTTTTACCGTAGAAAGGATTTACGTGCTCGTGCGTTATTTCGAATGCGGAATTTTAATTTAATGGGCTAAACTGAATAACGAAAAGGTTGATAATCTCTACGATGATATAAAAAAATATTTTTTATATAGCTGTAATAATTTTTGGCACGATTTAGGTAAACGTACTCAAATTATAAATTTTAATCGCAATATTACTATTTAATATTTTATTTGTGATAATAATTTAATAATTATTGTATCAAAATTATTATTAAAAATCTATTAAAATGTAAATATTTAATTTTTAAAATAAAATATTACTTTTGTCGAAGCTCTTTTAGAATAATAATTCTTCTAATTTATTTGTAAAATTTTTCTAATGTTAAAAATAAAATTATTATCACTATATTATAATTAATAAATACTTGTTTTGATATTTATAATTTTATACGATAAAATTTTTCAAACAGACAGCAATTTTTTACCACCGTAAATATATGCTAAAAAAGTTATAAAATTATGATAATTTACCATTACCATTATCCAGTGATATCTTAATGTTCATTTTGAATTTACGTTAAGTGAAAAAAATTCAAAATATATAAATTTATCAAAAACTACAAAAAACTACAAAAATTGTTTCGTAGTTTATAATGTATTCGATAAAAGGATTACAATATTATCTGATTTTTTTCAATGGATTTTCAAATTTTTAATAGCTATTTTAAAATATTTACATCATTCATATATAAAAATAGTTATTATTATAATCACGTTTGCGTAAATTATAATAAAAAATGTTCATTTTATCAATAGAGCATATTTTAAACTCACGATAAATAAATATTTTACTTTCATGTTTAATTTTTTTTTTTTTTTTTTTTTTTTTTTTTTTTTTTTTTTAATATAATACAAAGGAAAAGGTAGTATTCGCACATTTCTAGAAATAGAATTCATAACGAAACGAGGTATTTTTGAAAAAGTTGATTGTTTAATCTGATCAAAGAATGACACGGCTCCACGAAGCAAGCTTTTAATGGACGAGTTTAACTTTCATCGTGAGTGGTTGCATGTGGCTTAACGGTTGAGCAAAGAAACATTGACCTTTTCCGCGGCTGGTTTTCTTGAAACAACGACTTCTCTCGGCAGTTTAACCGAGAAACACGGAATTATCGATGATTCTAACGCACAATTCAACAAGTGACTCGATTCTTCTAACATCGACGGCTTTTAATACCAGTGATAAAGGGCTACGTTTATTTTTCTTCTTTGTACTTAATTTGAGCTGCTAATGGCCGTACGTTGACAAATTTATATGTTTTTCTTTCCTCGACTTCTATTAGCAATATACAAGTGTATACACAGTTATTACGTTTGAGATTCTATTTACAAAAGAACTTTTTATGAAAATTATCCCGTATTTAAGAAAAATTATATTTTTCAAATTTTATTTGCTGAATTGTTTTACATGTTTATATATTCATTTAATACTAAAAATAAATTTCTACAAATAATTTTCTACTTTTTTTCACAAATGAATAACATTAAATTTTAAAGTAATCTTATAAAAAATTAAAAATTGTGGCTATAACTAACTCGCTATACTTGTAATAAACTTTATTGCCGAGAATAAATTAAGCAGGGATCCAGAACTAAACCGTGACACAACACAAAAGTATTTCTTAGCATATCAAGAGATAATTTATACTATTATATTGATATATCACATAGACTAAATAAGAAATAAAAATAAAAAAATAAAAAAATAAAAAAATAAAAAGAAAATATTTTTACCCGAATATCACGTCCCAATCGAGGGCTCGTTCTCTGCTTCTCTTTTGCAGCGTCGTCTCCGCGTATATTGCGCATATGCGTTCGTAGATGCAAACGTTCTCTCCGAGCTCGGCTATCAATTTTTTTTCAACTTGTCCCACATCGAGAATTTCCTCATCGTGCGGCCTAGGAAGTGTTCTTTTCGTTCGATTGGAATAAGTTTCTGAAATCGTTCGTTAAACATCGTGAATTTTAATAACTTTCAAATTTTACTTTTTTTTTTTTTTTTTCTTTTTTTTTTACGAGTTTTTGTTAAATAAGCTTTTTGTAATAATGCTGCGTGTTTTTTATACGAAGGAAAAAATTTAATGGATTTTCGCTCATTGTGTATCGAACAATCCATAAAAACTCTCTTATTCTTCATTATATTTATACTAAACAAACAATTTCAAAATAAATACCATTGAGAATTTTGTATGGATTATAGAAAATTTTGATTTTTCGCAAACAAATGATTAATGTAACTATTATTTAAAAAATTAATTTTAGCATTTAAATAAATATTAAAAATTCCAGGTCGACATTAATTCTAAATAATGTAAAAATTGTGCATTTCGATAACCTTCCAGTTTAAAGAATTAATAAAGAGAAGGTCGCACAAAGCGATAACTCATTACGGTGGCATTACATATATATGTTTAACTCGCGAGAGGTCGCGAGCAAGTGGAACACTTTCGCTTTCGCCTCACCGCCGTAGCCCGAACACATGTTACCGTACAGGGCATTTACTTCCATCTTATACACGCAAACAACCGGAACTAACAACTTCCTTAAGATTAGAGAGAACGAGAACCGGATCGAATATTCTCGTTCTATTGTTGTACCGTGTTATAGCTTGTTATTTCACGCTGATTTAAATTTATTAAAAATTCATCAAATTATTATATAATTACATAAATTGATAGCGTTTTAACATATAGTTTTGATGGATTAAAAACATAAAAAATATTTATTTGCACATTAACATCAACTTACTTACATAAAATAAACGATTGCGCCAGAAAAAATGTAATTATAAACAGTTTATAATTTTATAAAGTTTTTCTATCAACCGCATTTTAATAATAAAAAGTAAAAGTAAATATTTTATTAGAATCAAAATAATTAGCAAAAAATCTATGGTGGCAAAAATAACTAAGTGAATTACGAAGCGAAAGCAATTCTTTTATAGACACATAAATATTACATTATTGATAACGTTAGTTAATAATTGAGCAAGAGGAAACAAATATTTGAAAAAATATCTAAAATTCGTCAGCGAAATTCTTCGAAGCGCTTTCTCTATTTCATAATATAAAAACACACACGTAGAAAGATATATTTGCCAAAATTTCGAGTGCCGAACGAAATAGTCGATAGTCATTACTTACGTGGATTCAGTGAATAAGCCAATTTCTTAATGAAATTCGTGATGCGCACGGCGGCTATGATTACGGGAAAGCCAATCAATTGTACGGGAAGCTCGAAAAATGGCTCTTGCGGCGCTGGCACGGATGCGACGGAATTTAAAATCAAAAAACAGCAAGCGAGAATCGTGCATATCCTTGTAAGCTGCATTTTGTTTGAAATCTGAAACAATAAGTCATAATTGAAATTATACTCGTTACTGTGCTAAATCGGTAGCATTTATTTTTTATTATAAATATCAATTTTAAAAAATGTATATCTGTGTATTTAAATTTATGTTGTTTACATCGGTTTAAATGTTGAATTAAAATATTTGTTTTTTTTTCTACTATTAATTTGTTGGGTAATTGAAATATTCAATTCGAAGTCTAATGAAAATCAGTCAATTTTGCTATACAAGTTAAAATTCAAATTATCTTTATAAAAACAAAATAATAAATTTACGCAAATAAATTTATATTGAAACAGTATTTAAAAATTCTCTAATTAAATGTCGCTTACACTTTTAAAAATAAAATAAACCAATGTTTTAAAAATATTATTGATAGTAATTTAACAAATTATACTTTATATTAATAATTTATTTACGTACAATACATGTCTATTAAAAAAACATAAAAACATTTTGTAATTATAGTGTGTCTCAATGAGAATATATGTGTTTATTTACTCATAGCTATCATGAAAGGTAACAATTATTACCCTCGACGATGATAAAAGCATACACACACATACACACATACACACACACGCACACGTACACGCACATACTAATCGAACTTAAAAGAGTAACGCAGTGTCAGCAAAGTATAGTTGTATGCAATGCTTCTAACCTAAAAATAACGTAACAACTTCACTATTGATTCTGACACACACACACACACACACACACACACACACACACACACACACACACACACACAGCCCGATGGTACTTTAAATCCAAGACAAGCGAGTCTTTATCTCTATCCGCGCTATTAGTGACTTTCAGCTCATACAGAGTTTTGTAGGCGCGCACGAAGAATGATGTTGTTTAATGGTTAAGCTACCGTCGAAAATGACAGGATAATCTTTAAAATGCAATATTTTTGAGCTTATTTTACGTTGAAACTTTTTATCGGGCGCCGATAATGTTTTGTCGCGACTTTATTTTTAGTTAAGTGGTTTTAGAATACCGAAGATAGCGTTAATCCTCCACGAATTATGTTTTCTCCTGCACAAGTTGCTTCTGTACTTACGTATTTTTTCTTTTCAAAACTATGTCTTTCACAATGGTTAACGACTAAATCTTTCAAACGCGAAAAATTTATTGTTAATATTCTATACATGTTCAAATTATTAAAAAGCTAACGTTGAATGTATGTATTTTTTATCATTTACTTTATTAACAATATAAAAGTTTTGGATTTTACATTGTAAAAATATTATAAAATTCTATAACTTATTTATAAATGTTAAAATTGAATAATTTTAGATGAGTTTAAAATACACCTTTACCGATGAATAAATAATGAATAACAATAACATACCGTTAAAAAGAAGAAGAAGAAGAAGAAGAAAAAGAATCAAACCATAAAATAAAAAGAACAAAATGAAAATAATAAAGAAAAAGAAAATATTTTCCACAAAGAGCGACGATTAACACCTTCCGGCACCGAAGACACTTTCAACTTCCTCCGTTATATAATATCAGAAAGCGAGAGTTCGCTTCGTACAATGCACTCGCGCACGCGTTCACCTATCCTCTCTTTTATATATCCTCGCGGCGTAAGATCGCGGCGCGCGATTGCCATTACGATACGCTCGGGGATGGAAGACGACGTATGTCCGACGAATATACCCACCGATGTACACCAGACTCCGCGCTCGAACTTATTTTCGCCAGTTGGAAAGACGGACGGTAGTCCACTTGCGCTGCTGCTTTGATAAAAACTCGAGGCTGAATGTTCGCGGGAGGAACGCGATAGCAGGTAAGGTCTCCGCGCTCCTGGGTTGTTCGGGAGAGAAAGTACCGCCTGCCCCTTCCAAAAGCAGGACGCTTGCTTTGGGCACTCGTGGTGCGGCTTACGTTACATCGTACGCGGCTCTCTACCTGTATCTCTCTCTCTCTCTCTCTCTCTCTCTTTGTAAATATAATATTGCGAAAGAGAATCGGTATTATTGTCGCGAACGCATCACGTTTTTACGCAAGATATGTGTGCGTATGTGTGTATGTGGGTAGGCGATAGCGGTCGATAATTTTCCTCGAAACGCTGAGGATGTACCGTCGCGGCTGATTGCGATGCTATGGGACAAGGTCGCGGCTTTCCCCCTTGAAATAGACGTGTCCGATTTCACGCTCGCGTTTGTAAATATGTTACTTAGAGCGCGCTTTTTCGTACAACAATTTACTTACGAAACGAGATTTTCGATAATTTTCTTAGTTTCGTTAGCCTTTGGTATTTCGTCAATTGAGTAATGCCACAAATTTGTACCAAAGGTAAGCGTTTTAGATGAAAATATTTTGATATTGTTGAATTTTTTTAGTTGAATAAAAAGTTACTTTTATCTCTAATCTTATGATTTATTTACTTATTCATGATTTAACAATTGATAGATTTTTTTATTGATTAATTAGAAGATTAATTGACCGTTTTTTAAAATAACCGTAATTGCAGTAAATAAATATAACATAATAAATAAAAATATTGTAAAATGTAAAAGACAATTAAATTTCATTAAACTTAATTTATACAAAATAGTAGTAATAAATAAAAACATACTAAGAATTCAATTAGAAAACTCATCGAGGTTTATTAATTAAAAACATAATAATTAAATAATCAGCATTAAATTTTTAAGAATTATTTATATGCCCATGAATGAAAAGTACTATTTGCATATCTATATGTATAACTATGCGGATATATAATTTAATGATTTGCATAATAAATATAACACACTTGAATTTTGCGCAGTAAAAAAGAAAATACTAATTAACATAGCGTTAGATCCTGTTCATGTAATTGAAATCTTAATGTCGACAAAGGGAAATTATTGAAAGTGATATCACGTATAAGTAAGCCACACTGAATATAAAACGAATCTTATGTAAAAATAGGTTATCGAGAGCCATCGAAGTTATTTTGTAACGTCTTATCCAAATAAAAATATAACTCGATAATTCTAATTACAACTTATAGCTTTTGAAAATAGTTGAGCACATAAATAAAATGGAAAAAGTTCATACGTGCAGGTGATTATCTATAATGTAATAAAAATTATTTAATAAAAATCACGAGTTTAAAAATTTAAAATACTTTAATTTTATTTATTAATTATCTTTAATAAAAGTCAATCTTCTAAAAAAATTTTCAGAACGTAATGCATATTTTCTAACATAAAAATGACGTTTTTAATGATGATTGAAAAAAACTACTTGATATGTCATTTTTGTAATAAACTTTAAAAAGTTGTATATTATATTTTCGTTAATTTTTATGAAATAAAACAATTTTAATCAACTTAATTAATTTGTCACTTGAATACGATATTTAAAAATAATGTATGCGGCAATTATAAAAATTTTATTTAGAAATTCTTTTCTTTTTTTTTTTTTTTTTTAATATGCGTTACTAAAATGAAATCATCAAAATAAAATAATTTTATTGCTCTCACCTTTTAATAGATAAACCATAAATGAATAAAAATGTTGCCACCGAGATAAAAAAACTTACTTTTACACTTAAACTTTTGATTTTTGATGCGATCAAATGCAAAACTTTTTTACGGTTAATTAAAAATAAATACATTTTCGTTTATAATTTGTGCATCAATAATTTAAAAAAATTTATAATTAATTTTTATTAATTAAAGTTTACATTAAAATTATTAAAAAGATAAAAATTTTCATCTTCTATTTCTATTCTAACATTATATTAATTATTTAAATTATTTAAAAAAATGATAACTGCATTAAAATTACACCAAATTTAAGTAAGCAAAAATATAAATAAATAAATTACTTTTTTAAAAGAATACAATATATGAAATAGTGTCTATATATATATATATATTTGAAAATCAAAGAAACATAGAAGCAAAATTAATTGATAAAAAAAAATATAAATATCGTTATTTGAAATACATCTAATCTTGCGCTTTTATTTTTATATTCGTCAAAAACAATTATTAAAAATTTGAATAAACTACTATTCAATACTTCATCTTATTTTATAAATACTTGATAAAATTGATTTAAAGTAGAAATTAATGTTTACATTGTACAGCTTTTATTTAGGTTTAAAACATTTTAAAAATCAAATAATCGTATTTTAAATTATTTTATAAATTTTTATTTCGCATGAATTTTCTTACATTCACAAATTTAATATTTAACAAACATTAATCCATATTCTAATTATAACAAAGCCTTATAAATAATTTCATTTTTTCCTGTAAATCGTTACAATAAAATCATCATAACGCGTACAAAAGAGCAAAAAATCGATTTTATTGATTTCAACTAGTACCGAAATAACAATATTAACAGTAATCTGTTATTTTATTACATTTATTTAACGACGTCTCACAATATTTACAAATAACGCAAATAATGATATTTAAGCCGTTCTCAAAAAATATCATTAAAAAAATAGTTAAAAAACATAATTCTGCCGAATCGAAGTTTAAAAAATGTTATGTTATATATCACAGACATGTATAAAGTATGTAACTAAACAAACAATATACAGAGTTTAAAAAACTTGAGTTTTCTACTCAATGTGCATCTTCGTCCTTCAAAATTAAACGCCCGCGAATTTCAAAGTGTATTTTCAAAGTCAACGAAAAGTTAACGTTTTCTTCATCTCGTTCAACGCAGTCGTATCTTCTTCATCAGGCTCAAAACACTAGCGCCCGGCAGTGGACAGGTCGGATAAAAGTTATGGCATCCCTGACCCTCTATTCCCGATATCAGCTGACCCATGTGTGCCGCAAAGTGATACCTCGACGACACCTCGGCCATCGTGCTCAGACTCGTATCTCTGCAAGTAGAAAAAAGAAAATAAATTTATATGCTTATATATGTGGCGTGTGCAGAAAAAAAAAAAAAAAAAAAAAAAGAAGGAGCGCAAAGAAATATTAAAGTTGCATTCTGTATAAGCACGAGTGAGCGATCGAATCGATGTTGCACGTGCAAAAAGTAATAAACCGCTGCGGTAACCAGCCCAAGGTCCACTCTCCTTTTACTTTCATATTATATTATGCGTGCATTTATACATGTATATATACATATACACGTACATTGACGACTACGACGACTACGTCGAAGACACCTTCGGTCATTATATGCAGCAATTTCCTTCGCGCATATATAATTACATCTCGATATATATGCTAGTTGACGATTTGCACAATTGCCGTGGATGGTAATGTTGCGCGACCGTAATTTATTCTGGATTGAATTTATTCAATGAAAAATAACTGTTTTATTGGATCTATATATGTATGTGTATGTGTGTGTGTGTATGTGTGTGTGTTTGCGCGCGCACTTTTTATTGTTTTTATTAATAAACTAGTTACTTTTCTGTAAGGAAATTTTTCCTGATCTTAACGAGTGAACTAAAAAATAATCGAATGAATTAATTAATGCATTTTACGTATTTTGTTCTTTGTTTGTTAAGATGAGAATATTACGTGAATGAAAAAGTATTATTAATCGCTTATTAATGTGCAAAAGTTTAATATTTTATGAATATTTTAAAACATATAGAAATTGCTTCAATACTAAGATTAAAAAATAATTTTAACTAGTCGGCTAGATCGTGGCGAAATTTGAGAAGAGGAAAAAAAAGTAACTGATTTAATTAAAATCTCATTAAAATTATCTGTAATCTGAAGTTCATGTTGGATTATGAATGAATTACATTTTTCAAATGAGTTTTACGTAATCAGAAAGTTGCCTACTTTTTAATTTCAAAAACGCATTATTCTAACATCGCCGAGATAAAAACTTGAAGCAACGAATACCTCGATAAGCGTCATCATTATTTCGCAGACTTCTCCTTTCTTCCTTGAACGCGAAACTTTTCAAATATCGTACTCGTGCACGTAGTAACGTTCTTATGCGTGCATCGTTGTATATACACATACACGCATACCGGATGTACACATACACAGAGAGCCGCGTACATTTTTCCAGGATCGGCAACGTTAAGATCGAAACGAAAGACGGAGGTAAAATTCTCCCGGTAATCCCCGTTGGCAAAAGTGCTTTTTCTCTTTCTCTCTCTCTCTCTCTCTCTCTCTCTCTCTCACTCTCTTTCAGGCGCAGGAAGAGGAAGACGAAGTATCAACGACGTCGGAGATAAAAAAAAAAGAGGAGAAGAGGAAAACGAGCGAACGTACAAGAAGAAGAAAATGAAGAAGAAATGGAGTACAAGGGAAGGAAAGAAGGTTCGGAATGACAACGATTCCGTCACGACGTTACGTCTCTCTTCCTCAGATCCTTCGGAAGCAGAAGACGCGTCTAAGGGGACGTTCTTTACGACTTTAGCTTGTGCGTGTGAGAAAGTATCGCAAAGCGATATAACGATATATATATATATATATATATATATATATATATATATATATATATATGTACAAGCACACTTAACCAAGAGCCTTTCTAGCTTTTTCCATCTTGATCGGTTTAACTCGAGCCGCCCAATAAACTCGCGACGCGTTAGCTTTTGCGTTTACGCTCGCGTAAAAGTAAATATATAAAGCTCGAAACTTTCCGGGACATTAAGCATTCGCGTGTGCGCGAGCAGCTTGACTGCTTTCGGCAGTCGAAAGAGGCTAAAGATGAAGTAGACGACGATGACGACTCCCTCGCCAGTCTTAGTTTCGCTCTCGTAGTTAAACTGTCCATTCGATTGGTTTTCAGCCACTGCGCATCGATGCTTCGTGATGAACTTGTGTCGTTCGAGAGAAAGATAGAGAAGATCGATCGAGAAGAGTACGTGACGCATATAAACGTTTTTATCTCGGCGCGAAAATTCAGACGCCCGAGTTTCAATCGACGTTCGGCTCTTTATTTTCCAGTTTCGTCGGTGTGTAGCGCTATCGTATAAACGGTTTTCGGTTAATGGTAATCCGTTTCGCTTTCGGTTAAATATTTACGTATCTTTTTCTTTTGATTTTATTTATATTCTATTTTCCTTTAATGATAAATTTTGTTTATTATTTTAATTATTAAAAATCTATATAGATGAATTTTTCAAGTATTTAACAAATGTTATTTTTTAATGAAAAAATGTTAATGATTAATGATTAATATTGGTCAATTTAAAATAGAAATTTAAATTTATATTTTATAATGCAAAAATTTATGTAAATATAATATAATTTTCAATATCAAAATATTATTATAAATTATAAAAATTATACGCTTATTTAGTAATTTATTTAAGAACAAGAAATATTAAAGTATAATTAAAATTGTTATACGTTTTGTCAATAAAAAAAATAAAACATAAAATAAATCTCTACATCTATTGTAATAAGAAATAATTACATACAATTTATTCTTACTACAATTTGTTATAATCTTTTTGCAATGCAATAGTGAAACTTTACAATACAACCGCAATAATAACGTTTATTCAAATTTCGAGACGTCGTTATAATCTCATCATAAGGTTATACAATAATTTCTTTCTGATTTTTTTTTTTTTTTTTTTCAATACATTATCTAATATTGGTAAAAAAAAAAAAAAAAAATGAAATCGTTTCGTTGTATTACTTAATGTTCCTACTTAAGCTATCAAATAGTCTCGATGATTTCAACACAAACACATTGAAAGAAAGTTTCCGAATTAGATAACCCGATCGTAAGAAATAACACGTACGAGCCATAAGGACTAGACAGAGATAAAACGAACGATGAATGCCAAGAATTTTTTGGTGGTCACACGTTTACGTAACGCGTCTGACTCGTTACTTTCACCAAGCCGGTTTTGTACGGTACCTTCGAGAATTCGTGAATCGAAACCCGGTTAAAATTTTTGGATCGCCTTGTTTTCGTTATCGATACTACTTCGTTACATCATATCAATGCAATATCGATTATATATGTACATTTTATTACGAGACTTCTTTTATTTAATATATTAAAGACCATTTAAACGTTGAATAAATTTATTTGAAAAATTTTTAGTTAAGTTTAGCATTGTAGCCGGCTTTTATTGAAAATAATGCTTTTGTAAACGATTAAAAATATTTTTTTAAAATTAAGATATATTTATTATTATTAATTTTAATGAAATTTGCAATGGTTATCAAAAGTTGACATTAAAATTTTTACAAAATACGAAATCTTGCAGGACGAATTTTCACTTTTTGCTTTTTCCTAAATTAGTAGTTATCAGAGCGCCGTTATTAGGTGAAAATATTATATTACTATCTACGACCGCAATAAAATGAAAGTTAGTGGTTGATGTATTGACCGCGAGGAAATTAAAAAAATTTCATATTTTGACTTATGCTGGAAAATGCCTTGATACCTATTAATTAAAAAATGTCAAAAGTGAATAAAATATGTAAAAGTATGACTCGAGTGTGATTTTATTATTTGCATAAAACTATCTTTTTTTCCACTGATTTATGGATGATGATCTTATTACAATTGAGACTTTATTTCCAAATTTAAATTTTCGATAATGTATCTAAACTGTCGCTAACATTACTTATGAAATAAACAGAATAAGCGGATGTTTCTAATTAAAGTTTAGAACATCAACATTGAATAATGTAAAATAAAAAACGTTAAATTTTAATACAAAAATATAAATGTTTAAACAAATTATTTATTTTATATTTAAATTAAATTTAAATTTAAAACCAGAAAAAAATTTATATATATTTATTTTACAAGAGTCAAAGTATTCATATAAAAGAAATAATAATAAAACATTTTTTTAAAATATAAAAATGTTATAACGACTTAAAAAATATTAATAAAATTAACGATGAAAATCTTAATAAGCATTAATAATAAACATTATTAAAGTTAAAACTACAATAAAGCAATTGTAAAAATAAACATTATAAATAAAGTGTACAAATTAGCGTACAAAAAAATGGAGTTTTATTCTACGTTTGTATATAATCAGTCGGTTAAAGAGAGCGAAAGCCGTGAAAGTATAGTAAATACAATTTCAAGTTTGCGGTTGAATTGAAAGCGTATTTTTTTTATTAATTTTGCAAATTTTTCAAAAGAAATAAACTTGATTTTAATTTCACATTCGTAAAATATTAATGGTCTTGTTTATTATTTTAAACATAAAAAATAATAAAAAATCATTTGTAATGAATAATTAATTATTCATTTTCATCATCAGACCTTTGATTTTGATTGAAGAATTTTTTTTTTTTTTTTTTTTTTTTTTTGTTATTAAACTGTTAATCATATAAAATATAAACTACTAATTAAAAATTAATGTCATCGTTTAATTATTATCAATATTTTATACGATCAAAACGCAACGAAAAAAAAAAAAAAAAAAAAAAAAAAAAATTACGATAAAATCGTGTAACGTTGATGTACGCGTCGCGAGTTAAATGCAAGAGAGTGAAAGAAGCTTCGAAATTAACTCGGGCTAATGAAAATTCATGTTACCTGATTAAGTTCAAGAGCGAGCGTTCCATTTCGCTCAACTGGTCCTGGTGCGCGATAGACGTCAGCTCGCAAATGAGTTTCGGCAAACAGGCGGTCTTGATTGTCGTCATCATCTTAGCGCGTCTCGTGATTGCTGCGAGCAGTAATGACATGTGAATTATTAAAACTTTGGTTAACGCATACACGCAACGCTATATACTGCACCCCCGCATGCATACATACACCCACCCACACACACACACACACACACAAGTGCACAAGAGCTTTAAAATTTTTAATTGTCTTTGTCTCGTCTTTACAAATTAATGGATGTACTATATGCTAAAGCGTATACATGTTATGTTATACTTGCGTGTCAGCTTTGTAGTCACGTCTTCTTTTTGAAGGCAATAAGTCTGTAAGTCGAAATACTTTTTTTTTTTTTTTTTTTTTTTTTTTTTTTTATTATTATTATTTTTCCATAACAGGATTTGTTTTTTTGTCTTTTATTTTATCTTAAATTTATTTGTTTAATTTATTTCTACGAATTTGTTGGCTCACGCTTATTTTTAGAAAATTTTTTATAATAATATTTCAACTTATCAAGAGGTGTTTTTTGCGCTATGTAATTTTATTTGATTATAATATAATATAAAATAGACAAATTGATGGTTTTAAATTGAAAATAATGAAAAATATCATAAAATAGAAATAAATTTATTATCTATTTTTAATTAAATTATATTAAGATTTTTTGGATTACTTTCTCATCTCTCGAATTGTAAATTAAAATTTGTTTTATTGATAATTAATAATATATACGTTTACGTTTAAAAATATAAATTAATGGCGATTGATTTATTAATTTAATTTTTTGATAAATTATAAAACTTAACTTTAGAATTATGTCAATAAATTTTTTTAATCAAGAAAGTCATAATTATTTTAATCAAAACTAGATTTTAGAAATTTTCAACTTTCTATTTTATTCTAGATAAATGAGTTTATTAATCAAGGGCATTAAAATTAGGTCTATTACACGTTATAGCAAACGAAAGTTGTAGGAGGTATGCATTCGTTTTATTACAGGTGAATTATTAAGTGTATTCATTTCTTTATTTGAACGCTTTTATTCTCATTTCTTTGTGAAACTCGATGGCTTGATTTTCAAGTTAATGAATTGTTGTGCATTTGAAATTTAAAAAAATTTAATGTCATTAAACAGTATAAATTTACCTGAATTGCGTGTGATTTTTATTTTATTTTAAACTTTAATTTTTTTTTTTTTTTTTTTTTTTTTTTAATCGTCATTTTCGTGAGATTATAACGTTTCGTTTTAATTTTCATAACAATTCAGTTACATAACGAAGAAATGTTAAACTGATTCTAAGTCGGATGTTATTAGCGTTGCAAAGTACTTCAAATACTGAATCAATTGAATTTAGTTTAACGAAGCAGCGATTGCAATCTCGTTTTGTAGCGTATGCACGATTCTTTGTTCCTTTATTAATTATTAATACAGTTTGACGTAGTAAAACACTCGTCAAAGCAAAATATCTATCATAATAGAATGCATTTTTATTTTTAAGCTTAAATACATCAAATAGTATTCATGGGAAAGATTTTTTTCTTTGCATTAATAAATTATATACATACTCGTCAGTTTCTAGTTATGTAAGAGCTCGCATAATTCCTAACGATTTTTCTTAAGAATAATAATTATCACACGGTTTATAATTACAAACAAACGCTTCTATTGGCGAAGACGCAGAAACACAGGCGTAATCAAAGAAACATCCTACCGTTATCCTCATCCAGACTGTTTCTTGCAGCCGCGTATACCATACGCTCTAGGTGTGCATCATCGGTCGATGGTCCTTCGGGTTTTTTCTTCACCGTTTCGGTATGATTTCCGTCCGTGTTATTCCTCCACCACGCCGATATCGACGCGCTGTGATCGCCGGCGAAATATAAAAACATACCGAGTAATATTACCAAACGCACGGTACCCGTGTCTAACATGTTTTCTTATCTAGGTTCTTCTTTCTTTTTTTTTTCTCTCCCTCTCTCTCTCTCTCTCTCTCTCTCTCTTCACCTGGTGGAAAAATATATTGATCGTATTAATGCACACGATTTGCCTGTTTAATTTAAATTACTGCTGATTTAACAAAACCTTATTCTTATACTTTGTAATATATTACTCAGATTTATTTGAATAGTCAAATTTGTTTTAATAATTATTAAAATTTTAAAATTTATTGTATCGTTATAATATTTGAATGAAACGTCATTCGTTATAAGAATACATTTTAAAGAGCTGAACTATCGATGTCACGTCATTGAAAGAATCAAGATGGCGTCGACAACCTTGTAATAATAAGCTTAAAACTTTTAAACGATTTTTGAT
The DNA here is from genome assembly GCA_949987625.1 of Chalcis sispes. Taxonomy (NCBI): domain Eukaryota; kingdom Metazoa; phylum Arthropoda; class Insecta; order Hymenoptera; family Chalcididae; genus Chalcis; species Chalcis sispes. Next base: position 57,821,812 of record OX465095.1, read on the forward strand.
GTTATTTGAACAAAACAATAGTTTCTTTAAAATATTATAATTAAAAAGAAAAAATTTGAAATTCTTCTTAATTTATTTATATAGTCAAAGCACTTTACTAGTTGAATTGTTATTAATGCATTTAATTTAATAAAAATACTTAACCTTTCGCATTAAATAAATTCGCAACGCCCGTATTTATGACAACTTGGATAAAAAAAAACACAAGTACAATATAAAAATAAAAAAAAAAAATAAATAAAAAAAGGATAAAAGAAAGTCATCGCGAAAAAGAAGTATCGAGTTTAAAAACTAATAAGGTATAAAAACAAAAGTGAAACGTAAAGAATAAAAATTACCTCGCAACGAGAATTACCGACGTGACTTTGCAACGTAACCCAACGAGATGTTTGAGTGTACGTACACGCGCTGCGTTTAATTCTGGATCTGCGCAGGTGATATACGAACACCGGTGCGGCGAGTCTTGCTCCGCAGCACTCACTCTCACTCTCTTTCCACTTCCACTTTCTTTGGGCTTCCTATTATGAGCAACGCCGTCTCTCTTTATCTCGCTTTTGGATCTTAGCAATAGCCGTCCTGTGTTTACATGTATAAGCTGGCTCTTGAATTTTCCTGTCGTACCTGCTTGACATCTCATATGTATATGTGAATTCGTTATATTGTTTTTTTTTATTTATATATATTTTGATTTCAAAATCGACTGTACTAGCTTGCGTATTGCCGGTTAGACGCATACTTTTCCGTGTGCGCAAAAGTTTTAAAAATGTGTTCGCCGATATAGTTATTTTAATTATACGTAATAATACTCATAGTTGTTTTATAAAAAATTCCTTACCGTGACCGAACTTTCAATTTCTTTATATTATATTTAAGCAATAATATTTTAACTATAAAATATATCATTATATTTCATTTGTTGTATCATTTGTCGCAATATTTATTTCTACAATATCAAATTCTTAAACATAAGAAAAAGTAAAAGTGCAATGTACCAAAATCAATGACTTTCACTTTCAATCGTTCTCGAGCTCGCTGCAAATTTCCGTAACACACATTATAATAGATTTTCCATCGTAAAAAAAAAAACTTTTATACTTACGAAAATTAATTTTATTTACGACAAAAGAAAAATTTTTTTTTTTTATCCGAAGAGTTACGATATTCGTATTTACACCGACGCATTAAAAGGCTGTTTAATGAATACAATGCCGCTCAGACGGTACGCCAAGGCTAAAATCTTTGCGCTCACTGAAATTGAAAGTTTCAACTATCTCGGGTATACGCAGCGTTTAATTCGATGCAACCACGCACGATGAGAATACACGCTTACTTCGCGTGTACGATGATTTTAAAATAAGAAAGGTTTAGCGTTGCTTAAAATTTAACTGCACGACTTGCAGCACGATTTAAATACCAAAAAGAAACATCCTATACTCATCACAACAAAGCGCTCGAAACATTATATCACTAAATTTCACTTTCCTCCAAAAAGATAACTTTTACTTTCTCGCTCGCACAATAAAAACCCATTCAGCCGGCGTCATCGTCGTCGTCGTCGTCCCTTTCCCGAACGTTATATCTACCATACACACTCGGGTTATCGCGCCGGCGCAATTTTAACCAGCGAAAATTAACGAAAACTTATATCCGCATGTAATTTAATAAAATCACACTAACTTTTTTCAGTTCCCGATGAAAATGCTAGATAACGAAAAAAAAAAAGGACAGAGGGGGCGGGGGATAGACGATTAATGGAACCGGCAGGTTTACCGCGACGCATTAAACAATAACGAGATAGGTTTAGTTGCAGAAGAAACGGCGGCCTTCCGACGCCGTGGAATGACTGCGAATGATTCGACGGCACTCGGGAGGTGGCTTTTCGTTTCTCGAGTCGAGACTTTGTGCTCTCGGTGAAAGTTATACGGCGCGTACGTGTATCGCGCGCGCATTTGCTGCCCGCTACGTTTCGTCGCTCTTGTACTCGCGGAGGCTCGGTTAACGTTTCATATACGCACCGCTTAGTAAACGACTGGCTTGTGCTCAAAAATATTAACGTGGAAAATTTTCAACTTTATTTATTGATTTTTAATAGTTCTTAACGATTTTTTAATTCTAAAAATTTCTTTGTTTAGTATAATTAACTATACGATAAATATTATTATTATTATTTTTTTTTTTTAAACGTCGCAATTTAATTATACAAGGCAACGAGACATTTTTAAATAAAGTTCAGCAAGGCACAAGAGATTTAAAGAGATTTGCGAGTTTATGCACGAGTGATTGGGCAGAACAACAGGCGCGACAATTATCTTGTACTTTAAAAGAAATAATTTTTATATAAAAAAGTATTATAACTTCTAATACAAAATATTAATTATTTATTTATTTTTTTATTATTTCGATGTTTTAACATAGCCAATGAATATTTACATGCACTTAGTCGTTTAAAATTTGTTTGTAAGATTAAAAATTCTTTCACTCTTGAAAAATTTTAAATAAAAATGATTAAAGGACCCACAAAATAAATGTACAAAAATAAACATAAAATAATTGTAGAGTAAAAAATAACTAGAATTCAATCTCGCTTAAAAAATTGATTATATTTTAAAAATAAGAACTTGTTTGCTGTCAGCTAAAACAAAATTTTTCTCTTTCGCTTCTCGAGTCAACATAACAAATATTGGTTATTGTCTTTTTAACTCTTTTATTTTAATCGTATATCTTACATCAAAATCGGTCCTGCACAATCGGTAGTTTACCTTGGATCAGCGCTTGCTTATATACGGATCTTGTTATTAAGATTTTTTGTAGACGTATTTAATAGGGAGATTATATATGAGCGCACTCGTACACACTATATAGTACATATATTATCGATTTTTATTTCAATATCTCATCAATTTTTTTTCCTAAAATATTAGATTTTTTTTTACATTTTTGTTTTTAGTTTTTTCGTTTTTTAAGTTTGAACCTTTATTTATCGCGCAATCAACCGAACTTAGCCGAGTATAAGGAAAGTGAAAGGTATATCGACAAAGTCTAGTTTGCACAGGTCAAAACAATTCACTCCTTCGGTCCACTTTAAATTTAGACAAGGAAGTCGTTTTGAATTATTTTATCGTACCGTAATAAATGTTTTATTATTTATTGTTCCTTAATGGCAAAAGATTATTATTGAAAGAGCCACGATTTGACATCATGTTTAATATTTTTTAAATGAAAAACTTATTTTTATTTATTTATTTCAATAAAAAAAAAAAATCTTTTGCTTCTCATTCAATAATAAAGATTGTCATCAGCATTATACGGAAAATTTTTAAATCAATATAGCAAAATTGAAAAATCATATGATATATTGTACTTTTGCATCAAGTTGGTTTTTTTACAACTTGAAAGTCAACATTTTGGTGTCATAATATACGATTCTGGAAGAATCTCTGATTGCATTAGGTAACATCCGTTCGATACACTGTTACATAATAGCGGTTCACTTGCCATTTTCTCAATCTCGATCGCGCTGAATCTTTGATAAAATTATAAAAATTTGTTATTTTAATTTGCCGTGTTACACGTTTGCTAATAAAAAAAAAAAAAAAAAAAAAAAAAAAAAAAATAGGTTTAAGAAATTATAGTTGATTACAGTTGATGTAAAATTTAAATAAATAAAGTTAGAAATTATGAAATGAAATAAACATTGACATTTAAATACTCCAGCCATTAAAACAACGATTTAGTAAAATTTCTTACTATTTTATATCGATTTATAATTAATAAACAGTAAAGGTAGATGAATCAATTTTATTGCGTTAAAGTAGTAAATACATTTCGATATTAATTTAATATTATCCACTTTTATTTTTATCGATAATCTTCCATTAAAACAAAAACAACACTTTTTCCTTTCACCGAGATACATCGAAAAGAATTTACTGCCGATTTTATAACATCGGCGCGAGATTAACGGTGGATCTCGAGAAAGGTGCAGTAGACGCTCTCTGACGCTCGGATGGAAATTTTTTAACATTGCCGTAATAATTGCTGAACTTGCCCGATGAAAATGAACGTCTTGGATAATGATATTTTTTACGATCGCCTTGGCCCGCATGATATTTTGGCAATGATTGAAAAGCTGCAAAAAAATAAATAAATAAAATAAAATAAAATAAAATAAAATAAAATAAAATAAAATAAAATAAAATAAAATAATCTTTGTTAAAAAGCTAGTTAATAATTAATTTATTACGCGTAAATCCATCATCGAAACAAGCTCTACTATGATAATTGAATAAAGTTTTAAAGCAAGTAGTTAGATTAACAGCAACAGCGATAAGTTTACAATATCGGAATAATTAGCAAATGAAAGCAACGGAGAAGTAAATATATTCATATTCAATTAGTTAATGAATACGGAGAAAGCAAAACTATCTAAATTGAAACTTAGAGCCACGGAGAAGTTGAGCGCTCTCGATATACGCGAATAGAGAAAGTACCTTGACAGGACGACTCGGTTGATGAAGTTTCGGCGGAGGCTCGATTACTTGAATCCGATTTTCGGAGGCGTAAAGCTCGCCGCTGGGGGTGGTCGTGCAAAGACGCCGAACTTGCGCGGCGGCGGCTCCGGTGGCAACGACGGTGGGAACGATGGCTCGAGTACCTGATATTACGATAACGCGCGATCGTTGAGAATTTATTTAAACGAATAATTCGTTTATCGTTAAACATAGCGATTAATACGAGCGATTAATTAAAGCGGTAATGCGCTTACAAAGAAATATTCAAAGTTGAGCTGAATTAAAAGTAATGACGTTAACTTTACGGCTAAGTTATGAATTTATTTACAAAATTTATGATACTCAACTTTAAAATTCATTTGTCCTATCTTCATTATTTTACAAAATGTCGTTTCTCAATTTGATTATTTTAAAATTAAATATTGTAAAATTTTTTTCATAAGCAATCGAATTATAGAAAAAATAAATAAATAAATAAATAAATAAATAAAGAAACGACTTTAAAAAATAGATATATATTGACTTACCAACGTTATTTTTAAAAACATATATATCGAAGCGTAATTAACAAGAAAAATAAAACTCATACCTTGACGTCCTCGATTGCGTTCTCCAAAGTTTCGGCTCCCTCGGGTGACTCGCCTTGGAAGATCGGAAGCTTTTTTGACGATCGCTCGGTGCAATTCTTCCAAAATTTCCACTGAAAAGTATCTAACATTTAATAAAATATTACTAAAAAACATTAAAACAATTGTAACGCTGCAACGACTTTCCTAAATTACCTTTCCTAAAAATTTTTCTAATTCCCGCAACTTACTCATCGTTGATCCGAGCTCGGAACTCAACCGTTTTATCTGTAAATGTTTTACTTATTTATTCATTTAATTTTAAATTTATATTCTGTGTTAAAAAGCATACTTAAATAATAATAAATTTACTTACAATTTAATATAGCAAATAATTTACATCAACGTTATAAAAAAATACTACTATTTACCTCAATGTCTAATTGCTTGGTCGTTATTTTTTGAGCACCTTTCTAAAATCATACGAATAATGGATAAACTATAAATTAGTAAACCATTTACGTTAAACTATAACAAACTAACCGCCTTGATAACAATTTCTTCATATTCATTACGCTTATTCTTCAGTGCAATTATGTCTTTCAATCTCTGCGTTAATGTTTTTACAAAAAAAAAATATTTATATTGAATTTATCTTTATAAATAAAAGTAACATATTTTGTTATAATATTGGAAAACTAACCGATCTATTTCTTTCAACGGTTGCCAACATTTCTCGATTTTTCCTCTCTATTCGTTTAATAACCTAAAAGCACGCAAAAGGTTATGGCGAATAAAGCGAGCGAAGAAAGAAACATATAAGCGTACGAAAGGAAAACCGTTGAAATAAAATGTCTTACCTTATGAGCGTACCAAATGGCGAAGTAAAATAGTATGTACATAAAAATACAAACAAAGACATTGTCTAAGACGTACTCACGAATGAAAGACTGCAATTTCGAAAGAAAATGTTTTTAACGTAATAACGCTCGGTTTATAAATTGAACGAATCGACGAGGAAAATAAACATAAAGAAATTATTTTACAATAATTTATTATGCAAATAATCAACTGATAAATTATACGTTTATATATACCTACATGTTTATCATAAACATCGACGAGTTTTAAAAGCGGATATGTCTTTGTATATCGTGAAAAATAATGTTGTTTTTGGGAAAACATACTCGAAGTCGTAATCCATGGACAATTTCTTGATTTTCTGCACGGTGAGGAATCTATTGTTGCGGGTGAGGATAAACTTGTTGAAAGAAAAAAAAAAATATATATACATACGATTTAAAAGTGCGTACGGCAAATTTGCAGACCGCGCGAAAGTTGGCGTTAAAACAAATGCCGATTGACTTCGGTCGTAAACGTAAACCATTGGTATATGCATAACACATAGTACATCTATTTATAATTTATGATGGTGAAATTGAATTCAAATTAAATAATAGATCAATAAACAAAAATTTTACAGAAAAAAAATTTCCAAACCAATTTCTCCTTTATTAACATCGTCATAAAGCCATAAACTTTCGAATGGCATGAAAAATAATATAAAATAGTAAATTATATAAATGTATATTGTGTATCATAAAAATAATTAACATTATATTTTGAAATAGAGAATTTAATTGTGTAGATTAAAGATAAAAAAAAAAAAAAAAAAAATGGATTCTGTATGATTTGCGCTTAATATAAAATCCGACATGCGTAACCGAAATGGCAAAATTCATTAATATTAATGGAAAAATAGATCTTGTAATGTATTTTTTTAAACTTCATTTATTATATCTTTGAAATGTGATATATGTACATTTATATTTAATTAACATAAAATAAAATAGTTTATTTAAATCGCTTGAAAAATTAATGCAACTAGCACGACGCAAAGCTAACATTCAAATCTAAATTGCATACTTTTCACACGTAAAAGTAAATCTCTAAATTTGCACAATATATTATCTCCATCCATATATCGCAATTGTAACACAGCACTTTGCAAAATAAGGTCTCTCACGCTTTCTGCGGCTCGGTTAATACGCCAAGATAGAGACTGAGAAAACTAGAGCCGTACTCATTGGCTCTCTTTCTCTCTTTCTGGACGTTTGCTATATATATATATGTATATGTATATAGGAGAGCTCGTAAAGCAATTCACCAGGGTTCGCCGTCGCGTTATATTACGAACGTGCGAATGGCGCTTCAGTCGCGACAGCTTTAGCGCCGAACTTTATAATTTTACGAGGCTTAATCTCGAGTCCCCGCGCGATCTCCCGTGCAATAGCCTTTCGCGCAATGATAACTCTTCGAGTCTAACTCCATTCCATTTCTCTCTCTCTCTCTCTCTCTCTCTCTTACTACGTCTTTTAAAGCGCATATAGATATATGTATAGTTGCCAGGGAGAGGATACTCGCAGTGTTATGTATAAACTAGGCGATCCGTCGAGCAAACGATACACTTGCATAATTTCTGCTCTCGGGCGTTCGAAATTTCGTTCGACCGCGCGTGACGAGAAGGCGGAGGAAGACGCTACAACCTCCTACACCGTAAAGCGCGAGACGAGTCTCCGTGTGACTTGTGCATATAGAGATATAGCTTTGCGCCCGCTGGAGGACACGCAGCTCACAATGGCTTTTATATTAAATGATGAAACGTCTTAGATAGGTACGCTAGTGGCTCTTGTTATGTCTTTTGGACCTCGGGAGTGCAATATGGAAATTATATGGGGAATATATTTTTCTTAATATCTCCGGAAGATGGAAATAACTGTTTTATATATACGTCATTCAATTTACGCAATATTTATTATTCTCAAAAACAATTATTTTAGTCGTATAAAATTGAGTATAAAACACCTTATATTAATTTTATTTTATAAACGTATGCATTTTTAAAACTTAACTTTTATTTTAATTAAAACCTTCTTATGACTTATATACCAAATATAGCTTTCGGCTTTTTCTTTTGAATTCAATATTAAAATATGATATTTTTATAACATCTTATTAAATTTTACAATAAACTATATAATTATTCATTATAATTTCATTAACTTTACGATTACAATAATCATTTTAATTAATTGTTATTAAAATTTCAAATAAATTTTCTTTTTAATCTTGTAATAATATTATAAACAATTAAACGAATACAATAATTTATAATGAATACTTAATTATTTAACTCATTGTTTCGAGTAATTGGCTGTCTAATAGGATGGCTATTGAATGAACGTCATGGTTTCTATTTCGGTGACGAGTCTGCGCAACCGTTAATTCATCTGTGTATATATATATATATATATATATATATATATATATATATATATATATATATACATACACGTTCATACTATCGATTGGATTCGGCTCTTTCATGTGCTAATCTCTGTTTATTTAATCAAACGCTAATATAGCAAGTAGATATACATTGAGAGAGATAGAGAGAGAGAGAGAGAGAGAGTCAGTGGAGAAGAGAGGGTAACTTAGGTTCACAAAAAGGTTATCTCTCCCTATCGTAAATACGGTAGTAATATTCTAATGACTGCAAGATCAGTATTTTTTAAAATCTGTTCATAAACATTGTTATTGTACTTTTATTCAAAATAGCAACGAACAAAGAATTTACATACAATACAGCTTTTACCTTTTAAAGATATATTTTGATAATTTAGGAAATTATGAACAGTTATTTCATTTTTTTTTTTTTTTTTGATTTTAAAATTTAAATTTTATTATCATTTTGTAAATTTTCGTTTAAACTTTTTCCGTTACATAAAAAATTGACATCGATTTAAATTATTTAATCACATCAAGATTTAATTACCGTTAAAATGATTTTATGTGTGATCCAATCAATTCTCATTTTTGATTTATTAAAAATAATTTTAAGTCAACAAAGCTATTTTTATATCCATCCACCGATGGTCTTAATTCTGGCGCTGTTTAATAAAAAACAAAGTCCCGCATTTATTTCGTTAGATCAGCCTGCAGTCACGTTTTCTTCTTTGCGCAGTCCAAAGACAAATTTGATAATGATGGGATTTGCACATTCAGCACATTCGCGCTCGTCGTCGTCGCTATATATACCTCGCTAAAGTAATAGAAAGAGACAAGAGAGAATGTAGAAGGAGAAAGGGGAGAATGAATGTCGCTCGGAACAGACAGTCGCACGAACAGAAGAGAGAAAGAGGGATAGAGAGAGAGAGAGAGAGAGAGAGAGAAATAGAGAGGGGGGGGGGGGGGAAAGAGAGAAATGGAACGGTACAAAGCGAACACGGCGCCGTGGGCCACTTGTCGTTTCCCATGACGCCTCGCGGGCAGGGTTGACTAACTAAATACGAAGTTAGCTAAACAAACCCCGGGCCAGGGTTAAACAGAGCTTAAGCTCCAACGCTCGGCGTTGAAATAACCGCTGGTTAAAAAGCACTAAGAGAAAGAGAGAGAGAGAGAGAGAGAGAGAGAGAGAATGAATCGTTGAGGTGGAGAAGGGATCGGACAGAGGGATATGATACATTTACGTAAAGCAAACAGCGAATCAACTGTAAAAACATTTCCAACCCACTTGGCGGATCACTTAAAGGAATCTGCGTACGATGTATATGTTCTCCTCCTCTTGCTCGTCTCTTCTTACTTTCTCTTTTCGACGCATAAAACAACAGCTTTTAATTATCCTCTTAATTGATTGGTAACATTTTTTATTTTTTTTTTTTTTTTATTTATTATACTATTAGTTTATTCATTCATACCTGATGTTTCGTAAAAATATTGTAAATATACAAATTTTTTAACTTTTGAAGTGCTTCGCCCATAATTTGTTTTGAATATTATATAAGAATTTTTCATCTAATGATTTTAAATTCTTAACTCACATTACGTTGTAAATAATATTTAAAAAAATTTAAAATATATTGGTGAATTGATTAATCTATGCAATGTTACATCCGAATTAAGAGATCATTCGACTTCTGAAAAGTAGGTGATAATTGCATAACGACGACATAAAACAATAGCAATTCGATGAAATTTTAATACATAAATCATTGGTTTGTATAAATATTAAAATCTAATTTTACATCGATATTATAAATCTGCAGACATATAATTAAATACACACTATTCACCGAACGAATAAATATATATCTCACCCTCATGCGGATTCTCCGCGTCCCTCGTTACATTTTCCCCCTCATCGTCGTGAGCTATATATGCAGCGGCAACACGTCTGCTTCTGTTTATGTAAAACAGCGTACGCGTATATATGTGTACGATCCCCCTCAAAAACTTGGCGCGAGAAAACGAGCGGAGCAGCGCGAACGAATTGAAAGGCCACTTGACGCGTCAAAAACGTCAGAAGCACGGCTGCTCCTCGAACTGACGCGCATGTGTATATGTGTATGTAGAGAGAGAGAGAGAGAGAGAGAGAGAGAGAGAGAGAGAGAGAGAGAGAGAGAGAGAGAAGGAGAAAGTGTGTATTTATAAAAAAAAGAAGCGCCCAATGTTTTGCTGGATTAGATTAGAATGTAAGAAGACAAAGGGAGACGCTTGCGCATTAAGAAATGGAGGAGATCCAAGGGCTAGGATTTTGGTACACGGACAATTGCACACCCTTGTCGCGGCTCTTTTTTTTCAAAGTTTTTTAAGAGTTATGTTTAAGGATTACGCTTTTATCGACATATTTTAAATGACACTCAAGTGTCAAGTGACGGCGGATGATTTTACATTGTTATTTTATGCGATGAATATAAACTGTAAACGACTGTTTTACTTGATGTTCTTTAAAAGTTTTTTTTTTCACGCATGAAGTTTTTTGTAAGCAGAAAGAATTTTAGTAAATAGATTGATCTTCTTGCAATGACGTTAACAAGACGTTTTTTGAAATCTATAACAGCTTGCGATTAAAATAATAAAAATGTGTCTTTTTAAGCGATTAATTTGATACATTAACGAATAAATATATAGAGTTGAGAATAATAATATTTTATTAAATACTCAAACTTTTATTACATTTTTAATATTAAAATGAAGATTCTATCAAAATCATAAAAGCGTTAATCTCTGACGATTCTACGACTGATAAGTTTTTGTTGCCGTAACATAATCAAAGAATGCAATCTCAAGAAGTACAATATAGTGTATATATATATATATATATATATATATATATATATATATATGCGCATATTCGCCATCAAAACTAATTGAATATTCGCTTACGATGTGTTGCACATATACAACAGAGTATACTCTATAGTACAAGTGCAGTTCACGGTCTCTCTTTCTCTCTTCCTATCTCTCTCTCTGAGCTGAGAAGAGCCTCGACAATTTCCTTCGAAACCTAAGTAATTACGAATTTCGCGCAAAGCACGAAGCTTTCTCTCTCTCTCTCTCTCTCTCTCTCTCTCTCTCTCTCTCTCTTTCTCTATGTCTATGCATCGAACGAGAAAGCGGGTGAGCGAGGAGGAAGCACCGAGCGCGCCTGCGCCTCGGAAAAGAGATAATCGCAATATTTGTATGAATATTCATAGGTACGGGGGTGTGCTGAAGCTTGTGCGAGAGCTTGCAGGTGATCGTCCGCGGGACTTTCAAGCTTCCGCGAGCATCGTGTGAAGATAATGAGATCCCAGTTTAAGCCCTCCTCCGTTAAGACTAACTATCTCTCTCTCTCTCTCTCTCTCTCTCTCTCTCTCTCTTTGCTCCTCTTCGCACGATGTCAATGCACCTTTCACGAGCTTCCTACTAAAATGAGAAAGAGAAGGAGAGTGGTAGGAAGGCGTAGAATGACAAAGAGAGAAGCAAATTAATGAGAAAAGGTGGAAAGTGAGTGAGAGAGAAAGAGAGAACGGCGCGGTTCCGGTAACGAGGAAGCATTTTTATATAACGAACTTACCAGCAGCCAAAACCTTCTCTTGGGAATACACCGCGCTCGACTGCTTGGCGACGCTACGTACATATATACGCGGGAATGAAAAGAGTGCCGAGAACGAGAAAAAACCGGCAAAAAGCACGAAAAGGTAAAAAGAAATACGAGACTGGAGAAAAGGAGAGTAAAAGCCTCGGATCGGAGGAATGAAAGGGAACGAAAGAGAAGTTAGTCGTCATTGCGTGTACCAAGCAAGCAAGCAACCAACTACACGGAAAGGGGGACAAAAGAGCAAACGAGAACGACAAAGGAGCTAAATAAGATAAGCGCGCGAGACCGTGCCAGCATGCGATGTACCTAACCGTCGCACCTATAAATGTATGTATATATACGTGACGGTGCATTAGTTGTACGGACTCTTAAAAAGGTAAAAGCCTGAGTAAAAGATCGTTAGAAGGAAAGCGAGAACGCGAGTGGATTTGCAAGAAAGCGTAAATTAATGAGCGAGGAAAATGGAAAACGAAGTTGTTTGATAATAATGTTATATTTTTTCTATTTTATACTTGAATTAATGCTACGGAATAAAAAAAAAAAAAAAAAAAAAATTGCAAGATGAAACAGTAAATGATGTAAAAGTGGTTAGTAAATTGCTTAGGATGCGACTGAAAAATGTAACGAAGAATAATTGAAAGAAATCGAAAAAGAGAGAGAGAGAGAGAGAGAGTAAGAAAAAGACAAGGATAATTGTAAGGGGAGGATAAAAGAATAGAAAATAATTTGCTTGCTCGTTTGCAGATCGAAAGTAAAAAGATTCAAAGACGGTAGGAAAAGAGAGAGAGAGAGAGAGAGAGTGACAGAGAGAAGAAGATGGATAGAATAAGGAGATAGAAGAGTTCACTGTGTTGCTACGGAGACTTAATTATCTAATTAATTAACCTCAATCAGAACGATGAGTAATTTCTCGCTCCGTTGGCGCCTTTGCCGAAGAGAGTTTCTTGTCACAGCGAGTGCGGGGTGACTTACGGCTGAGTTCACGGAAAATCGATTACGTTACTCTGCAAATTCTCCTAAGAGAACGCGAGCAAGAGCGAGATGAAGCGATAAGAATGCTGTATACGAATGATAGGTTTGTATATGATAGACAGTGCCAGTGTATGCAGCTCTTGTCTCGTGAAAATCCAATCTATTGTCGTGAGTCTTTCTGGCTCGATGTTAACCTCGACCGCTTTGAAATAATCAAATTTTATTGGTAGTTCAACATTTATTATTATTAGTATATACTTATCCATAACTGATATAATGCATTTATCTAATAATCGTGAAAGAATTATTGTGCACTTATTATCGTTATAACGTCTTTTATTTATTTTCTTTAGTACTGACGCATGCGATTTCACTTAATGAACTTTAAAATATTAATTAAAAAATTAACTTTAATCACTTTAATAATATTCAAATTTTAATAATATTCAAATCTATTGATCTTTTCAGTTTTTAAATCATAAATTCGTTTAACTTAACCATCCTCAAACTAAGGGAATCCATTATGACTAAATTTTACAAAAAAATAAATGCACAGCGTTCGATAATATCGTTGAATATCTTTTAGTCAAAGACTCGATTTCGGCGCCAGACGAAGCATGAAATAAACGCGACTCGCCGAATTTTTTCGCAACGCGCGAGTAGAGACAAAACAAATTTCCCACGACGAGAATCTACGCAAAAAAAAAAAAAAAAAAAAAAAAAAAAAAAAATGCACGAGCTCCCGAAAGAAAGATGAAAAGAAGAAAAGAAAATGAAGCGGCGCACACACAGAGATCATTTCTTTTTCCTCGCGCGCTTACGAAAATGTATACATATAGATACATAAACAAGCGAAAGATGAAATATTTCCCATTTGTTGGTTTACGCGCGCTCACTGCGCGGGCGGCTGTTATAAAATCATAAAGATGTAATCGCGGCCGCTGCCTTAGCGCGGATACTTTCCGACCAAAGTTTGGCTCGAAGCCGAGGAGAGGCGCAAAGTCGGCTGCTTCTTTGTATGCATACATACATATATCGGGTTCCGAGCAATTGCATCTCGAGGTAAAAAATATTGCTCGTTATGAAAGAGAGTCGCCCATTTTTTGCGTTAAGAACGAGCAAAGAGCGGCCAGTAAGAGAGCAATTGCGCGGTTTGTAATAAATTTACTTTAATGCGTGATTTTTACATCGTACACACACGTATAAACGTATGTATACGCGCACACCGATCGCTCTTAGCGCGATATACTAAAAAATTTTTCATGCGCTCGGTTAATCTTGTTGTTAATGTTGTAAATCCCGTACACCGATCGTCCATTTACGCGAGCGCGCATTTTTTTTTTTTTTTTTTTTTTTTTTTTTTTTTTTTTTTTTTTTTTTTAAATACGCTGTACAATGTGCTCTTTTAATATAACGATGCGATGCACGAAAGATAATTAAAGCGTTTGCGTGATAGCAATACAGCGAAGCTGTAATTAAAAAATTAAATCAAAATCATTGCAGGTGGCGCGTATCTTAGTGCATTAAAGTATATCATAAAGTGCACTTGTATTAGTGAAAGGTATTATAGAGAAATTGAAAATATCATTTTGAATTTTTATAATTAGATATTCGCTCTCTCTTATATACAAATGTATGTGTATAAATCTCTTAGATATTTCATAAACTTTCCCTAATCCATAATTATTCTAAATTTTACCAGATTTTTAGATTTTTACAAAACTATATGTCTATTAAAATTTTAACATTGATACTTGATACTAAGTTTCATCGTTGAACATAATGCAATAAAAAAAAAAATTTTTTATTTATTTAAATATTAATATATTTAGATTATAGGTGTTATAAATCAATTTCCAAGTATAAGAACGTAATATTATAAATACGTAATTTAAGTTTTTACAATTTTAAATTTTCAACTCTTTGCAATTTATTTGAATATCAACATTGCTAAAAACAAGCATCCAATTAATCTTCATTAACTTAATTATTTTATATAAACTTTGTTAATTTATAAATAACAATATTAAAATTGCATAAAATTATATATTTGTGCATAAAACTGTCTTTATTCATTTTGTGCCGTCTTTAAGTCTGACATAAAATTGAAAAATCGTCCGACGCCTTATTATTACAGTTGAGTCAACTCGTAAAGCGGACATGTTCGTATAAGCGAAAAGTATATCCTATATGTGTATCTCGCAATCATTGTAACATTTAATAAGAGATTTCACGCTTCGGCGCGTAATCGATGGAAATTCCTTACAATACAGCGGCAATCCGATTCCTACTTTTGTCCGGAAAAATTCCAGATGTCTCGCTTGCACATAAACGAAACTGTATTCGTGTGTACGTTTATATATATATATAGAAAAGAAAAGATCCCGTGTCAAGCGACCAAAACTGCAATTAATCAGAAGCGAGTGTAGCGTGACTTTGCACACTCTTACGCACACCGTACACACACACACACACACACACACACACACACACACACAGATCTGAAAGCACTCAAATTAATTTCAAGTTTCTCTCCCTCCCGTTCGCTCTATATATAGAGAGCGGGTAAAATAGCGGCCGTCCAGTGCGCGTGCGAGCGAATTGACGTCCGATCCTCGAATTCCTCTCTCTCTCTCTCTCTCTCTCTCTACGTGTTTCGCGCACTTTTCGCATTACCGTTATTGTTATTATTATCATCGAATACGTGTGCGCGCGTGCGACAATAGCGCTTCGTACGCTTCGTTGACTCCTGACTGACAGGACGACGGCGGCTCGAGATCAACGGGATAGTCGAGAACCCTCTTTTTATCTTCCATAAAATGGAATAGAAACAAATATATGTCCGTAGTCTTCGCGGAAAACGCGATGCTCCGCGTCGGACTTTGACGAATCGAGGAACAAGTGCCATCGTTGAATGGTTTTTTGATTCGCGCGCGCGTTTCTTTTTCGATTTGGTTGTGGGACATTTTGATTACGCGCTACACTTGTCAACTATATGACGATACTCGTAATAATTTATATTATCGATATATATTGTTAAATACTGTAATAGTTTGTCTAATTTTTTCCTTACCAAATATTAAAGGAAAAATAAAAAATCAAAATGATTTTATATCTTGTCAGATGTTTCTATAATTTCAAATATTTATATATAATAAAAAATTATTAAAGTTTGTCTGTTAAAATTTTATAACATTTAAAAATTTTTCATTTTAAAAATAAAACACTTCATAATTTAAATAGAAATAGAAAAATATAAGTATTCAATCAATTATTTATTTATTTTTTATTCCCCGCCATTATACTTCACAAGTGTCCGGCAAGTATGGTGTTAATTACATATTACAAGTAACTTTGTACGAAATTTATAAGTTGTAAAAAAATATGGCATAGAAGATATAGAAAAATATAGTTAAAAGAATTATTTGATTTCAGTGGTTTCATTTGAATCAACTTCCTACTATCGTACGAAAATAATATATTAAATTACATTTAAATTATTTAATAGAATAAAAATAAAAATAAAGAAATAAAAATTAAATAAATGTAAGTGTAATAAGAGAGTCATATCACACAATTGAAATTTTTTGTGTACTTTGATATTTAAATTCAAAGTAACATTTCAAAATAAAATTGTAAAAAATATAATGAAATTATATCTTTTAATATTAACTAAAAATATAAAATTAATGTCTTTGATATAAATAATGAAATACTTCACAATATTTATTAAATTTCACGACTTTCGTGTGTAGAAATTTGTACAATGATTTTTTTTCTTTTATAAATACGATAAAAATTAAAATATTTTAAAATAAAAATGAAAATTAATAAAACATTAATAGTAGATGAAGAGAGTACAGAAAAATATGTTTAAACGACAACCAATACTTACCATTGTTTTCTTTTAATTAAAAAGGTTGTATTTTGATTTCATAAATTGGGTAGAATTCATCCAAAATTATAAAATATTATATTAAATTTATTATAATAGTAATATGTGAAGAACGATTGCACTATATGATGTATTAGTTGTATAGATAAAAGAAATTAAAATTTTAAAAAGTTTTAAAAATTTTTTAGAATTTATAAAATTTACGTTTGTTGCAAGAAAAGAATGCAAATATTAATGCTCTGTTAAGTAATAGCCTTCCAACTAAAATAAAGTCTGTACTCTCAGCTAATGACACTTTTTCCAATCTAATTTTATCCCCAAGATTTGGAGGCTAATATCCATGAACAACTATAAAGTAAGTTTGTGTAATTTTGTATTGTCTTCTAGCAAGATGTAGAGTAGCAAATAGTCGACCAGTATTTCTCAACAATTGCTTTTTTTATTTCTTTAGGTACTTTGAAGTTAAGAGAATAACACAAACAATGAAACTTTTTATATAAAGTAAATATTTTTACAATTTACATTAATTTATGTGAATTTAAAATTGAATATAAAATTTTATTTCTTTATATTTAAAACTGTATTAACATTTTAACTATAAAATTTATACAAAATATCAATTATTTTTTTTATATTTAAAATCATCATGCTCTTGACCTTTTCATTTTCCACTTAACTTCACAAAACAAACGTAACCAAAGTCAGAAGTTTATTTTTAGAAAGATAATTAATTAATTTTTTTTTATTATAGAAAACGTTTATCATCATAGCTATATTTTATTAAATGATATATATATATACATATGTGTGTGTGTGTGCGCGCACATATGTGTGTGTTTTATTACTTCAATATAATTGATGAGATACATTATAAGTTATCTCCAGATCATCTTAAGATGACAGATAAACGATATCTTAAAATGATTAGACGAAATACTGGAAGAACGATTTGATGAAAATTGAGGGGGGGGCGCATATCGTATCTTCGTAACGAATGCGCGGATATTAATGGTTTTTTTTTTTTTCAAAAAAACGTAAAAAAAAAGTTAATATGCTATTTTATATTTATTTAAATATTACAATGTATATTAAAAAAATTGTTTTAATTTTTTATTCATTAAATTTAAAATATAAATAGGTGCTCTAGCGCCCGTGGTTAGTACCAATACTTATCGCTTAATATTTTATGCATAAAGATATATCTGCTTGATATAATCAATTATGCAATCAGCAGAGAATAAATTTTCGATTGACGATAACAATTAAAATGGAATATACTCAAAAATTCTTTTAATTTTGTGATCAAAACTTTTCATAATTATGTTAATGATAATAAATAATAAATATGTATGCAATAACTAAATAATTTAAAAAATTAATTTTAATAATTTATAATTAATAATTTTAGCAATAAACATCATCATACATATATTTGTATTATTATACTCATATGCTTAGAAAATAAAAAATTAAATATTAACATACAGTAAAATTTATTAAATAATTAAAATATACTAAAAATAAATAATTTACATGCATAAATTTACTGTCATTAATCAAAATAAAACATTATTAAAAAAAAATAAATAAAAAAAGTTCCTTCGAGCCGGATTTGAACCAGCGACCTATGGATTTCTATTCTATTCAACCAACTACAGTCCACCGCTCTACCAACTGAGCTATCGAAGGCTTCTGATCATGCGTATGCTTAGAGACGTACTTAAACGCAATCAAACTTATTAAGTTTTTTTATAATCTTTCTTTCAAAAATATTCGTCATTGATAAAAATATTTATGATTTATTAGAAAATTAAAAAAATTTTAAGTTTAAAATAAAAGCAATTTTTATCAAAACAATTGTTAATAACAATGTTTCAATTATTTGTGTTATAAAAAATCGTATGGAAACTGTATTTTACATAAACTTTTTTTTTCTTTTTGAAAAATTTCTAATTAAAACATTTTATTTTTACATAGAAATACTAGAATCTTTTAAAGAGATAATAGTAAGACGATCTTGTTGTTCATTGTGATATGATCGATGCTATCAGTAAACGTTTGCTCAGCAGTTCAATCGTAAATGTCAAGATATTGCACAGTCTTAAGATAAAAATAAGCCCTTTATTAAATATGCTAGCAGATAAAAAAAAAAACACCACTGTATTTACCAAAACATAGTTTTACGCACATTTAAAGACAAATTCTAATCTCGATTCATGACTGCTTATTTCTTTTAATGTTAAAAAACAATAGGTAATATCCATATTATTTATTTATTCGAATAAATTATTAACTTATTTGGCATAAAAAAAAATTCGTAATCGTAAAAAATCGACTCACGATAGGTTATAAAAGAGCCATAAAGGCATCAAATCTATTGCCCGTTTACGCGTTAAAATATATTAAACGATCGCTCGTAAAAATCTGAATTTTCGAATTTTTTAAGCATCGCATAATTTTAATGCATAAAATACGAATACAAACACTCGGACGCGATTATATAGCAGCTTAATTTCTGCACAAGTTCGAGAGGTTGTCCTCCTCCTTTACTATACTTTACTATGCTTTATACGCCGTAGGGGTTAAAACTAGCGGTGCAAAGAATTGAGTGTCAAGTCCGAGATCCCCGTGGAACAGCGTGCATGAAACTTTATGCGCGCCTTACATACGAATTCTGTGTCTGTCTATATATATAACATACACATCCAAAAGTGCGTTCAGTGTGTCCGCCAATCACCATTAAAAGACCATAGTCTTTCCCCCTCTTCGCGTGTTTTCATGGCTCGATACAGTTTGCATATAAAACTATAAAGTTATGAGTCCGCTTTTCTCTCTCCTTATATAAAAGCAGCTCGCAACGAATCGCACGACGACTATGGGATCGTAAAGAAGGCGCGGGATTAGAGTTTAAGGTATTTTTACACGGAGTCGTTAAAAGCCGCGCGCTTTAACGCTGCACGCGCGAATAAGACAAAGCTCTATTTATCTCTCTCTCTCTCTCTCTCTTTCACTCGAAATCCCCTTGGCTTAATTACATCCGATCGGCGAATTACCGCCGCGCCGCGAGAGACTTTGAAAAGCGAAACGCTTCTCAGACTTAATGAGAAATTACTCTCTGTTATCGGGGGTTTTCAAATTTATTTTACGGTTATACCAGTTGTCATGGGATAGTTTATTTCACTTGCTCTTATTTTTTCTTTAACTTTATCGAGGAATGGAATTTATTTTATTTTGTTGATTTAAAATTAATTTTATTTAAATTTTTCAAGTCGTCGATGTGCAGTTTTCTTTCTTATCGATTAATCGCGTTGACACATATTCCATATTATTATTTTTATTTTATTACAATTATATATTTTATTAATAATTCACAATTAATATCCAATTATATCTAATTTACAATGCAAATAATAAATTAAAAAATGAGATTGTTAATACAGTAACTTGTTCATTTTTTATTTATTATTTTGTATGTACATACATTTTAATTTAATTATTTTAATATAAACGATTAGAATAATTATTAAACTTAAAAATGATTAATTTAAAATTTTCAAAATTAAGATTCGTTTATGTATAAAAAATACAAAATCATTTTGGTTTACCATCTATTTGATTTTTTTATTATCATATTGACTCTTATTTATTATCATATTACTGACCGATTTTGAACATATTCTTAGTTTTATATTAAATTTTATTTTATATTAACGCGATTAACTTTGAGTATCTGGAAACTTAAGTCGTAAGTTTCATTTCACCAAAACTGGTAAAACCCAGTTTACAGATCATATATAAATATATAAACCGTTATTCATCCCATTAAAATAACTCAAAATGAAAATCACTTGAAATAAAATCTAAAAATTTTCAATAAATATCATGAATGAAAAATTACATTTATCGATGAATATTTATTTTTCAATAATATAAATTATAGAATATTGCTTCAGATTGAAAAAAAAAAAATTGCACATAATAAAGAACTTTAGTTTTAATGCGATAGTAAGTGTCAGCAAGCTCTAGCGAATCTTGAGAGATTAAGAAAGTTTATCAAGAGTTAACACGATTGAAGATTTAGAGTTTAGTACCGTAATTAAACGAGTGATGTAACGCGAAGGGGAAAAGTGAGCAATCTGGCAACCCCTTAAATCAGTATTAGTAGATCAAATGTCCTAATCAGTGTGAATCGACATTTGGTATTCAAATTTTCTTTTATTATATCCCTTATAATTTTACGATGCTATGGCTATAAAATAAAACGATTTTTTATATTGTTTACAAAGCCGTTACTTTTTTTTTTTTATCGATCTACTTTACGATTTGATAATTTTAAATAAATTAATTTTTCATTATAAAAATGTCAATGAAAATTACAACAAAAATTATATATATATATTTATTTTAAAAAATTGCAATCAGCAATTATCGTTTAATTACGCATTTACATTCATTTATCCTCTTACTCGTATTTTATAATTTTACCAATAATCACAATATCACAAGCATAGTGATTAATAATTTAAAGACCAATGATTTATTTTTACGTCATCTCTATACATAAGCTATAAATCAACAACTGAAAAACTTGCGCATTATTAAACTTCATCGCTTTACGTTTATTTGACGCGTAACAAACAAAAGAATCTCTAAATTCTTAATTTACTCAAATGTAGAATAAAACTTTCTGGTATCCAAAGCACGAAAAGTTATTATCACAAGGAGCTTTCAACTAAAGATAGAGAGAGAGAGAGAGACAGACAGAGAGAAGAAAAAAAGTATTCTTATTGTCATGATATAATGCTAGTTCTCTTTGCTTAATTTATGCATAGCTCAGCTCGGTTGAAGAACGACGTCGTCCACGAAATTAGCAATAAACCTTAAGGAAGTAAGAAACGAGACTCCGCCGCCGCCGTCGTCGTCGTCGTCGTCGGGTTGTACGTCTTGCTGGAAATATACACAAGCGGCAGATAGCGTCGCGGGGCGATTAAAACTTTGGCTATACCCCCTTTCGTAACCAACTGCCATCGAGTGTATGTACGTTTGCGTGTATTAGAGGTGAGCTTTGCCCTCGTAATCGGCCCGTCCTCGTTTTATGTGCGCATGTCTATATAGTTGCACATGAATTAGGAGGAATTACGAGTTGCTACGAGTCGTCTTGGGTTGCACGGGTAAGAGAAGCCAGAAAAAATCTGGCTTTGTAAGAAAAAAGTTATACCTGCACATTGCGCGATTTAACACTTCAAGAATATGTAATTTAGTGTATTTTAAATAAAAAATTATTTTAGATTCTTTTGAAACAAAATTGGTGTTATAATTTTTGGATAATTTTACTTGCAGCGAATTTAAATGTCGGCAAATGCATATCTAATAATTTAAATGGATCGATTGGTTTGATTTCTATTTAATTTTTCTGACGAGAATAGAATATTAAATTTAATAACGAGTGTTAAAAATTAAAAAACTTTAATATCAAAAAATTATTTTAAAGCAATTTTTTTAAAAGAATAAATTTATTGTAGTATTTGTTAAAATAAAATATTTATTTCTTTATACATATATTTCTCTCCTTTAGTTGAATCAGTTACTTGATATATTAGTTGAACAAAAAATGGACAATGTTCAAAGCAAATTCGAAAAAATACAAATAAAAAACTATCGATCGGTAAATTATAATTGTTTTTTATTATACTCGCTATAACGCGCGAATCTTGAGGGGCGATTTGTTTTACGAACGCTACCGTTTATAAGCGTCACGCACTTAAGACGCATAAAAAATTTCGCGTCTTATTTAAACGTCTTTCCGTTTAGTAGAGAGAGAGAGAGAGAGAGAGAGAGAGAGAGAGAGAGAGAGTAAAAACGCTTTACCTACACCAAGTAAATGGAGGGTTAAAAAAGACTATAGAATGTCTGAAAAGGAAAGCAAGCGAAGGAGAAAAGGAGAGAAAAAGTGAAAGAGAGAAAAAATAGGATTCTAAAACGATGGCGCTCGCTACGACGAAGAGAAAAAGAACGAAAAAGTGGCCCTAATAACATTTTTACGATGTAAAGTTTGAGGGTTTGAAGCGCGACACCAAGGGAATATAGGTGGGGGTAGGGGATGTGGTAAAAGATCGACGTTAAAAAGTGTGCGGCAACCGTAGGTAAGAAAGGGATAATAAAACGTATTATAATTGCCGGGAGCGACGTAAATCTTAAATATCGGACTTTTACGACGATACGGAAATTGGCTCAAGACGTTCGTCTCTTCAAGTCGTTTCGTATCGGAAAATATGGAGGATTCTTCCGCTTTTCCTTTATTTTAACGCTCAATTATTTTCGGCTTTACGATATAAGCCCTATATTCGATTTTATTACAAAGTTTCATTAATATTCATTGTACTATGTAAATAAAAATAATTACTTTTTTTTTTATTATTTTTTTTTTCAAGATAAGAGTATTCAAAATTTTCATCGCTATATAATAAAGTTGAAAAGAAACTCGTAAATTTCCCTTTATTCTCTTATAAAATAAATAGAAAGAAATATGAAAATGAAGTTGTCTGCAATTAAAAGAAGCGTTATCTGTAAACCCTCTAGAGTATCTCGAAATAGACTTTATTCCCTCTTAAGAAAATATAAGAATCAATATACCTATGGGCAGGAAAGTGGGAAGCGAGAATACGAAAAAATAAAAAAAATAAAAAAAAAAAATAAAAAAAAAAAAAACGGCGAAAGTAAACGATAAAGCGACGAAAATAAAATCTTTCGTCGTCGCAATGCAACGAGTGCCGTAGTATGAGTTTAACAGAAATAAGAGTAATGGCATCATCCCCAAACGTACACGTAACATCGAAACGAAATGCTTTATGCCGCGGGATTTAAGGAATACGCGCGTAGTCATAAACTATAAAGATTCAAGACATAACTCGAAGCGGTTTCACATTTTATTTAATTGCTCGGTGGTGTATCATTGTGCCTATGTATATAAATATATATTCGAGCGCACATAGACTCGCGTATACTCTCTGCATTATACAAACGATCCGAAGAAGTATGCATATAATATTATTTATTGTCGAAGGAGCTGTAAGCTTTAATGTACCAAGACCCTTCGCCCTCTTTCCCGTATATATAGATACGTATTCGCTGTTCGCGAAATGAAACTCGATAAAATGTTTGTTATCCAATCGAGTTTCCAATGCCACTGAATTTGTAGATCTTGAAAGTAAAGAGCAAGAGCGAGAGAGAGAGAGAGAGAGAGGTAAAGTAAGAGCATTATCTGCCTTTGGATAAGAGCCGGCAACTTTACGGTCGCGAATTCGACGTTAGTTATGGCCTCTTATGCGAATTCCAACGACGAACGAGATTATGTGGAAAGAGAGAGAGAAAAAAAAAAAAAAACAAGATGAGCATATACATACATGTATGAGCTAGAATTTAAGCAAACTTCGGAGCTACTTCGTTTACGTGACACTAACGAGTCAAGTTCTGTCAAATGTGTTAACGTTATCGAACACTGATAAGATAATGAATAAAGACCTACATAGATGTTAAGCTCGATATTTTTTAAGCTCATGTATTTTACGCAAATACGTATACGTGTTTTGATTTCATTTTCTTCATTATTTTTTATTCAAAATTCCACAAATTTTGATTGTTTTTAAATATTCTAAATGTCGTAGTATAAACGATAACGAATCAAATTTCAATTTTATAAAACTTTGTTATCACATACTTTTATAATTTTATAGCAATTAATAATTTAAAATGATAATCGTTGAGATAAGCATTAAATCAAATAATACTTTTTGATAACACGTGATTCTAATTTAAATAGCTTTTTTAGTAATTGAATTTTATAGATTTTATATTTCTTAACAAAATATACGCTTATAAAACTAGAATCGGAATAAAATTTTTTTGTACTTTGAATCTTCTATTTAATTGCGTTCGCATATAAAAATGTTAATCGAACAAAGTATCATTGTTAATTTATTTTCTTCCAATGATATTATAGTACTAAAACAGTGAGGATTAGTAGAAACAAATGAAAACAGCAACGTATAACAAAGCCTCGTACACGTTTAGCCCGTGTATAAGGTAGCTTCTCTCATTATACGTTAGCTCGCACAGCCAACATCACAACGAGATACATACACAAGAGGCTTCTGGTTTATCTCTACGGCTCGAGTTACTGCGCTACCGCGAGTAGATTTCCCTCGTTACGCCCGCGAACGAATTTACTCCCGCGCGGAAAGATCGCCGCCGTATTCTCGCCGCTCAAATTTAAATTGGGAAAGTATTTTACGAGTTTTCGGGAGGAGGAACGGAGGAGTTTCACGGTGGCGTTGTCACATCTTGATGAACTTCCGGTAACGATCGAAGGAGAAAGAGAAAGAGGATAGGGAAGAGGGGAGGGGAGGGGAGGGGAGGGGGTGGAGGAAAATGTCGCCCTCGTTATACACCGAGGATTCGAGGATGCAAGCCTCGAGAGTTTATTGCTCGTATGTTATATAGACGACGAAGCGAGGGAGTTACGAAAAGCGAATCTGTATACGAATCGAGCGAGGCTAATGCGAGCGTAGCTTTCTCTCGATATCTTAATTGACTGTCGGTTAAGAGTTAAGTTTCCCGAACGCTCTCGTGGCTCCGATAATAATGGAGAGTTTCTTAATGACGATTGAAATCTTGTATTTTTAACGAGAAATATGGCGCACGCAGGTTACGTACAGGTATTTCAATGTTTGCGTAAAATTTTTGCATATTTTCATCGCGAACAGTAGAAAAACGAGCAATTTCAACTTTTTAAAAGCTATCTATAAACGTATATTATCGAGTATTTTCTAAATGAAAATAGCGGCAATTGATAAATTTAAACCTTTATTCAACGCGTTTTCGACAATCGTAAAAAATATCGTCAAAGCGCACAGGAAACAGCTATAAAAGCTCCTTTTGTTAAACAAGTAATAACAGCCAAAGTGGTTAAAGCTGAACATTAAAAAAGAAGTAAAAATCTACCCAGACGAAAAAAGAACAAGCAGCGGTAGTATAGTTAGCAAACAAAATGGAAAAAAAAAGGTCGAATCACTTTGTCCGTACCTATTTGCAGGCAAATGCATTCATCCTATCCTTGTTATATTTAAGACATAAACGCAAATGGACAACAAAAGCAAAAAAAAAAAAAAAAAAAAAACGCGACATTCCTATCGCCTTTCCATCTTAGAAATTTTCTTTATAGTCGCTTTGCTAGCACGTGAAAAATATGTATATTTAACGTTGCACATCGCGCGGCTAAATACCTGCAAAGGTAATGGCCCTCGCTAGCAGTTAGTTTCCACGCTTATACATACACATATACCTGCGGCGATCGTAAAAAAGTTTTTTTTTTTTCTCCTATAATATACACGAAGAGCCAGGAAATTCGCGAAAAATAAATAAGGCAAGCCGGAAAGCCGCATACACTGCGCGTATTGATTGCATCCCCTTTATCATCGGTGACATTGGTCGCGTGTGCCGTCGTAAAACGTTTTAACGGCTCGTGGAAAAAAGAAAGTACTTGATGGAGAGAAAAATAAAGGAGGATGCAATGCATAATTAAAACGTTGATGGGGAATCGAACGAGAGAATTAGAAACGACTGGTACCATAAAATACGTTTTATACAACGTTCGCGTACGTTTTTATATTTACCTTAACTTCTTTTATGTACTTACTGAATGTAATTTGAGCTTAACTTTCTGCTCGCATGTTCTACAGATTTTTAATACTATTTTGGTTTTCTCGTGTAAAGGAAACTTTTACTCGTTTATAATTAGTTTGTTAAGCAATATCTCTTACAGTGAGCGTAAAGTTTTCTTAGAAAAGATAACAAAAATTATGGGCAATTTGAATATCTTTCATTTCTACTATATATCTCATTAAAATCTTTTTCTTAATATTAGAAATTGTACAGAAGAAAACCTGTACAATCGCTATTTTTAAAATTTTGAGAAAAACTATGTTTTTTTCACCGTATTTTCAATAATGTTTTCATGAGAGTCATTGAAGTCGATTATTTTCGCTGTACAATAAACTTTTAACTTTGATTGATATTTGAACGAATTCAATAGAATGATACATCGATAGAAATAATTACTTGAATCAAGAAAAATGTTCTCTTTAAATTAGCACTTTTATTTCAATTTATTCTGTTTTTTTATTTAAGTAATTTAGTCTTGAATCAATAAATCGGAACTCTTGTTTGAAGAAGCTATCTATTCTTCGTTCAAAAACTTCGCTGTTCAACGAATCAATTTTTTTTCTTGAATTGAATATTGAATACTTTTTAAACAACATAAACATATGTTATTATGTGTTCTTGGTTTAAGATCTCTTGACTTAAGCGTCGATTATTCTAGTTCGAAGAAAAGTTAAATAAAGTTATTTTCTTTCGGTTTTTAATAAATTTAATTTTAATGAAATTTTAATAACATAATAAATAATTAATTAAATAAAAGAATTATTTGTTAGTGCAAAATGTCATATTCTTACGTTGCTTTTGCTCTAAAATTCTTATGTAAGAAAGGGAAATCTGTAGCCACCTATAGTGGTACATCACAAACTACGATTTAATTAAAAAATATATAATAATCTTAAAAGAAAACAAAATTATTTTATTAGTTAAAGAAAATTGTGCTTACTTTGATAATTGGATTGTATCGACTGAAGATAATATGCTTATGAATTAAGTAACATATAAGTAGTCATCGATCGAAGAAAGAATATCGTAATTAATGTTATGATTTTGTTGGTTTAACATTATTTTTCTTTAATCAAGTTAATTCTTCATTCGTGTATTAATTATACTTAAGTACTAAATAAGATTTTTTTTAATAACAAATAAAAATTTTCTTTTTTTTTAAATAATGAATAATAAAATTATAATTTTTTTTTCCTTTTTTCTTTTTATTTATTTATTTTTTTAAATAATCGATAATAATTTTATACTCTTTTCTTATTTTGCAATATTTCATAAAAAAAAAAAAAAAAAAAAAAAATTGTAATGTCAAAAAAATTTACTGATTCTTTTTATAAAATTGGATTAAAAGATGAATATTAGTTTCCTTACACACTTTATAAAAATAGTCATTTGAGTCCACGAATAATTTATATGTAACGTTTTCATTGTTTAACTTTTTTAATAAATTTTGATTAAACTTTGTTCGTTCAGATTCTTTTGTTGAACGTGTCGCGCATTTATGCAATTTTTAATCATTTTATTCTTTCAATGGGCACATAGATCAGATTAGCGCGAAGAAATTGCGATTGTTGCAAATCTAACGATCCCGATTACCATATAATTTTGGTATAAAGTTTATTGCGCAATTAATCAGCCACGAAATCATAGCTTCTAAGCTCATACGTTGCCGAGCGTTCGCGATACAATCGTTAATTTGCAGTGGCTTTTACCATCGTCGAAGGTGTACAACGGTTTACATCAATATGTGCGATACGTATTACATCAATAATTACTCTCACGTGTACATGTGTGTGTGTGTGTGTGCACTATATAAATATATACATGTACACCGTAATTCATGCAGGTATATAACCAGGCACGGATAATGCGCATCCGTTCATCGTTTTTAATTCGGTCGACCATTACGGAGATATAATCGGAGCGCGAAAATAAATTGACGTGTATTCGCTATGATTTCGTGAGCTTTAACGTCGGGTGTGAGATAAGAAATGTAATCGTATATTGCAATTAAGTGCTACCGTATAATTGATAACATCGTTATTAAGGTTTATTCAACGATGAAAAATTTTAAAATAATTTTAATTTTATTTTTCATTAATAAGACTTATGTAAATTTAATAATATAGATTTGATGCAATTCATTTTATTTTTTGTCTTCATTTTTTTTTACATTTTTAACAAAATATATTCATCAAAAAAACAGAAATTTATCTTTTACGATTATAATGTTATTTTAATTTATTTTAATGATTATAATGTTACGTAAAATCTCCTTAATCAAACTTAAATATTCATAAAAACATTATTAAGTTCAACGAAAAAGTATATCAAATTGAAGTATCGTAAGCGTATGTAAAATGGGAATAAAAAAAAAAAAAAAAAAAAAAAAAAACTAAAAGGTGAAAAAAGAAAGGAATAAAGCAGCAATATACAAACGTATATGCACAAGCGGCGGTGGTGCGACAATCGCCGCATTACGTGAATAATGGAAGAATAATTGCGTTATGGGCATCGTAATGGTGGCCTTATCCGTTACATCGCCGTAATTGGCGGATAAGAGCCGACGAGCTATTACCGCAACGACGATAAGCGTCGACCGGGGGCCGAGGAAGAAAGGGGTAAAGAGGAGAAAAAAGACAAAAGCGCGAACAGGGAAGATACAACGAGGACGACGAGGACTACGAGGACGACGATGACTTTGTGGAAGGAAAATACGCGATGCGTTTAAATGTATAAAACGAGTGTGTATGTATATGTACTGTACCTTAAACAAAACTCTGAACGTGTAATATTTTATGAGCCAGGTTCGAGCGTTGACGGCGTTACTTCGCTCGTTAGTAAAAATAAATTGAACGCCACGCTGACGCCGATGTGTCAATAAAACAACGAGACGATCGCTGGATAATGGACTGCTTTTTAGTGATTGCGATGTAACAATTTGGTAAAGTGCCCTTTTACATCGTTACGATATATTTTTGCTATAACATTTTACAAGGAGTCTATAAATTATTTATTTTTTGAAATTTACACGATTCTGATTTACTATTTAAAATAAGTAAATATTATATAATGATTATACTTTTTTCAACATAAAATTTTATATTATCATAAATTTATTAAATATTATTCTGAAGCGATTTAAAATTTTTAGAGAAAAATAATTTTGTCACGCCAGAAGTGGCCTCGTAGTGCAAAGGATTAGGCATAATTGTGCCTACGACTTTGTACACTTTAAGTTTGAATACCTTTTCTTTCCATGAGCCTATTTTGATGAGACTTATTCAATTCATGCAATTCATTTGTTATTAATAAATATTCAATAAAAATTCAATAAATATAATATTAGCACGGTTCGTCAATTTTTTTTAATTCTTTTACGCTCAATGTTATTACACTTTGCTATAGAGAACAAATGCTGTAAATATTTAAAAATTTTATTTAATATTATTTTTTTTTTATCATAAACTGTATTTTTGCGATATTAAATGGACATTTTAAAAAAATTTATAATGAACGTGTGTACCCTTTTTTGAAAAAAGTCCACGCTCGGTGTACGTATGTATACTTTATTTATAAAACTGTACATTGAATGTACATACTACTTTGTTTAAAAAATGTCTGCGCACTTTATTATAAATGTACAACTATAAAAGTGCACTTTCTTCAAGCAAGTACATGCAAAATGTACATTTACATTTTTGCAATGTCACATTCTTTCACAATGTTTAAGCAAGTGTATATTTTTCGTATTCGCATACGTATCCGTAAAAATTAAGCATAAAAGTTAGCATTTTATCTTCTCGCGCGCTTCTATACAAAAATAAATCTAGTGTAGACACTTGTTACTTAAACATTTGATAACAAAATTAAAAAAATATATAGCCTTTTTACTGGCATATTTGTTCACGCAGTTTAAACTATTGTACTCACAGCCTGTTAAAAAAAAAATTAAGTAAAAAATTAAAATATCCGTATTTATTCATCCGATCTATTTTTGTAGTTGCGGCTTTATTCATTTATTAATTTTAAACATTGTATTATTGTATTTAAAAAATAAAATGCCTGGGTTGTGAGAGGAATATAATTGAAAATTTTATCAGCGAAAAGGTTAAACAATAATTTATTAGGAGTAAAATAATTACTAAGTAACCATGGTTATTTAAGAATTTTGTAAATATTTTAAAATTTGATTCATTATTATTATTATTAATTATAATAAGTATCATTAATTATATTTTTGCAATGTGTATTAAAATTAAAAAATATAATTATATATATCGTTCAACTGTATCACATGTAAGCCGAATAATTATAAGAAAAAAAAAAAAAAAAAAAATCAGGTCCCACCGAGATTTGAACTCGGATCGCTGGATTCAAAGTCCAGAGTGCTAACCATTACACCATGGGACCGCGATGTTCAGGTGATCGTAGTAGTAGTATAAAGATTTTAGTAAACTTTTTGTCAAATTAACAGTAATTGTTAGTATTAATTATTTTTAAAATATTAAAAAAAAAAAATGTTATTTTATAGTAGTACATAGTTAAATTTTAATTTACATTGAAATTAGAATAAAAATAATTAAAAAATAAAATATGTACAAATTTTAACAATGCAATTTAAAACATATTTTTTAATAATACTTTATAATATTCAATGGTATTCAAAATTTATTAATATGAAATGTAGGTAATGATCTTATCGACATCGTGAATAGCATGTAATTTCGTAAAAATTATTTATTAAAATTTTAAATTAGTAAAAAATTGTTAATAATTATGTAAATTCACTTTGTTGTTATGTAATTGAAATTTTAAGCAATTAAGAAAATTGATTTTTAATTATTGATACATTTTTAATATTTATCATTTAAATAACTATCAGCAATTTGAAAAAATATAAGCCTTGTTAAATACTTAACGAACGTAATTGATGCTCAAGCTCGTGTTATTATTATTAAATGTAATAAAGTAATGATAGTGAATTGTAAGTTTTCTATCATCTTTCTTTTTAAGTGATTCTTAGATTTTTTCATTCTGATTTTTTTAGAACAAAACTTTTTAAAAGATAAATATGTTTTAGATGTATTTTTAAAATTTCCAATCTTGTATAAGACAATTGATAAACGTAATTTAAGTTATAAAATTTATTGTAACTTATATTAACATTATTTTCAAAATTTTTTATAATTACTTATGTAACAATTATCAAATAATTACCGTCTCATTAACGGCCTTACAAATATATGATGTAACACATCGTTCAATAAGTCCCGAGACTAACCCAGAGATGGTGCTAGTAGTACCAAACTGGCCACGTTTCCATAGAGTGCGAACCTTTACATGAAACGTGTAAAAATTTCACGTCGATCGGATCACAGACAGCAGAGTTATCGTGGTTAGAGTAAAGTCACTTTGTAATTTGTTTGAAAAATGGAAAAAAGCGAGTTTCGCGTGTTGATAAAACATTGTTTTTTAATGGGTAAAAACATCGTAGAAGCCCAGCAATGGCTTGAAAAACATTACCTGGACTCCTCTCCATCCAAACCAACGATTTGTCGTTGGTATGCTGAGTTTAAACGTGGTCGTACGAACACAAACGATGCGGAACGTTCGGGTAGGCCATTGGAAGCCGTTACACAGGAAAATGTGAGTGAAGTGTTAAAAATTGTAATGAAAAATCGCAAAGTGAAGGTCCGTGAGATTGCAGAAATGACACAGATATCATCTGGATCATCTGGAAGCGTATTTACAATCCTTCATGGAAAATTGAGCATGAAAAAGGTTTTTTCCAAGTGGGTGCCGCGATTGCTTTCAGTGGAACAAAAACAGCAACGAGTCGACGATTCAGAGAGCTGTTTATCGCTATTTACTCGCAATAAAAAGGATTTCCTGCG
Source organism: Chalcis sispes (assembly GCA_949987625.1). NCBI lineage: Eukaryota > Metazoa > Arthropoda > Insecta > Hymenoptera > Chalcididae > Chalcis > Chalcis sispes. The sequence goes on from OX465095.1 coordinate 57,854,292, forward strand.
TCGATACGTGACCATGGATGAAACATGGATACATCATTTCACTCCGGAGTCGAATCGGCAATCATCTGAGTGGCGCATGGCTGGCGAAAGCCGCCCAAAGCGTCCAAAAACGCAGCAGTCTGCTGGCGAAGTCATGGCGTCTGTTTTTTGATCAACAGTGATTATTATATTGACTTGTTGGTACGTTTAAAGGAGGAGATCGCAGCAAAACAACCGCACATGAAGAAGAAAAAAATCCTTTTTCACCAAGACAACGCACCATGCCACAAGTCCATGAAAACAATGGCAAAATTGAACGAATTGGGCTTTGATTTGCTTCCCCACCCCCCGTATTCGCCAGAGCCGTAGCCCCCAGCGACTACTGGCTCTTTGCTGATCTCAAAAAAATGCTCCAGGGAAAAAAATTTGGCTCGAATGAGGAGGTCATTGCCGAAACTGAAGCCTATTTTGAAGCAAAGGATAAATCCTTCTATAAACATGGTATAGAAATGTTGGAAAGGCGTTGGAAAGATTGTATCACTCTAAAAGGAGATTATATTGATAAATAAAAATGATTTTTGAAAAAAAATGTTGTTTTCGTTGTTAGTCTCGGGACTTATTGAACGATGTGTTATATAGTACAGTGCGTTAAAGGTTACACATTAAATAAATAATTTTTCCTTATCTAATATGCGTATTTCATTTAAAAATGTATTTTTATATATTGAAACCAATTATTACATGTAAAATACATTGAAGATAATTTTAGTTTATATTTTTATTAATACAATACATATAATATAAAATATGATTATTTTATTAATTTTAAATTTCCGTTTAGCATAAATAAAATTTTTTCTGTAAATAACAGAATAAAAAAAATTTTTTAATTGTATAATAAAAGAGTTAAAAATATATAAAACGAGGGTACATAATATATAAAACAGTTCGCACCAAAGGACAATATTGATACAGCAATTACAGTTTTAAAATGGCTTAAAAATGACACAGAGCTCGCGTTGCCCCCCCGTACCCTAAAAATAATTCGTTCATCTTCTCACAGAACAATAGATCGAATCGAAAAGCCGTGTCGTCGATCCCTTCCGCCTGGATTTCTAAAAGAATCGAGTCGGCCGTCTCTCGCGAGCCGACGATATCGCCCCCTCTTGTCTCCCGGGCTCAACGCACGCGTATATACTTACACACACGCAGATACGGCGAGGCAACCCCTAATTGAACGGAAACCGGCAATAAATATTACGTCGCTCTCTACACGTCCGTTAAAAAGGGATGGCGATATTGTATTTGGATGTATATGTATAGGTGAAGGGCTGATTTTATAATGGCACACGAAATGATACCCGTTAAGGCGACGATTTCACTCTCTGCGGAAACGGATGTACAATCGTGTTCGCGAAAAGACGAAGCGATAAATTTATTTTTGTCTCACCCCTCCTCTCCCATCTCACGCTTTGTCGGCGCGTATAACGTCGCTTCCTGTTCGCGTAAGGGGGGGGGGGGTTACTACGATTTAAAGCTGTTCGGTGAGAAGCTAATTTTTTTCTGTTTTCGGTGGGTTTCAAATTCGTGATTGATTGCGTACACCGTGTAATTAAATTGTGTAAAAATTGTGCATCATCAATGTTTTAATTAAAACAAAAATCAATTTATTTTTTAAAATACTTTAAAGTATCTAAAGTTCGCTTAGCGATGCTCTCAATCTTACAGTCACGGTCCTTACATACACAATATCTCGATACATCGTTTGTTCTTTGCGAGTGCGTCAAACGCGCAAGTACCGAGTAGATTTCCGCGAACCACGATGTTCAAAGCTTACGGTCGCGGTTACATTACCGTATACCGCGTATACATAGTCATCCACATCTCTCTCTCTCTCTCTCTCTTTCTCTCTTTCTCTCTCTTCCCATAGAGCTTTCATATCACGAACACGGAAAAGTCATTGCCCTCCTTCCTTTGCGCGTCTTTCCTTTATTCTTTAATCTCCGGGATATACGTATTACAGAGACGCATGTAATCGTAATGCGACGGAGCCGCGTATTATTGCGGAAAGCGCGGACGACGTATCCGCGCGCGTTACGCACACCGCGGATGAAGAAGAAGAAGACGAAGCTCAAAGTATCGAACGGTTAACCCGGAGAGACTATGGCCGCGCTCGTCGTAAGCCTTCAAAGACAAGGTTTCCTTTTCACGTTGCATTGTGCGTGAAATATCAAAGACAACGAGGCGTGTATTAATTTTTTGCCCTTTCCTTTTACCCTCTCCCCTTGACTCTCTCTTTTTCTTTCTCTCTCTCTCTCTCTCTCTCTCTCTCTCTCTCTCTCTCTTTCTCTTGCTTTTGACTCTCCGCGGCTTCGTTACCACGCGAGCTTTGTGCGTACATATGCGTTAGGAGCGCATCTTCTTGAATGTGAGAAAGTTCACTGACATTTACGTGCACGCGTGTTTATAAAATGTTGCATCATATTTACTATCGTATTTAATATTAACATTGATTAACTTTATGTTCAATCGAATCTTAATTCAATATAAAAATTTCTAAATCTAAAAAATATATTGTCAATTTTATTTGAATAACTAATTTTGAAAAACTTCCAAATAAACAGTGGTAAATTAGGAATATATGCTTTAAGAATTAAAATTAATTTTTTATTTAGTATAAAAACTAAATTAAATAATGAATTTAATGATGCATATCAAAAGAGATATGAAAAAATAGAACGACTACGTAATAAAATATCGAGATCGTTCGTTTTACTTTAAAAAAATTATATTTTGAATTCTTATCGCTATGAAAAAAAACCTTACCGCATCATTGATATTTAAATATGCATATTAACACGTAGTTCCGATCATCGAGCTCATTTAGTAAAAAATAAGCGACCTAACCAACTCTTTACTCTTACGTATAACATTTACCGCTAATAAATATTCATCGCGTTCAACGTTTGAACAAAAACAACGAGAGCAAGCGTCATCCACGTAGCTCAAAATCAACACGCAGAGACGAGAAGAGAAAAAACTACATCTTTGCCGTTGATCGGTCGTGTAACTCGCTCTCGTGTATATGTGTACAGCGTAAGGAAGCGAGCAAACGCAAGGGGGTAAAGCGTAAAGTGAATCTCATTAGTCGAGCCTCGATGCACGATGTACATACCGCGCGCTACCGGCGCGTTACTTTGATCTCGACGTGCCCCGAGGCCTCGCGCACTACTGAAGAAGAGAGAGAAAGAGAGAGAGAGAGAGAGAGAGAGAGAGAAAGGACACGTCGCGTTATTGTTATTATATATGCAGGCCCTTTCTAATTATCGAAAAAGAAACGGTAGTCAAACTGTGCTATATTCTCTTGACGTACGTACTACACGCATACTATATATTATACGTACGCGCATCGCAACGCGAGTTTTCCCCTTCGATTAAACTCGCGCGGAGTGATTATATGCGCGTCAGTCGCGCGTATTTCGACTCTGTTATATAGCTTGCATCTCTAATCGTAGATGTAGGAAGGAGGAGCTGCGAGTTCGATGACTGCGAGAAACTAACGCACGCAGGAATGCCCGCGAGCTTTGATGGATGTTCGCGATCGGGAAGACAAATATTATCGATCGCTTGTCTTATCCGTGTATATAATGCCCTCGTGTAACCCGCTCATCGCTACGGGCTAAAGCTGTTTGCATGAATAATGTACCTGGATTGTTCTTTTATACCTTTTTATTTCGTTTTGTCAATGACTCCCCAATAAGAGGTAGTGATTAACTGGACAGCCTAATATAATATGTTAATAATATTAAATAATTCGTTGCTATCAATTAATTTAAATCAAATGATAATGATATTTTTATCAATTTTTCGATTTTATAATTAAAAAATAAAAATTATGTAATATTATATTTATTAAATGTAATTCCAATATAGAAGAAAATGTCGATATTCATTTATTTGATAACAAAGAATATTTTATCATTTGGTTAATAGAATTGATAATATGTCAATTAAATGATTGGCAAAAAAAAAATGAATAACTTAATCATAAACGATGTTACACACCATCTCCCCAAAAACTACTTTATTAAATTTACTTACTCATGTTACGCCTGTTGATTATTAAATGTTCACCTTTTAATGACAGTTGGTATTTTTTCAGTTAACAAATATGGGGTCGATAATCTATAAGCATGAAATGCATTATGAACGATTAACCCTCTCAACTTCAGTTTTAAAGTGAATAGCGAAATTCAGTGACACTGTGAGTACATTTTTATTTTATCAAATATTTTATGTTTTTGTATATATACGAGCATAATAATTTATAAATTTTCAAAATCATAAAAGATGTCGATTAAAATATGTCATCGTACATTACATAAATTAAAAAATCTATTTTAATCCGTACGAAAATCAATCTATTTTATAAAATCCCACCAAAAATAACAGAAAGCTTCCCATAATTCAATTTAATCCCTCAAAATTCAAAACACATAGAGGCGAAAATGTCTCTCTATCCTTCACACATCTATGCATACATAGCAACCATCCACTCACGCTGCGAAAATATAAAAAAACAAAAAAAAAAAAAGAAAGTAGTCAGCGAAAAAGCCAATGTCGCGTGACGCAAGTGAGAGAAAGAGAGAGAGAGAGAGAGAGAGAGAGAGAGAGAGAAAGAAAGACAAAGTGTCAGCCTGTCATCTCTCGAGCGGAGAAGCATCTCTTCGTTCGATGCGTTAGCGCGTGTATATACGTGTATGTGTACGTGTGCCTTGCGCGTGTGCCACGTGCCGTTATATACCGCACGGCTTTACGTAGCGAAGCGTTAATTCCGTGTGCAAGTCGCGTGCGCGACGCGAGCGTTGGGCTCGGGATAGGCGTGTGTGTAGTGTACCTCGACCGCATAAGCCCTTTTATTTTTCTACTTTTGCTTACTGTTTGCTTTCTTTCGCCTTTTTGTTTTATCTTCTCTGAATTTATATTGATTTCTTTTTTTCTTTTTTTTTTTTTTTTAATATCGATGATTTTAGGATATTATTTTGTGTGAAAATTAAACTATAAAAACAAATCAGAGGCTAGTTGATGTTTAAAATGAAAAATGAAGTAATTTATACCATTTGATAAATAGTTAGGTATTTATAGAATTGTGAGACATGAGTATGTATTCCATTTAATTATCTTTGACTGAACAACCGTTAGGATTCATTTAATTTAAGAATTACATAATGCGTTTGTATTATTTTACCTAATAATTATCGGATGGTTTTTACCGTAATTAAAAGAAATTTTAAAAAAACGTTTGATACAGAGTGAAAATAAAAATGCTGGTATGAGGATTAAACAAAGGTAAATAAGACTTACGCGATAACATTGAAGGAATAAAATATTATATTTCAAATATGAGAGTTCTAGAAAAATCTATGTATTGCATTACAAATATATTGAATTTTTAATCAATTTTCGACAACATGATCCAAACGCGAATTATTTCAGTTACTTGCGCGATATCACACTTTACCTCTTTCCACATTAATTTCTCTGTACGGCAAATCGTTCGCGAAGTAGCGAGAGTCCAAATCTCTTTCATCTCCGCAGCGAGAGAGAGAGAGAGAGAGAGAGAGAGAAAGAGAGGGTGAAAGGGAGTTTGAGATCGTGCGCCATCGTTGAAGCGAAGGAAGATTCGAGGCATTAAAAGCCACCCTCTCGGTCTAAATCGCCACGTGGCCGCCGTGCGCGCGTTTTCGCGCTCTCTCGCGTGCACGCGCATCCACAACCTTACTCTATATGTATACATTTTAAAATACAAATACACGTAGACGCGTGTGCGTGCGCCGAAGGGGAGAAAAGCACCTCGAACCATGCCGAAGGACGAGGTCTCTTTGGTATACATACATATATATAGGAGACTAGCATAACGCGAAAGGAGAACGACATAAGGGGAGGGAGGGGGGGGGGGAGAAAGAGGCAACAACTCGAATTAACGATCACAAAAAGCGTACGCGCGGGCGCGAGCGTCACGCCTGGTAGCAAAATGGTCTGTGACTAATGCGCGATTCTTCCTGCTCTTTCGAGTCTCTTTCTCTCTCTTTCTCTCTTTCTCTCTCTCTCTCTTTCTTTCGCTCTTTCTCTTAGTCTCTTATACATACATATACGTACGTAGCTACTAGAAAATCATTGGCATATTGTTCGGCGTTGCTTTTACGAGCTGCCGACGATAATTAATGGCAGGAAACGAAAGCGTATTAGCAGCTAGTGACGTCGTTCCGCGTGTCGACGGCGATGATACTCGAATGCGCTCGCTCTCGCTCTCTTTTTCACGATCTGTCTGTGTCCCTCTCTATCTCGTGTTTTTCTTGTGCACTGGATCGTCTCTCTCTCTCTCTCTTTCTCTTTCGTTGTCCCCGATGCGCACTTCACTAGTGTACGCTCGTATAATGCTATTGACTGCCTTTATTTTATTTTATCTTTTTTTTTCTTTTTTTTTTTTTTTTTTTTTTTAATTAGCGTGCGCGATTCGATACTTCTTTGTTTTGTCGCGTATTGACATGGTTTTATGACCGATTGCTTTGTTGAATTGCTAGAGTTGTTACGTTGGCTTAATGGTCAGATAATTTGTTTATTCAACAGTTCTTTATTGTTTACTCTTAATAAAACAGGTAATGACGTTAATAGGGAACGTTTGTACGATAATCGTTAATGATTTTCCGTAAAATAAGTCATTAAATCGTTATTTATCTATTTACGAAGTTCAGGCTTTTTTTAAAGTTTTTTTTATAAATTACTAACATGATTTTAAAGTCTATAATTTGATGCAGTAATTTTTATTCTATTATAGGATAAAAACTTTTGTTTAAAACACAATCTATTTTTTTTTAACTAGTATATCAATTTTTATTTGAAAATATAATTAACCTTATAATAGTAGTAAATAATCTCAACTTAGGCTTTATTAATTTATAATCGATATACATACTAGAACTTAAGAATAAAATTAAGAATACGTATCGCTCCGCAACACTTACGAAATTGTATCCAAAACTCACTAACCACCTTTTGATGAATTTTATTATTAATAGATATTAATATTTAAGTAATTTTATAATAGACTATAAATACTAGTAATTGTTTTTCGTAGTAATATTTCTTTGTGTATGAATTGAATTACTTTCTTTATACATAAAATTAATTTTACATAGCAGTTGCCATTGAAAAACCAGGGATATATTTCGATTGCTACGCCCAAAAGTAACATCGTATCTAATAGGTATACATAATACAATAATTTTCGAGCGTTTAACTTCAACACGTGTAAGTACATAAGAAAAGTCCAAACTTTATTAATCCATCACTCGCAGTTCCCCCACACGCGAATTCATCTGTGTACGTACATTTACGCTTGTGTATGAATATCGTGCGATGCGCAGCTGAAAACATCGTGGCATCCAATTCGATACGATGAACTTTTCGTAGATAGCATTTATCGAGTACATTCATCGGTCTCTCTCTCTCTCTCTCTCTCTCTCTCTCTCGATGGTGGCGAAAGTATTTTCTCTGTCAATCATCGGAAGGCGGCCTCTCGACCCTTCCGCAAACAGAGCTCTCTCTCTCTCTCTCTCTCTCACACACATGATAGACACACGGACGGAGACCGGAAGATCGGACGATATTAAAACGATAACGCGGATACAATAAAGGGAAATACACCGGGGGTCGTCGTCTCGTTACTTTTATTGTTCGGCTAAACGTGAGCCCAATGGTGCGAATTTTCTCACGAATTTCGACGAAGCGCTAGCCAAAGACGAGTTTTGCGGGAAGGGAGAAGAGAGCGCGACATATCGATTCGATGTTATTGTGGTAAATGGAACATGTTAATGTGGACGGCATAAGTCGCTTCAATGACGGATTCGGGTAATAAAAATTATGATTTCCGGGCTCGAATAAAGAAATTTTATGTAAGCTCTGTCCTGTGAGAAAACATGAATTCATATGAATGCGAGATATTTACTCATTACTTTTTATTGAGGTGTTGAGCTAGTTTTATGGTTTTGAGTAATTGTTTTAGCATTTTTGATGATATTTTACGGTAATGAAAACTCAAATGTAACAAAGACTGTTTTATTTGATATGCTTTTTATATTAATTCATAGTAATCATAAATATTATTTAAATTAATTTTTGTAATAAATTATATTAAAAATTGATTGTGCAAGAAATAGAAAATGTCTAAAATTAATTAAATATTTACAAATTTATTTATATTTAAGTATACAAAAACAATATACTGCACTTTAATATATTGACAATTTTTTTAATTTACTAAATTTTAGCAATTATATCAATCGTTAATTCACTCTTTGTCTCAATCGGTAAAAAACGACACATTTAACCTTGAAAACTAATTCCGAAATCACAAAAATCGTGTTTTTCATTATTCTTTTTTTTACTTTTTTTAAATTGCTTTTTGGGATCAAAGAGTACAGATTACCATGATTTTATCGTACGAGTAAGCACGGAAAAAACAGAATTGCAAACAATTTCGAAATTGATGCTAAAGATTGCATACAAAATAAAACTTATTGAATTAAATAAACTTTGTTATATAAGCTTTGTCGTTTAAATTTAAAAAAATTTAACTGTACTTTTTTAAAAATCTACTTTATGTTCTTTACACAATCAATATAATTATATAAAAAGTTTATATACCTAATTTTTGACGATGCGCAAAAAAAAAAAAAAAGATAAAACATGAACAAAATCCATAATGATAAATAAATTGTATTTACTAAGTTCATTATACATTAAAATTGCAATATTTATTATTTTCAATAAAATAAAATTATATGGAAAGTTGAAAAAACAATTTTTTATGTAAATTTTATCACTTATTTAATTATAATTTGTGACATAGAATAGTATAAGTCATGAACAATATGATAAATTACTTTAAACTTTTATAAAGCGTGAAGATAAAAATATTCATGTGTGAAATAATATTATCTTATCAGTACAAACACTTAATAAATACAGATACCGTTCATTACTATTTAAATACTTCATAATATCGAATTTATCGCACGATAAGAGTGCATCAGTAGTATTTCAATTAAAAATCATTTAATACTCGATTAAATTATTCGATACAATTATAATTACATTAAATTTTGAAACAATTAATATTTATTATTATAACATTTTGGGCTACTATTACGATACAATAATAAAAAACATTTATTTTATTTTTGATTTTGAGAAGATAAATATAATAAACGCGATATTTTCTAAATAATAATTTGTACATTTATTAATAAATTATTAATACTTAATCTTGAACAATTGGCGTTTTACAAAAATTTGTACTATTATACTCATTGATATTATTTTCGAAAAGCAATAATATTAAATAATGTTTATAATTTTATATTAATTTTACAATATAATGAACAATAATTTTGTATTTATTCATAATAAACTGAGCTAAATACAGCTATGTCGAGCAAACGATTAATTTTTTATTTTTATTTATTTATTTATTTATTTATTTTTTTTTTCGTAAAATCTAATTTTACTTGTTCATATAGGGAAAAAAAAAGAGAAATAATGAAGAAAGATCGATGTATTGATTGAAAGTTATTTTTAAAAAAGTAAAATTAAAAATTCAATCGTCTTCGAAAAATGTATTAAATCAATTCTCAATTAATATAGTCGTAAATCATTTTGAAGCGAACGAGAGCAATAGCAATTAAAACGCCGTTTGTAAAAGACACATCCAATTACACAACCGAGCTAATTCGAGCGTCCAAAACTTGGTCTTCACGGTACTTTAATTCTAAACCACGATGCAACTGCCACTGATACGTATATATGTACGCGCGTATAAATTTGGGCTCTTCGCAATCCGAGGCTTTTGGCTTAATAAAAAGCATTCCAGCTGCGTTCTGCGAAAGCAGCAACAGCGGCAGCAACAACACTAGCATCAGGAAGAAGCTTATACATGTAGGGATGGTGGGCGCAATCTGGGCGTACGGATTTTTTCGTCGCTGTCAGGTCGACGAGAAGGGTGAATTTGCGGACGCGAAATCCTGCGCGCAGATACACACACACACACACAAACTCACACATGTATATACGCAGGCGGTGGGCCAATAAATTTTGGAGTAAATACTCCGGGACGGCTACGGTTGCGCACCAACGTCACTCGTGTATTTCGTGCGCGACTCTTATCTCCCGCATCCGATACGCTCGACGAATTTATTTTTGCTACTCTCTTTCTCTCTCTCTCTCTCTCTCTTTCTCTTTCTCTGCACGCTCTGTGTAAATGCATATAGATATGTGTACAAATGTGTGTATAGGTACGCATATGCGAATTATATCGTTGGTATTTTGCACAAGCTCAACGTGTGCCGAGATTTGTGTAGGCTTTCCGCTCCGCGTTATTCTTTCTGTCGAAAGTCGCGAATAAAATCAAGTGCGGATGTTAATGTTTTGTAGTGCTGCACTGTGCAATCTTGCGAAGTAAATTTACTTTTAGAGGATATGTATGACCGTTTATCACGAAAAGCTATCATTATCTTTCTTCTCGAGCATTAGATAGCGATTAGGTCAATTAATTATATCATTTCAAGATTGTTTGATTAATAAGTGTAAGCTAAAATAGGGTGGCTGGTGATAATTTTTATTTACGAAGTTCAGCATATATGTATATATTATCTATTCAGTATATAGTTTTAGTCCACTTTTGTACAAACGAAAATTGTTCTTGTGAAATCGATAAAATTTTAAAGTCGATCATTCTTAATAACGTTTTAATCGTTTATTATTGTATACTTCATAATAATAATTTATAAGCTCAAAAATTATTCATTTTACGTAATGTTTGTGGGTTAAGTACTTTTTAATAGTTGATCATTATATTCACATAAAAAATCAATTTTTACAATTTTACATTGAATGTACGACGCAAGACGAGCCAGCTGACGTTCATCTCGGATACGTATACACGATCTTATTGAACTAAAGCGTTGTACGCACGAACGCGGTAACGAGCCGGTTCTCCCTCGAAACCGAAAATCTAATCATCAATTTAACATCTATTTCCACGCTAGCGTAAGCCAGTCGTCGCGTAAATCAGCCCCCTTCCCCTTCGTACAACGTAAGACACGCATTTACCGTATATGCACGTTATATATGCATAACCGTATTTAATATGCGTATATGAAGCAAGAGCTAGAGAAAGAGAAACTCAACGGATGCTACTCACGGCAGATGTAACGATGCGGGCGCTATCAATTCGCAGGATCTCTCTCTCTCTCTCTCTCTCTCTCTCTCTCTATCTATCTCTCTTTCACTCGCGCCTGCCTTCGCGCACGACCCGTTAGGCATTTTAGCTTTATTACACTCGCGCGCCAAGTATGTACACGTATATCCAGTAGCGGCGGTTATCCTTTAACTTTCTCTGGTAGGTAGCTTTAAACTCTTGTGCGCCTCCCGTCGAGCGATTGTATTGTAGGGCGTTAATGGTCTTTGAATTCTAGCGCTCACGGAGCTCCGTAATTTTAGAATACGTACGCGCGCGTGTTTTTGCGATTCCTACGACGCCGGTATTGGGTTACATGCGTCGGCTACATATTTTTTTTTTTTTTTCTATTTAAGTCCCGGTGATCGGCGACCCTCCAACTCTCGCTAATCGCCGTCCGATCTACCCAATTAAAAAGTGTCACCTCGTTCTCCCAAAGAGCAAAGCTTAAAGTTATACGCGTTCGTATATCGTAGACGTTGCATCGAAAGGGTTTTATCTTTCTATACGCTCTGACACCCTTTCTCGATCTCAGAGCCGAGCGAGCGATTGTTTGGACAGATAATTGAGAAGAATGAGAAGGGTTTTCATTAGTATGAGCGTCAAGTGTACCTACAGCGTCAACTTTCCCTCTCTCTCTCTCTCTCTCTCTCTCTCTCTCTCTCTCTCTCTCTCTCTCTCTCTCTCTCTCTCTCTCTCTTTCTCTCTCTTTCTCTCTTTCACTATCATCGAGGGGTTGAGAAAACTTGCGCTCGAGGAACCCTTTAAAAAGCCTATGGAATTGAAATTTATTCGCGTTATGTCTTTGTATACGAGCGCGTAATAACCCTTTCGTTGCGGCATCGGTTCGATAGAGTCTTTGATGATGATACTAATGCGATTTGACGCGTGAAAAGGATTAATTTTTAATTTATCTAAGATTTAGGTAAGCATGACAAAGATAACATTTACTTTTTATTTTATATTTATTAAAAAATGTATGAGGTATTTATATTGTTTATTAAGTAATTGGTTGTACTAATAATAATGTTAACATTATACGCAATTTTACAACCTGACAAATTGAAAATTATTGAAAAATTATGGATTTATTTATTAAAATTTGTAAATATTATATTTGAAGAGTACATAAATAATGATAAAACGCTCTTCTTCACTTTTACAAAAAAATAATAAAAAGCTATACGTATCTCTAAGGATACAAATTTTTTTTTTTTTTTTACTATTTAAAAGGCCATTATTTAGTTAAGAGATAAACTAAATTTCCAACTAAAGTTCATAAAGAAGTTTAGAGATAACCATAAGATTGCCACATTTGTTACTTAGAGGTAATTAACTTTGTATGTATACCCTTCAATTACTTAAAAAAAATTTCTTTCAAAGTGTTTAAATTTTGCATATACGTTTCCTTAACTTTATTAATTTTTGTTTCATAAATTCGTTATTAGAAAACTAAATTGATTATTACAAGCAATGAAAAAGATGATTCTATTTTTAATCAATTCCCATCATCGTTTGCTATTCATTTAAAAACTTCATTCTAGATATTGAAGCAAAGAATCATATCGGATCAAATGCAAGGATCGATACCGCGACTCTGCTCCATCGCCAATATTAAAAACGAATTTAAAAAAACGGAAAAGTTTGCAACAAACAAGAGCCGGGCGTTGTAGGATCGCGTCTACGCGCAATAATATTCCTAATTGAAGCACTTAATGCCCGTGGGCGTCGATATTCCAATAATTCACCGAGCGTTCCTCGCTGTCGCACCGCGCCGCTCGGTCTAATGGTGTGAGGTGCGTACCGGCATAACCAATACACACATATACACAAACGCACATACACACACACACCAGGACAGTGTAAGGGGCTTGACGATTCCCGCGGGAGCAAGCAAGACCGAGCGTCCTTGGGCTTCCAGCGGGCAATGCATCACTCTGTCCGCAGCCCCGTAACTCAGCTCTACCCTCGCGGATACTCTCTCTCTCTCTCTCTCTCTCTCTCTCCTTTGCACGCAAGCCGTGTACTGGGTGCAGACACGGAAACGGTCTCGCGCTTTGTCGCGTATACACCTACACGCGCGAGCATCGGCCGAATCGCCCAGAGAGTGGACACGCATGGTCAATAAATACAGCGAGCCGGGAAGGAGTGACCGAGAGAGAGAGAGAGAGAGAGAGAGAGAGAGAAAGAGGGAACCGGCGATGTCCGAGCTGTGCAAGTGTATATACGTACGGGTTCGAGGGTATAGGGAGTCCGAGAAGTCGTACCACCGAGGAAAGACAGGTTCGAACAGATATATGACCCGAGGTGAACGACGTATCTAATCTAACCCTTCTGGACAAGATAGCCCGTGATGGCCAAAGGTTGCCCGACCGACCGTTAAACTTGCCTCCGGCCGTCGCCACGCCACGGTTTACACGTACAATATTATATACCTATACGCGCTTACTTCACCGCGTATCCTCGCGTTCTTCTTATTTCGTCGAAGAGTTCGCTTATATATATACGTTATGTGCACAGCCACATGTACACACGACGTATGCGCGCAAGCGTACGTGCTTTTCACGTGAAACGTAATTAATTAAGGCTTAGCTACGAATACACGTACGTACACGCGTACAGAGTGGAACTGCGGGGAAGCCTCAAAATTTGACGTTGAAATTCGAAACGTATGCGTACACCGCGATAAGGTTTTGCCCGCGGACGCCCTGCATATTAGATATACCGCGCGATGTTCTCCGAAAATTTCTCGTTTTACCGCGGCATCGTTTATTTTCTCGTTCGATTAATTAATTGAATAAATTTCGTACTTTAATATAAACAAACGTATTTGTTAAAGTACACTTTAAAATATATAATTTTTAGTAAATCAACTTTCAAAGTAATTAAGTAACTCAATCTCATTTATCAGTCGTGCGAATCGATTCGATCGCCGTGACTGTTTTTTCGTTTCACTCGTGAAGAAAGGTCTCTCTTGGTAGTGATCGCGTTAAAATGCTGGCTTTGCATAGATATACAACTTTTTCCTATTCGCTAATGCGTTACGCTCATTCCACAGTTTCTCTCTTTCGTCGGCGGGTACTTTATTTTTATTTAAAACGATTCGCAACTCGTCGCCGAACGACGACTTGATAGTTATAACTCGCTCCTCTTTCGTACATCTGCATAAGTTTTAATTTTCGGTAATGATCTTATCGGTATTCTTGAAAAAAGGTTTATATATACTACAAACTTAAAAAAATAAATTGTCGTTATAAAACTATGAAAAATTTTTCCATTAACAGCCATATTTGGTATAGCATTTCGATAAAAAAAATGTTATTTATTAAAAAAAAAAAAAAAAAAAAAAAATATATATATATATATACATAACATAAATAAGCATAAACATATGTCTAATAATTAAACGCACATTCACTATTTGAATTTTACCCATTTTAAAATCAAGCTAATTTCATCAAAATGTTTAGGAGTCGCAATCGTACATTTTTTTTTTCTTTCTTGTTTTTTTTTTTTTTTTTTTTTTTTTTTTTTTGTTTTATTATATCGCAACAACAGCAGAAATTATACGAGCAAAAAAATGCCGCAGTTTGGCAAACTCGCTCGAGCAATCGCGCATTGACGCAAGGGAGTTAAATTCCGGTAGAGTTTCAATCGATTACCGCGACTCGAATAAAATGTAAATCGTCCGAAGCTATCGTTGAGTGTGTTATGCAAATAACCTTTCGGTAATCGCTGAGTGGAAGCTGATGTCTTCCTTTGCTGCTAATAGTCGGGAAAAAATAGAATAGACGAGGGTTTTGTAGAGGGAAAAAAAAAAAATTAAATAAATAAAACTCAACGCGCCAAACGGAAAACGTCTGAGAAGAAATTCTTTCTCGAGCGCTTTGGCTTAAAAAGTATTAATGCCTACCTCGATTTTCGCCTTTTGTAGCGAACTCATTTCTTTTTACCGCCTCGTTGGATTAGAATTTTTTTTTTTTTTTTTAATTTAGTATTGTAGTTTAAGCTTGAATTTAATCCCCTGTGAAATTATAAGTGCTAAATTTATTTGTGTGTTAATTATCAAACAATGCAAGCATGCGCGTAACTGCAGAAGTATTTAGATTTTTAAATGACGTATTTCGTAAGTAAAATAATTAAAAAAATAAAAAAATAAAAGTTATATTTTCTTCACCAATTTTTTTTCGATCTTTATTTGATATAACGGGTTTATCAATAAAGTTAATTGTTTGTTACCCAATAGTATAATATGCATACGCAAGCGTACGATTATATTTTTACATTACATTAGATGGTACAATTAAATACTATTTACATGGTAATTTTTATTTAAGAATATAATCACTATTTAATTGTTAGTTTAATTAAAATTATAATGTTTTAAATATTCATTGTAGAAAACGGAAAATTCAGCATAAAAGTAATCCGTCCTAAAATTACTAATGAAATATAGTCATTTTTATAATACATCTGAAGAGAAGAATAATTTTGTGACCGATAAAAATCACAATTTATTAGTCGATTAAAAGAATTTCTCTACGAAACCTGTCGCATCTACCAATTTCCATCAAAGTCAAACGTCTAAAGTTTGTCGAAGGAAACAATCGCCGAGTTATCGTACTTCGAGTGCGTCAGTGTTAGTTCCTGTATACCGTGCAGAACAGTTCGCATACTCCGGATAAGAGTGACTCGGATACCGAACGGGCGCGAGGCTACTCCCGGGAGTAAACTTAACTTCAATAGTTTAAGAGAATTGCCACGGACAGTCGAATTCGTCTTGCTCGAGGCTGATCTGATTCGCGAAGCTTTTGCAATATTTATACGTTCGCTGGCTCTTTATTGACTCCGTTGCTTCGAGTGCCTTCGCCATCGAGCTGACTTTTTTCCTTCGCGTACTTTTTCTCTATTTTCCACTTGTTTTTCTCATTCGAAAATTTACGAGGGAAATTTACTTTTATTTATTGGATTTTCGAAAAAACGAGCAACCGGTGAAAGATGTATAGGTAGCGCTCTTAAATTATGAATTGAGACGAATCAAAGATAATCGAACGATAAGTTTTTCTTTAATGATATTAAATTATTGATTTTTGTGTGTATTATAGTCATTAAATTTTTCGTACGTTACAAAGGTAAATTTAATATTTGTTCTTGTTATATTTATTCAAAACTATAAAACAACATAAAACGTATCAATCGTTCATTTTCTTTGCGGATAAAGTCAATAAAAAGAAATAGAAGAATAAAACAAAAAACAAGCGCGCGACATTTAAACTCCATTTGCATTCCCTGCAATCTCCATTCGATTTTCACGCAAACGATTATTCACTTCGAGTATACACTACTGTGCCGACAAACTCGCGGAGAGTTTAGGCAGTTATTCCCGCGCAACCAGTAGTCCTTATCGAGTGCATACACCGAGCGAGGGTCGCGATGTGCGATTCGTTATCTGCGCACGTCGGGAACATATATATACATACATATGTATATATATATATATATATATATATATATATATATATATATATATACCGGACGCAAGCTCATTGTCATCGCCTGTCATCTGGTATCCATCACGACTCGCTACACCGCGCGACAACGCGCGAAACGTATCGTGAATTTGGTTTGAATTTCGCGCAAATCCCCGTATCCCGCGAACGCGATTTGTCTCGCCGCGTGTAATAAAAAAAAAAAAAAAAAAAAAACCAAAAAAACCAAAAAAAACGAAAAAGAATCTAAACGATCTTTGTCTATCTTTATGAATGCGTGCTAACGCATCGAACGCGATGGTTATGGATAGTAATAAAAAACGATTACGTACGATTTGTGAGCTTATTGCATCGATGTGTACTATACATAAATTGACGAATACGCGTAATAGTATTGGCATATATTTATATGACATAATATTTTATGACTGACTGTTGAGTATTTAAATCTGCAAGTTTAAACTGGAAGATTATTTATACAATAATTATATTATATAATTTTAATTTTGAATGTAACGAATAATTCTACAATAGTTTACAATTATTTCAATTTACTACGTAACTTGCAAAAGTCAATAAACAATTTAACGATTATACTTATAAAACAGCTAATCCATCAGCCATAATTACGCCTACCATTTTAAATGGAGTCGGATCCTTTCATAATAATTATCAAAAATATACAATGCGGCAGTATTAGCATCCTTTTAATATCACGCGTACGCGAAAATAACGAGTGACATCCTTTTTATAAAAAAAAAAAAAAAAAAAAAAAAAAAAAAAAAAAATAATAATAAAAAAGAAAACAAGCACCTAATTCAAACTTTAGAAATGCGCATTTGGTCAAAGAACTACACACAAAATATACAAAGCAACAAGGGTCGAGGATTACGACTTTACTAGCAAAGGGTGTGTAAAAGCTAAAGAAGAATCGAGACGTCCCCAAGAAGAGATAGGGTGGTGGTGAGGGGGGGGGGGGGAGGAGGGGTTAAGGGAGAGGGAGAGAGAGAACGAAAAAGGCGAGGTAGAACGGTTCGAGGATATACAGAAGGGGGTATTCATTGGGCGGTGGCAATGGGCGCCCATCGTTTCGCAGAATGATTAATTAGTTGTCGCGCTCGCAGCATGTCACGGTGTCACTCTTGTCAGGGCTTTGTCACTTCACGGCGCGAACGCGGCTATGTGCTTCGCTTACTCTCTCCCTCCCTCTCTCTCTCTCTCTCTCTCTCTATCTCGCATGTGCGCGCGGGCGCATATAAAGCGAACTGCATTGTAACACACCGGGAACTGCAACAGGCGTGCCATTAATCAATCCGCGATGCAAACCCGCCGAACTAACCGGGAGACCGAGAAAGAGCTATAAAGTGTGAACGCTTGGCGTTTGCGTATTATGCCACGATATACATGCGCCAGTGTATCGAAATTGCGATGAAACGCGTGTCGGTGTATTTTACCCTTGTATACCCTTGCGTGTATTTACGCGAAACTCTCGACTTCTATTTCGCGTGCTATTGCACTGTCGAGAGAATTCGAGAGCTGTGTAGTAATCTAGAATCTCCTATGGTTACACACACGGAGAGATCCGTGCTAAACGGAAAAAATTAAACTATTTACCGCTTACACATATTATTTTATTACTACATTTTTCAATCGCAAGTCTTTCGATTATTACAAATATAATATCTTCGTTTTTTCTTACTTTCTTTATAAATATTTTTTTAACGATTTTAATCAAACATTCGAATATTGAATCTTTCGCATAATCAGTAATGTACCTACAGATTAAATATTTTCAATTTGAAAATAATTTATTTAACGTAGATTTCTCCCTATATACAGAGATAGATATCCCATTGTTTGCTGTAATACACGCGGTCCACGTTGATCGTCTAAATGTAACTCTGATCGATGGACACTGATGGACAGCTATTTGTAATTAGGAATTAATTAATTTTTTAATGTTAGTTATGCAGTGAATGTCGAATAAATGGCTTGTCTATTTTATCTGTTTAGTTGTCTATTAGATCTCTCAATGCGATACAATAAATTTATAATTTACAATTAATTATAAATTAATGAAAATGAATGTTTCTAAAAATAGATTTTATTTATAATTTTAATTTTGTTACACTTGATTCGATGAACACTTCGTCTAATGATATTATTGTTTATAAATTATTATTTAAGAGCGATTTATAATATATTTTTGTTTCAATATGCTTATACACACAATTTATATTTACTACAGTTAATAAAAATTAATTAATCTAAGTAACGGTAAATAAATATAAAAATAATAATAAAAATATTGAAAGAGTTATTTTCTAAAACTTATCTAATCTTAAAATATATAAAAAATCAACATTTTCGTTAACGTCTAATCTAAATCAATAAGTCTTTCTAATAGCTCTTTCTTATGAAGAAAAATTTGTTCTACTGTCTCAATTTTTCTTGCGACGCTTAATAATACCGGTGCGATCACCTTTAAAATTTCTTCGTACATTTCAGGAAGATTACGTGACTTTTCCTCCCTCCCTACCATCGGTGTAGTAGCTCTCTCGCTGAACCGTCGTACATCTACTATACACTCCGACTGTTCCAACGGATAGAATCACGCGGCGTTAAGACGTCTCTCAGTCTCCGCTTCTCTTCCTCGCTCACTTGACTGAGTCCTCCGAAATTTCGTGCAGTTCCTAATTAGCCTCCTAATTTTGCCATCCCATCCACGGGGGCTGTCAACGCTCGAGCTCGAGCATCTGATAAGCGGACGTATACGACGAGTTGACTGACGCCCTCTTACGTAGACGACGGCTTCCTTCCTCGCGTATGTACCTGTGTGAGCGCGCGCGTGTGAATGTACACGTGCGAATGCGTTACTCGAAAATTTCTTCGCTTGATAAATATGTAATTGCGAGTAATTTGCTCTTGCTGCCATTATACGTATATGTGTATACTTCACTGCTACTTACATTATGATTCAACGATGCCGAGAGAACTTGGATAGAAAGTGGAAAAGAGTCTTCAAGGCAGATGGAATAAGGGAGAAGACATCGCGTGCTATGAATCTTATTTTGAATTTTAACACCGAGAGAGTCGTTTTACTTTATAATTTTCATATATATATATATGAATCTATAATGAATATATACTTGATGAAGCATTAAAATTTAGTTAAACTTTTAAGCGTTAAATAAATTCGTAAAAATATTTAAAAATTAAAAAAAACATTTTCATAATAAATTCTTTATTTAATTACATTTAATTATATGCCATTAATACGTATACAGAAAAAAACACGATTAAAACCGAATTTATAAATTTATTTGCTTATAAAAAATCAAAGTTCACTCATTCTTCAATGTAACTAATATCTTTATTAAACATCAAGAAAAAATGCTTTTCTAAAAAACTATTAAAACATAAAAGTCGATTACATTACGCCAAATACACTTATATCTACTATCTTATACTAACAATATGAAATGCAACTTTCCATAAAAATCAAACATAGAGGTATAATTACGTTCAAGCAAGAAATAATTATAGATGCTTAAAAAATTACTATCTTGTAATTTTACCTCACATCTTATTAGTTATGAATGTATATTCCTATTTTAAAAGAAATTGATCGAACTCAAATAAACCGTGTGACCAAATATATGTGTGGGCAAACTAATTATTTGAATTATAAAAAAACTCTTTGAACTAAGCAACAAATTAATAAAAACGTTTACTAAACTAAAAGTAATTATTTTGTTTGATTCGATATGACGAAAAATAAGTTTGATATATTAACTAAAATGATATATTTGGTAAATATAATATGTATTATTATTGTAAAATGTGATATCAAAAATCTCAAATAAATAGTATATAAGATTCTTTAAATATTCATATGCAATAAGTTAATTAATTTAAACAATTGTAAAAGTATAGGGACGGATAAAAATTACATTAACTTCAATAATCAAATCGAAAAGCTTACTTCTATATTTGAATCTAACTTTGATAGAGAATTTGTCAAAGCTAAAAATATAAATTCATTAGCAAAACCAGCGAGCATAGTTGAGGTTTAAACGATAAAAGTGAATTAACGCTCTTTGAGGTCCGCGCCACCGCGAACCGTAAAATTCTCGCATTCATAAATATTTAATAGTGCACGAGAGCCGAAGAAGCGCGTTTGCTCGCGTTTTCTAATACTTTCTCGTCCTCGTCGTGCGTTTATCGATGCGGTAATGGAAGGGCCAAGATGAAAGGAAAAACAAAGAAAATAAAGAGCCGGGAAAAAAATGGTGCGAGATAAAAGCGGAGAATTCTTCAGTGGAGGGAAAAAGAAACACAGAGCAAGAGAAAGAGAGAGAGAGAGAGAGAGAGAGAGGCATTGCACAAGAGGAAGAAACGCGTGGTATATGATGGGAAGGCACTGGACTTGCCGCTTTAAACGAAGAAAACGAAAGAGGAAAAGAAGAGAGAGAGAGAGAGAAAAAGAGACGCGGACGGCACTTATATTATTTACTCGCTCAGGAAGTGAAGCGAGCGAAATAAAAGAGGCAGTAATTAATGAAAGCGTCGCCCGAAGGCGGTTTAGGATTCTTCACTTCCGAAGGCTTTCAAACGTACGTTCTTTGTATACATCGCTGGTAAACTGACAACGTTAAGAGTACACTATATTTCCTTGCTTGGATGACTAAAGTGCTTTTACCAAGATTGAATACGATATATAGTTGCCTAAAGATTATAATTTACAAAGTTGTCGTTAGTTGCTTAGACGATTATCGAGTGAATGAAATTTTTTGATGTTTTTACTGCACTCAGTCAAAATGAGTTGTATTTTCATGTGCAAGCAATTAATTGTGCATGATAGAGATGTGGATTATTTTTATGAATATTTTTAATAACTTTTCATGAAAATATTGTAATGTTAAATAAATCAATCAAAACTATACTTGATTTAAAATAATTATAGATTTAGATCGTTAAAATGATTTTAAATGATCAAATCTTTAACATAAATGGAAAATTTAAATAATCTTTAAATTCATATTGAAAAAATATTAATAAGAAAGGGTACTTGAATAAAGTGTATATAATTTTGGAATGCAAAATTGCTTTTTAAAAATTGTCGCAATTTTCATTGGAGCATGCGAACACAACAAATCCATTTACCAAACGAAGAAACGCGTAGAACGCGCATTAAAACTCATAATTCAACTCCATAACGCACGCCATTAGTAAACAATGAGCAAAAATAATAATGGCCGCGCGCAGTAATAACAATTACGCAACTGCGCGAAAAGCCTCATCATCGGGTAGGTATAGAAGAAGCAGGAGAAGAAGCGAAGAAAATCTCCGAGCGCGTCCTATATACCATATTATCCTCGTTGTGAGTGAGAGTCCTGGCATCGCTACGGAAATATATGTATAAGGATAAAGAGAGAGAGAGAGAGAGAGAGAGAGAGAGAGGGAGGGAATCCGCGATTCTAGAAAGCGGAAAAGCGTTCTCCAGTGTGATCTCAGCCGGAAGTTTCCCGCCTCCTCCTTCCTACTTGTATGCATGACTCACTCCGAAGTTCGCGATCTTCCTCTATGTACGTATATACATATATGTATATATATTTATACGTATACACCCTGCAAGAATCGAGCGCACAAGAGAGAAAGAGAGAACGGAAGGAAGAGGGAGATCCGCTCCTCGCGATTTCTTCACCCTCGTGCAGATTCGAGCTGCAGGTATGTGTGCGTGTGCATGTGCATTCATTCCACGCATACGTGCACAGTATGCATTTCGCAACGTCATTGAATGATATATATATATATATATATATATATATATATATGTATACATTAGAGGAGAAGCCACACTGCAAATCCTCTCTCCTTTAAGACCTCAAGCTGTTGCTAAGGGATTGATGGGGTTACCATGGCGACAGCGCCGAGAGCCTATTGTTGCACCCCGTAACGCGCGCTTACTCTCTCTCTCTCTCTCTCTCCTTGTACCCGCTGCTGCCATCCCATACCCGCTTTTCTCTCTCTCTCTCTCTCTCTCTCTCTCTCTCTCTCCTCGTAACCTCTCTTGCCTGCATGGCATATTTATTTGCATGTAATGTAGAGAGATGCGAGAGCGATTTCCTACTTTCTTCCGCGCTTACTTACTCGCGCGTATATATGCGTACACCACGTCCGTGTATCCGCGCTTACATCTGCGTGTATTGACAAACTCGTACACGCACTCGCACGGGTACGCGCGCGTTTCGTACGTAATTTCTGCGCAAGCGAGATTTTGTCGGTGCGAGTGTGAAAACTAAACGCGATATGGAAAAGAATCCAAAGGACCAGTCGCACTTTACCCTTTAGCTCTGTGCTCGGGCGTGCTCGTAAATGCGAATGCATCTATGCCAGTGGTGTCAAACCCCTTGACGCGAACGCCGCGCGGAGTTTCACGCTTACCTCGGGGCAACGTCCCCTGGCCTCTATTTTAACAGACGACGAAAGAAAGCGACGAGGCTAAGAGCATATAGTACTAGCGATGCGTGTATAAAGGAAAGGAGAAAGAGAGAGAGAGAGAGAGAGAGAGAGAGAGAGAGAAGGAAGGAAAGGGCTCGTAATTGTGCACGCACCTACGTCGTAATGACGCGAAGCCCGCGAGGGCTAAACCGATTTCAGTGTGTGTGTGTGTGTGTATGTGCGCGAGCGTATGGGTATGTGTACGCATGTACGTAAGTACGTATGTATAGGAGAGGGAAGAGAAAAGGTGACAGCGTGCACAATAGGGGGATCGATCCAGGAAAGTGGGGGAGGAGATGTCGGTATAGGCTATATATGTATAGGGTTATTAGTAGCCAATCGTGCGTACAGCTCATTACCGTGCTATAATGACTTTGGACGTCACTTGTTCGTATCTAATTATTGAATGTGTAACAGAAACGAGATTAAAAAATTATTGTTTATTGAGCGGACGACACACTTACCTGTACGTCGCTTCACTGCTTTAAATGATTTCATTGTTGTTTTGTTGCTTGAACGAGCACTTGACATTTAAATCTTTAGGTTATAGGTGTAACTTGATTGATTCATAAGACAATTTTCAAGCCAAGTTAAGCGTTTATCTACTTAAAAGTCTTACATGGCTTTATATAAATACATGCACGTAGCATTTTTCAATGAATTTATTTTTCTCTCATAATTTTACTTTTAATGAATTTTTCATTTTATTTTACTGAATAAGCAAATAATTAAATGTTAGAAAATTGTTTTTTTTTTATTTTTTAAATGCGAAAATAGTATTTATAAATTAAAAAAAATAATCTTTAAATATTATTTTTCTTGATTCGGTGATTTAAAAAATCCTGAGTTTCTTAATATTAAAAATACTTAATTCTATTTATTTATTCGTGAATTAAATAACAATTCATAGCAAGCTTGGCATACGGACGGCGAATCACAAACCCGTATATCGTAAGAAAAAGAAAAAAAGAAAAAGAGAGCGAGAGAGAGAGAGAGAGAGAACAAGATTGCACGCAGAATGCAAAAATGTCGCGCGCATTGTTGCTACCCCAAGTTCTTTCATTATAAAGCATCGCATACAGACGATGGTAGCACACGTGGGAAATCTACGCACTGATTAATATAACAAGGCTTTATTGAAAGACTGCAAAGACTTTGTAGTCCCGCCATCGGCAGTACATAACAAAGGAGTTTTCCATGCACGTGTGTATATATTCTTTACCTATGTGCATTAATATGGGTATATTTTTGTATTGTGAAAAAAAAAAAAGAAACAAATACCGAGTGGAAAAAGTACACTCCATCGGTCAAGAACTTTATGGCTTGCTATTGTTTTATCCAACGTGAAAGTCAAGGATTTGCTGATTGATTAGCATATGCTATTGTTAACTTGAAAACATTGATGCAACGCGTAACCAAGTTTACCAAATAAATTTATAGCAATGCTTGTAAATTTTAAATTTACATTTCTTTTCATAAATCGTTATAAAGTTAACTTATCGTTGTATACATCATATTTTATATTTATTTTATTAAAAATAGCATGATTATTAATTAACGCAAATTTAAATTTTATATTGTTATAATTCGTAAAATAAAAAAAATTAAAGCAATTTACATTTTATTTAAAAATATACTTTATTCAAATAAATTTTTTAAAAAATAATGTTTGACTTAAAATTTATAAGTACAATTATTTCGTAAACTTTTCAATACGGATATATTACACTGTGTATTTTAGAAAATTGGTGTCAGAATCTGCTAACCTACCGACACAGTAAAAATCAAAAGAAACTTTCGTTTTTAAACTTTCCCAAAACACAAGAGCGAAAATAAACATGCATCAAGAAGACGACTAAAAAATCCACCATTGCCAAGTGCAGAGAAAAATAAACGAGAGAAAAAGCAAAAGCCAGAAAGTCGCAAATCGAAAGATGTAGACGTGAAAAACGTGAGTAAGAGAGAGAAAGAGCGGATAAGAGCAGAAAACGCTACTGTAACTATGGTAGAAAAGAGAAAAAGCTAGAGTCGCATCGTGTAAGCAAAAGGATCTTTCGAGCCCGCTAGATGTGAAAGGGCGAGAAGAGAAAGAGAGATAGGACGCGGTAAAGAGAAAAGGGAAAAATGGTAACACAGGGATACATAAACTCGCAGTGCACTTTCATCCTGTGTAATTAAAAGCGCGACGTCATCCTGCTTTCGCAGAAAAATGAAAAATAATAAAGCGTGGAAAAGTAAAATCTAAATATAGAAAGATAAGGTAGAAAGTGATGGTAACTATATGATAAGAACGAGAATTTCAACAGTTTGAATATTTTTTTAAAATATCAGTCTCTCTTAAGAATCGTGCATACATAAGATACGTTCATATTGTTATGCGATGTTACATTCAATAAAACCAGTGAATATATAGATAAAATGATAATAAAATGTACTCGAGTCGAAAGTATGAAAAAATAAAGAAAGAAAAATGGAATTAATAACATATACAAAAAATAAAAATAAAAACAAAGAATACTTGTGCCTGAATGAGGGTTCTAGAAGTACAAAGAAGGAAGATACAGAAAAAGAGAAAAGTGTGCACGTAATCATGCCGCACGAATCGCGAGAAAAAAACAAGAGGCTCGTACATCCTTTCGTATGTATGCATTATGCGTTTGTATATACTAATGTACCTTCGTATACGAATATATATATATATGTATACATATACGTATGGGTAGGCAGAAGATGCGCAAAAGCGCGTTCGATGATTACTCCAGGTTATTACCCAGAGATGCGCTTTTGTACGGCGACGACGTCATCGAGATTCCCCGCACGCGTGCGATTTTATTCTTCCTCGCTTTTTCTCTCCTTCCCCCTCTCCTCTGTTCCTTTCTTCCTTTAATGCTGTATTTTTCTTTAGTCGCTTGTCCCTATCTCTTTCTACATTTTTCGTCGCTCGCTATCGAAGCTGGTTTTCTAATTTTCAACGAAACCCGCGAGTTTGAAGGGATTTAGATTTGTTATTTATAACGAGTAGCATTCTTTACTTTTTTTTTTTTTTTTTTTTTTGCTTCATCCATACGTCTTTTAGCCATACTCTTTTCTTCGCCCCCTCCCTCGCTCTCTCTCTCTCGTTCTTTCTCTGTTTCTCTTCTCGCTTGCGTGTATTTGCTTTTTAAAAGAGCATTAAAGTACAGCTGCATTATGTGCGTGTACTTGGAATTTTAAAAACATCTCGGATACAAGCACTTTTAGATACTTATTATCGAGACAAAGATAGTGATATTAATTATAAATATAAAATAAAACAAATGGAATTATTATTTTTTTTTCTTTGTTTCCAAATAATTGAAAATGTATTCAAGAACATTTTTAAACTGCGTTTTCTGCTTCGTAAGCGTAAATAAAGAATCAATTGCAGCCGAGTTGGAAATATTTTCGTATTACTTGGATCGCAAATAGCGTACATCTTTTCTTTTACTACCGTCCCTTAATAAAAACAAGAAACGTCACCTATCCTCTTACCGAAACTTTATTCCCCCCTCCCCCTGCGTAACGCGTACGAATAATAAAAACGCCGTTTTACTCTCGTCTTCCCGCTCAGTTTCGCGCGCGTCTTCAAAATTTCATCCTCAATCTCTTAGTCAACATTTCGCATGCCACGAACTAAACGTAAACATATAATTCGCGGCAGCTTCCCTCGCGCCTCCCTCGCGCATGTAAGCATGAATAAATTATCGAGGTCGACGTTTCGAATCGTGCTCGCGTGAAAATAAAAGACGCGAGTAATACGTCAAAGCGCGGGTGTAACACCGAAGCGAATAAAAGAATTTGAGGTGGATACACACAGAATTGCGTAAAGAAAATTTTCGAAACCCTTTCTCCCGAACGGCGAAGACGAGGCGGCAGCGGCTCCCTTTTACGAGCTCTCCTTTCCATCTGGCAAATGCTACAACTGTCGTAAGAGCTACGTCGCTATACGCGTGTCTATATATATATATATATATATATATATATATATACGTATAGTCACAAAGAAGGCGCGTAAAGCACGCTCCGTATAAAACGTAACTTTGTTAACGTCTCGAGTACATTTTGACTTCGGTATGGCTCTCTCTCACTCTCTCTCTCTCTTTCTCTCTCTTTATCCACGTAGGTGTTAAGGGTCGCGCCTGCTTATTTATGAATTTATTATACGATGCTGCGCGTTAAAGTTGCGAAGACGATGACGTGGCGACGTGCGCGTCCTCTTATTCCTTGGAAAGTCGGAATAATTTCGGTGTTACGGTACGCGCCGTTTTTGATAAAGGTTAATTAACGCGCGAGGAGTAAAGGTGCCCGGCGTTGCTTAGTTTTCGGTACGAATTGTGCGTCTGAGAGCCAAAGTGAAAAGTGATGTTTTGTCGAAGTAATTGGTTGAATTTTTAATTTTTTAACGTCGAACAAAGGCTCCTTTATACAATGATATTCGTGTTTATTTAATATTCTAGTTTATTCAAAATTAAAGATTCGTAATAACAGTCAAATTCTTATGCGTTATAAAGTATTAATTAATCGTTATATTATTATTATTAACCTTATGATGCCTAATAAATATTTTTTATATCCGAGAAAATCGCATTTTTTTATAATAACACAGCGATTCGACAACTATATCCGAACAATTTTCAAATCGAGAGTCCCTCTGGCAATAACATTTTTCTCGGTGTATCTCCAAGCATTAATTTTATCGTTGGCGTCCGAGTGAGAGAAAGAGCTAGAGCGCGCCGAGAGAAGAATCGAGCAAATACCAACCCCTTTTTTTGACGTTACTCGGTCGCCGGTAATTTGCGCACTGGCATCTGCTCGAAATACGAAACGCGCGTGTCTTGCATCGCGGGACTGCGTAGCAGGCCACAATCATGAAACTAAGCTCGTAACTTTTTCCCGGGCGCGCGTTGTCGTTGTATGCGCACACATGCGCGCATACTGGCCATACACGGGGGATTATAAAATTAACGCCGAGCCCGCGTTAAAACTGACTCCTGAAAATACTACTCCACGCGCGGGTAACAAATCCCCGCCGGTTTCTCTCTCTCTCTCTCTCTCTCTCTCTATCTCTTTCTCTACGGCCGAGCGCAATAATCGTGAACGTCAAATTTAACGTTGCACGGCTCGGCTCTCGATGCGCAATCCATTAGATATTGCTCGTAAAGAGACGCGTTCCTATCTCGAGCTGTTTCTCCTCTCACTGACGCTGTAGACGTTATATTCTTCTACGCGGCGTTCGTATGTTCGCGCGTGCTAACGCATATACGCAGTCGCGCGTGTATTTGCGAAAGCATGTCCGATTCGCTCGGTAAGGATTATTATCGATTCTTTTTTCGTTTTTTCTCTTTTTCTCGTGAACTTTTTTTCAAGTATTATATACGAGTGTGTGTGTGTGTGTGTGTGTGTGCGCGTGTGTGTATATACGCTTGCGTTTAATTTTTTCCCACCGAGCTCAAGAGAAATGCCATAAAAATCTGCGCGAGAATCGAGCCGCTTTTCACTATTATATAATCCTTTATGCGAATACGTGGATAGTTTTTATTTTTTCTTTATTTATAAATTTTAAAACCCGATGGGCTCAAAGAAAATTCTGCGGTAGCTTTTTTTCGCTTGTTAAGCCAAACTATAAATGGTGTTATACGTTTAAAAGAGAGGTAAAGAATTTTTATTTTAAATTCATAAAAATATTTTTGTAGGAAAAATTTTTTTTAAAACATGTATTCTTGAATGAAAAAAAAATTGGAATAACATGAAGAATTAATTAATGTTAAAATAGAAATACGAGTAATGATGGATTGTTATAAGAGGAACAAGTAAATAAAAATGCAAAAATTCTTTATCTCAACTTTTTTTGTAAACATACAGACACACACAGAAGCTACACCAATAAATTTTTCAAATCGTTAAACAGTGTCAGTTTGAACGAGATTGCTTAAATAAACAAAGAACGTCGCGTATTCCGGGAGATTGGGTTTTGAAAGCACATCAACGTCAATTGAATAGCCGCGTGTGGGGGCCATTAATGGATTTACATAAAACCCCATGTAATTATCGTTTATCGCGCGGGCCGATTCGCCATTTCGCTCCCGACGCGCTGACCAAAATCAAACTTCCAGTACCCGCATCGTCACGCGCAACCAATACATACGCGATCGCACGTGCGCGACTTTGGCCCTTATCTAAACCGTCAATCTCTCGACGTCGACCTCGTCATCCTCGTCGGCGGCGTCTCCTGCGTCCTCGATATCGATGCCTAAACTCGGCGAATCTCCATCAGCGAGAGAGCGAGCGTATAAGCGCTCGTTTGGAGAACGCGCGAGGGTCGAGGTTCGACTATCGTAACTCGCCTGCGGCTTTATATGCTGCTGCTGCGAGCTGCGTTATTGCCTCGTGCATCGTGCATCGTGCATTTTGTTGCTCGCAATGGAAGCGGATCGTTAAATTTTTGGTAAAACGCGTGTTATGTTACGGCAAACTACCTTAAAACCTTGTTTTGGATTCTATCAATTTGTCATTGTTTAACGTTAAAATTTCATTGTTCATACTATAAGATATAAGAAGCAAAGATGCTTTGTGTTTTCTCAATACTAAATTCTTCGTTATTTACTTAAAATTATTGCTAGTCAACAAACGTCATTTTTCATTCATTTTTTAAAAATTATACACAACTTTTACATTGAAAACTATCAAAATAAATAAAGTTTATTATTTGTACAAAAAAACAAAAATTATTAATTTATAGAAAATGTTAAAAAAATAAATAAATAAAAAAATAAAAATTTCCAAATCATTTTCGCAAATACCATCGGATTATTAAATTTTTTACACTGAAATTGCCAAAAAACATTTACACGCAAAGCGTCATAAAAGAGAGGAAATGCAGAGGCAGAGAAAACCAAGGTAGAGAATATAGGGGAATGGAAATGGAAGTCGCGAAAGAGAGAGAGAAAAAGAGAGAAGAAATATATACACATGCAGTATACACACGACTTTGGTACTTTTATGTACACATCGACCCTCGCACGCATACTCACCCCTTCCCTCCCTCTCTCTGTCTCTCTCACTATCTGCATTTACGGCCGGTCGTTTTTTCCTCGAGCGTCCAAAGCGCGCGCATTCTCCTTTTAATTCGTAATAAACCTCGCAAGCCTTGTTTTAATTCCTTATCGCGCGGTGGTCGATGGACACGCGCAAAAAAAAAAAAAAAAAATAAAAGATAAAGGATAGACGCGCGCAGCTCGGAGCTATTCCAAACCTCGAGGAATTATGTAGGGTTGCCAACTCGCGGAGGCTATGCGGATTCCGCAACCGACGTGCATGTGTCTCGTGAATCTTCTTGAGCTTTATCTCGCGAATAATTGCGTCGCGAAATTATGACTAGTGTATGCCTTGCTTCGTTTGTTTATATACTTACTATATTCGCTTATTCCGCTGATGTCGTGATGCGGTATGGGCGTTAAAAGCGAAATATTTTTTCTTTTTTTCTTTTTTTTTTTTTTTTTTTTTTTTTCCACTTTAAATCTCACCTATATTTCATACTCTCTTATATTTCGAGTGCAATTAGTAAATCTCTAGCGTTTTTTACGCTTTATTGATAAAAACGCCTAATTTATTTATATTTTATAAGACAATATCAAACTGTATTTGAACATATTACAATACAGACAACGTTTTTAGGTAAATATAATTTTTTACATTATTAATGGTTAGGAGTAATTTTCACATTGTGTTTTTTGAACTTTAAAACAAATTTTAGAATTGCATATAATTTAAAATCTAATATCATAATTATGCTGTGTAAATATTAAAATATTAACGTACAATATATATATATATATATATATATATATATATATATATATATATTAAAAGTTATCAAAAATTAAAAGAGAATTCAGTAAAACAAAGAAATGTTTTAAATATAATGTATGAATACTATTCGATTTATGCATACGTATTTTTCGTTACTTATGCACCGATCACATTTCACTATCGCGTTATAGTTTTTCCTGTCTCGAGTTGCCTCACGGTATTTGTCCAATTAATTCAAAACAAAAGACAAAAGTGTTCTCTGCATTTACTCATCATTTGGAGATAGTTGGTAAAGAAGAACATCAACAAAAGACGAAAGATATTCAGTTTCATAATGACGTATTATCATTTCCTTTTTCAATCCTCTTTATTTTACTTTATAAAAGTATATACAGAAATTTTTGCAGAAACTTTTTTCTCATCTCTGCATGCATCGTGATTCATTACTGAAAACTATTGATATTATAGTAAATAAATATTCTAAAAGGTATTCTCAACATATTAAATTACTTATGTTATTATATTAATAAATAATAATAACAATATTCTCAATTAAATATAAAATTTTTTGTTGATTTAATTTTTACAATAAAGAGTAAAATTTTAAATTAAAAGTTGAAATACATTTCACATTAAGGATGAAATAATCATACATTTAAACGGATTAAAATTCAGCTCGTCTACTTTAATATTAGATCAGCGACATGCGCTGACAATTTTCTGTATCAATCGTTTCTTCTTTTTTTTTTTTTTTTTTTTTTTTTTGTTTTGGCTTGCATTGGCATTAAAATTTCCATGTGTCGATATAGCAGAAAGATAACATAATGACTATAGTACGATAGGCGTATACCATACACATATACGTGCGTACTCGTATCATTAATCGATGAATTCGGCTCGGACGAAGTCGTAAATTCGTCGAGTGCACACGCATGCATGATTTATTCGAATCAGTCGACTCATTTCGCACTGCCGCGCAATTTTACGCGTCGAAGCTGCACTCGATGCTGTCGTTGTCTCTCTCTCTCTCTCTCTCTCTCTCTCTCTCTCTCTCTCGCTCGATCGTTGCTGCGAAAACGATCGTTCCCCGGTTGTGTCAGTTAAATATTTCACCATCCGCGTTAACGACATCAAGATAGAAATAGAACATCGCTGTTGTATATCCACGGACTAGATGAATGTCATAGTGCGCAATTACTATCATCGTTCTCTTAATCTTTATTTCCTTTTCTTTCTTTTCGAATATGTTATATGGTTTTTGTAATGCATATTAGATTACGATGCGAATCAGCATTGATACGTTGAACTCAATTCAGGAAAATATCTTTTGAAATTAAATTATATATACACAGAGTGTGCTTCATTTCCTATAAATATGTTAAATTCTAACTAAAAGTTCAATTATAAAATATATTATTAAAATGTACTCGAAAGGATAATTTTCATTGAAGTCTCGTTCATTTTTACTCGTGCAAGCCTCGCAACCTTTTTTTTTTTTTTTTTTTTTTTTTTTGTTTACTGAAGTTATACAATTTTACGATATACGCAAAGTTTCTCTGTAGCTTTTATTACCAATTCATTCTTCAGTCAATAACGAAGTCTATATTGGCGACTCTTCGATCGTTGGACAAAATGCTTTTTCCCATCTCTTTCGTTCTTGTAACGCGCCCACTCGGCTCGTCGTTCCCAACGGGCAAACTAAATAACACAAAGTGAGGACGTCGATTTTTCGCGAAATATACCAAAACGAAGGTTAAAAAAAGTAAGGGAGGGAGAGAGAAAGAGAGAGAAAGAGAGACAGGAAGATAGAATGGTTTCCTCTTCGTCATGTATATTTACCGTATTCGCATCGTTTCGTGAGCGCCTTGCCATTTGAGCTGCGTGTCGATGTAAAAATCGCGTATACCCATCATCGAATAGCGAGAGAGAGAAAGAGAGAGAGAGAGAGATTGAGAGAAACAGATATAGCTCAAGTTGTAACTTATTTATGGATGGAAAAAAGTGCGTCGATGCGACACATGCATACACATCCACGTATACGTACTCGACCGTTATTGCTTCACTCTAGTTTCGCAAACGAACCGACCACCGCGCGAATTCGCATGCAAATAATGCACTTGACGGGAGAGTATAGGTGTAACGCCGTGCGTGCTTTTTCGTGTAAAAAAAAAAAAAAAAAAAGAAAAAGAAGAAAAAAAACAGAAATAAAGGACAAAGCCGTGCGCAACGAGGGTTCGAAAAATAAAAAAATTGGATGTCCGGAGAGAATCAATCGCGGGAAAGGAAGAGAGTTTGCTTGAGCTATAAAAAATTAAAGAGTGTCAATCGCGCATCGACGGGAGCTTGCATAAAAAGCGCGCGTGAAAAATTTACAGAATGTTAATTAAAACTCAGCGTAGAGCGATGTCTGAAGGGCTTTTACACGGTACAGCTCGGGTTTTTTAAACGAAATATTTCTTTTGGAGGAATTATTTTATCAACAGGAAATTATTATTCCGGCGCATTTTCTATTTCGCTTTTGATTTTGAGCGTAACGTTATTTATTAAAATTATAATCGAAATTGTTGAGTTAATAGATAGTTACATATTATTGGACTATTATTTGATTAATTTAGTTTGGCTAACATGCGCTTGATTGTAGTACTAATCAATTATTCAAACAAACTAATGAAATTATCGTTTTCAAATATATCTTCACATATACGATATTCTGAAAATCCAACATTACCTTTATGAGAAATTCATCGTCAGCATGAAGTTCAAAAGCATCAAATTTTATGAAATATCTGAGTTATTATTACCGTTAAATGTTATAATAACAATTGTTAATTATAAATTAATCTAAAATATTTACATATATGGTAATGTTAGTTTAAATTATAAGTGATAAATTTGATTTGAGTGTAGGAAAATCTGAAATAGCAAAACGTACTGAAATAACTACGTTTTTTTCTTTCGAAAAAAATTTCAATTAATTTAAATATTCAAAATGAACATCTATTTGTATTATAAATAAAGTTAGAAAAATGTAAAAAATATTTTAGCGAAATTCTCACAGAATTCAAGTCAATTTCCATCGAGTGGGACTCCAACACTCGATTAAATTATTTTTACTCGTGTATAAATCAAGGTTCGCTTGACGGAATGCATTTAACGCAGCCCTATGGCCCTCGGAAAACCTCAGCCCAACAACGATATCGCCGCTCGACATAACTCGAAAAGTCATCCCGTGGCAAAAGCAGAGGCGACGTTACTCCATTTACAGGTTGTAACACGCTAACGATTCCCTCGTCCCCGCTCTCCCGACCCTCGGCGTACAAGCCAAAAGCGAGAGTAAGTGCACGCCGTGAACGACAAGTGAATTCTAGAAAGAGAGAGAGAGAGAGAGAGAGAGAAAATGTTGCTAGCACGCGCTCGCGTATATGTACACACAGGGAGGATAACCACAAGCGGCTCGCACGCGGCGTTATAACGCCGTTAACACCCGCTCGCGATCGCTTTCAATCCACGTAGTTCATCATATTCCCAATATTGGCTCTCGCGGTCGTTGTAAGCGCGTACGAGAAAGGGCGCGAGAGAGAAAGAGTGAGAGAGAGAGAGAGAGAGTTGATGAGTAACACGCGGAATCATCGGGGATGCGCGTACGTACAGTCATCATCATTAAGCAACGCGAGGGTCGCGCGCGCTATTGCGACATAGCAATATCTTTGATTCATCGACGCCCTCGCGGCTTATATAAAGACGATTGCCGATGCAACGTGTAATATAGCGCGAGTTGCACTTTGGCTGCGAATACGAACACCCACGATCCGAAATGAATAGTTTAATTCGTACCGGCGATGTGCAGTCAACATCGCGGATTTATATATACGTGTCTATATATGTATAAGTATACGTACATCTCTACGTATGTAGTATCGAGACTGCACGATTGCTCTCGAGTTTATGGTTATTGCGAGGCTGCAGCTCTATGGATTTACGAGGTCCGTTGAGCTTGCCCTTTTTCTCTCTCTCTCTCTCTCTCTCTCTCTCTCTCTTCGCGTAAAGCAAATGATTTTAAGGTGCGGATGGGCGAGCCCGATACGAGTTTGTATTTTTGAAAGGCATCGCTACGCTCCCGCTATAAAGTAATATTGCCGTTAAATGGTTATTTTTATTCGCGCTTGCTTTGGTACTCGTTCTCGGCGTTTCAAAAGGTGATAGTTGTATAATTTTGTAGATAACAAAGCAGTTAAAGGTTTGCGCGAATTAAATAATTTTATACATTTGAAGATTCTTGTTGATTAAAAGTTCTAAACGGCATACTTTTACTTAAAAGTATTTAAAATTAGATTCTAATCATATTTATTTCTTTAATACATTTTAAAAATTTTAAAATCGAATAAATTTTGAAAATTTGTGATACCATAAGCTTATGGTTTAACGATTCAACACTTGGATCGAGCGCGCGCTCGTTTTATGGCGTTGCACTTTACTCGCGTTTGCAATCAAAGCAAGAACCAAATGGCGAGCAAGCGAACGCAATTTCACAGGGCATGAAGCACTGACTTCATTATTCGGTCATTAATTCAACCCTACTTTATACAAGATACAGAAGCATTTCGCATGCAAAAGTTTTAGGCTACCCCTTGTATTAAAATCAAAAGTCATCCCAAATTTTATACCACTTAAGTGTTATATGTGTAGGTAAAACAATTAAAAATACTTCTCATGATATAACTCTTATCGTGCTATGAATCCGATGTAAATTCAAATTATTTCTCAACAAAAATGTTAATAAAAGAAAAAAAGATTTTTTTTAGAAACGAAAAGAATATTACTAGAATAATTTTCTTTCTTTTAAAAATATACCTGCAAGAATAAAAACAAAATAATATTTTTATAGACTTATAAGTATTTATGAGGATACAAGTTTAAATTTCATTATTATACATTTAATAACAGTTTTTTCGTAAAAAATGAAAATAATATCGATGAAAAAAATTCTCTCTCGAATCGACGTAAACTTACGCGCTATCCATATACCACACCTAGCGTGCACCAAAGACAAAAGAGAAAAAGAAAAGTAAGAAAAAGCAGCGTACGCATAAAACGCGAGCAAGTAATAAGCAGGGTGACGTATTCACAATGGCCAACGCGCATACGCGTATCGCAGAAAAAAGCCGAGAGAGAGAGAGAGAGAGAGAGAGATCGGCAACCGAGAGCGATTTTTCCCGGCTCCGCTCTGCACTTGGATTCGCCTCGTCGCATTTTAGCTTCCGCCCTATATATATGTATAAGGTTTCATACCTTCCCCATATAATGTAAAAAACCAGCGTGTCCCTTACTCTCCCTGCCTCTTAAGCGAGTACACTTACGGCGTATTTATCGAGGCGAGCGCATTGACCGGATCAACGCACTCGAATGCACGAATGCGGTGTATTATAATTTATCCAAAGCTTTCTTACTTTACTACCGGTTGATGCGAACCCGCGACAAAATTGCTCGAAGTTTGTAGGTCAACGCGCGAAAAATACGTAACAACAGCTGATTTTTTGGATAAAAAGGTTCGAGGGATCGAATAGAGGCGTGAAATGTACCAATGCAGACGAAAATCGATCGTTTCGTAGAGCAATACGATGGCTATACAGGATATACGAGGAATCGTTTAGGTAGGCGGTCAATGCGTAGTCTAAGCGATGATATAATGTTGTTTAGAGTGTCATAAATACTAAAAGGTAAAATCAGTTGGATGTTACACATAAATGTCACGTCAAGAGACGCGACAGTGCCCCGGTTGGCAAGTATAAGATCTACTCATACTCACCGACGTAGGAGCTTAGCACATTAAAAGAAATTACACATAAATTTTTCATTCCTTTTGTTGTATTTCTAATCCATAAATTTTATGCGATTAGTTTAAATGTGACGTGTTTATATGTTTATTCTTTTATTTCAGTTTTTATTGGTTGTTAAAAATTTTTTTTAATACTTTCTATTGAAATACTTTCTATTGATAATTTTATATTTATATTTTTTAATAAATTATCAAATTATTTCTTTAAAACGATTTTTTTTTATGAAAAATAAATACCTAATGATTTATAGAATGAAAATGCTGTAATAAAATTATTCAAAATTTTGTGTTACGAAAAAGCACTCTGTTATATCTCTTCTTTTTTTTAATCAAGTTTTAAAATTGCAAAAGACAGTTTCAAAACTTTTGTAAAGTTTCCCAATTTTCTAGAGTTCTATTATCAGCTAGTCTACACCTGGTATCCACTTTGTTGATAAGACTTTTAGTATAATAATATTTTTTTCATTGGTAAAAAGACTATTTATTCAATTTTGTTAACATTCTACAATTAAAATATATTACAGTAATTTATTGAAATTTTGTTTGTCAAATAGTTTTAACTTATTCTATGAATTATATATATATACATAAAAATAATACAATTATAGAAGAGAAACTATGTTTATTTAAATTATAAGATAATATATAGAATTTGAAAACATTCTTTTTTTTCGTCTTTTTTTTTATAAATACTTATGTATTATTTTTCTGAAAATCGTATCGTAAAATATTACATGTATAATCATCAACAAAATTGTTCGCGCATCTTTTAATACTTCGACGCATTCATCCATACTTCAAGATTTCAAATCCTTGCATTCGAATCTATACACGCTCGTTGAGTTTTTACCCTTACACTACCCGCTGTTAACTGCTTTCCATCTCGCGAGCAAATTCTAAGGAATATTCACCTGCTGAAGAAACTTTACGTGTGAATAAAACAGTACTATATAGATGTGTGTAATACATATCTCCC
The DNA here is from genome assembly GCA_949987625.1 of Chalcis sispes. Classification (NCBI taxonomy): domain Eukaryota; kingdom Metazoa; phylum Arthropoda; class Insecta; order Hymenoptera; family Chalcididae; genus Chalcis; species Chalcis sispes. The sequence continues at coordinate 57,892,199 of OX465095.1, forward strand.
TGGGAAAAGAATTACCCGCGCCACGGTTGCAGTGGTGGCAGTAGTCACCGAGAGCAAAGCGCGAACGAAATAATACAAGGAAGAAGAAGGAGAAGAAGCGATAGCGAGCGGAAAAAAGTAATCCCCAGAGAGATTTTCCGTGCGCGCCCGGGAAAAAAATGCCACGTCGAGGTGTGCGCGTGTAACGCTCGCGAGAAAGAGCGAGCGCGATATATATCGGGATCATTTTGCGTAGTAACACGCGAATCGACTACGTACATCGGCGAATGAGACGAAGTACGCGAGCGAGATCTCCTTTCCTTCGCGATATGTAACCAGCTTTCCCTTTCTCTCTCTTTCTTTCTCTCCCCTTTATACTGTTTGTATATATAGATATACATGCGTAAGCGTGAAGTGCGGTAGCAACGGGCTACGTACTTACGCGCGAGAGAAGCTTGAGCGCATCGCACCATGGCTCTTTTTCTCGAGAAGCCACCGCTGCTTCCCTCCCCCTTCGTGCAAAAAATTCTCTCCCTAGAACAGAGAGTGCGTATCGCATTCTCTCTCTCTCTCTCTCTCTCTCTCTCTCTTTCTCTCACTCCCGACCCTTTACCTTCCTCTCCTCCTCTCTCTCTCTCTCTCTCGCCGTCATCTTTTACAGATTCCGCGCACCCTTCGCCCGGAGCGGCAGCGGCAGCAGCTTCTGAAAGCGCGCACGCACGCACACAAACGCGACGGTCGCTTTGGCGAGCGAACGATATGTACGGACTTCCATATGTGTCTCACCAGGTCAGGTCAACGTCCTGTCTCCTCGAACACGGGTGCGTTACGAAGGAGGTACAAGAGAAAAAGAAAAAGCGCGCAGGGTGCGCAATCCTCTAGATATTGCACTTTGCCTGAATGCACTTCTCTCCGCTACGCGTTCGCTCCTCCTCTTTCTATTATCCGTTGCGATTGGGCCTTTGGTTCTCTCTCTCTCCCCCTTTTTCTTTCTTTCTCTCTCTCTCTCTCTCTCTCTCTCACTCGTGCACGTTCGCGCGTATTTTCCTTATGCGTTCTCCCCTCGTTTTTCTCTTTTTCTCTCTCGCGCTTGCGTTCTTTTACCCGCAAGGCTCTAGCTTTGGGTTGAACGGTCTTTAATGGTTTTTGTATGGCGTTCGTTAAATACGCATGCACATATTGCAGGTGAATTTCATACGATGCATATATATATATATTATTCAAATATTTAAATGACGTTATTGAAATTTAATCGTTTATTATTTATTAAACTTATAAAAATGTTTCGATAAATTTTTTATCGAATGATTTATAAAGCAACATGTGTCTCTTCTGAAACAAAGAGGAATAAAATTTTATTTAATTTATAGAAGAAACGTGAAGGGGTTGTTATAGTTTACCGTACACAATGTTTCATTGTATTTTAAAGCTGGTTGGCTTGAATGAGTTCACGCGAGTTCAACGAACTTTGATTCAACCTTTATGTTAGTAAATACAGTGTCTTATAAAATTACGGTTGAGTCTTTTTTTAACGTCAATGTTTTTCATAAAGCAACGGTAAATTAAAACTGCTTAGAAAACGATAAAATTAATTTTTTTCCAAATTTGACTTTAAGTAAATTGAATATTGATAAACGTGTCTGTATAACGCTTTTAAATTTACTTTTCCTAAATTTCTTGCTAAAAATTATCAAAACTAGAATTTTTGCTCGTAATTGTTTAAAATTTTTAGTGATCGAATTTAAAACTCAAAATAACTTGTAAAGCCTGTTATACTTTAAAAAAAAATAAATAAATAAATAACCATCGTAGTGTTTTATATAGATATAATGCATTATTGTTAAGAAGTACATATTATAAAGTATGTCCATGCACTGATGAATTTCATTGTTTATATAAATAATGAATATTTAAACAAAAAAAGGACAATATTTAATTAATTTTCATTTTGAGTCAATATCTTTTCTTCGATCGTGCATCAGTATGTTCAATAACAGTCGCATCATTCTCAAGTTTCTCCCATCTTCGCTTTGTATTCTCCTATGCTTAGTTCAGTTTCCAACAGAGGGTTGAAATCCCGTTTCCAGTAACCCGCACACTCACACACGCGCACGCGCACGTGCGTGTGTAAGCCCGCACGTTCTAGATTATTCAATGTGAAATACCTAACGCTTACTCGTGAACTCGGAGTAAGGAGAAACACATCGGCTAGAAGAGAGTGGTAAAGCTCTTGAAGAGGATGACACTTCAATATGACGATGGAAAATCGAAAGAATAAAAGATAGAGAAAGTAGAGAGACAAATTGAATATCCATTCGGTGATTTCTTGCTTTTTTCATCTTTATTTCTTTACATATATATATATATATATATATATATGTATATATATGTTTTTTTATAGACTTATTTTAATTTAATTTTAAAAAAAAGAAACTTTATTAATTATAAAAGAAAAACAATTATAAAAATAAAAACCTTACATGCAATTTTTCTATATAAAAGCAATTATACACTTTTAACTTGTTTTTGCAAAATTTAATAAAATTTAGAAGCGCTTGATAAATAAGTACAATTGAAACTCATCTTCAAACTCTTTCTCAAACGGAAAAATCTTGAACTTAATTGAAAAATAGTTATATTTTTTATTAATTTGAATGTTTGCTAATATGTATATATAATCTGTTAAAATTTTAAATGTTAACATTTGAAAATGTATAATATATTAATTGTTTCAAATAAAACTGTAATAGAACTGTATGTAAAGAGATTAAAATTGTATTGCACTTTTTACAACAATATTTTAAAACAATATTTATATCAATAAATTAGTCAATTTCTTTTTTTCGAGTTTATTACGTGAATTTTTTATTTTCGTCATGCTTTACTCTATTTTACCGTCTTTCCATCGTAGTGCTCGGGAGGCATTCACGAGAAAAGCCAAAAAAAAAGTGTAATATCGATTCACTCTGATGAGAGGATTTCCGTCTCTCTTACTCTCGCTCTCTTCAAACCTCCCATCCGTTCTCTCATCACTTTCAGCATCTAATACGGATAAGCGTCGCCCATAGTGGCACGAAGTCGAGGCGCTTTTTTTTTCTTTTATGCTCTTCCCCCCTTTCGTTCTTATCGCGCGTAACCTTCGCATAGCGCGCGTATATATGTATATGCACGAAAATGTGAGCAAACGGAGGCATTGGTTTTCACGTGAAAAAACGCGCTCGCATACATCAAAGAGCATCTGCTTCTTCTTCTTCTTCTTCTTCTTCATCTTTTTTTTTGTACGCTGGAATTTTCAGCGCATTTTGCCACTCTACTATCTTTTATTTTTCTTTCTTTTTTTTCTTTCTCGTTTTAACGTCGTCCCTCTTGTCGTTTTCTTTCGACGCCTTCTGTCGCTGTGTAGATATCATTTTCACAGGGAGAAGAAAGCATTCTTTCTCTCTGTCTCTATCTCTCTGTGCGTCGTCGAGTGTACACCTGAGGCTTCTATAAACATAGATGCTAACGTGCAATTGCATTCTTTTTTTTTGGGGTTTTCTCTATTTTTCTCTCGAGAGAAAGAGAGAAGAGAAAATAGTTCGCCTATATCGTTTTACCTGCACGAACTTCAGGCAGGTTCGCTTCAATGCTTTTATGAATTTAACAAAGGAATTCTCGTATACTAAAGGACAGAAAAAAGGAAAAAAAACTTTTAATTAATGAGATTGAATAAAAAATTATATATTTTTTTTAATAGAATTTTTTATTATGTAAAATGAGTACAACATATTGCAAATTTGTATTGTATATTGATCCAAACTCACTTATTAAGTAAATTAAAATTTATTTTTACCTTTTTTGTCAGTAAAATATATAATAGATAAAATGATAAAAATATTGAACATCAACATTGATTAATTTTTTTTTTCTTTTGTTAAATAACTGATAAATTAAATTGAAATATATTTAAAAAAAAGCTTAACACAAAGCACATTTTACTTAAATAATTATAGTATAAATTTTTTAATAATATTTTTGCCAGTATATACATTATTTACCATATCGCTTGAGCATCGACCAAAATTCCTTCGTAATACATTTTCTTGCATAAATTTACCCGCCTATTTGACTTCTAACGTACATTCACCCGTCATTCTCCAGGTCTCTTAAAAAATTACAATATTTTATATCTCAGAATTTACCATATCCTTCTCTTCATTCTTCTCCCCGCCCGTTGTCTCTTGAGTCAACAAAAAAGGGAGAAAAAAAGGAGGTGACATCGAGACGTTACGGCTCATCGAGCTCGTCTTCTTTACGCGCTCCTGCTTGCATACGAAATATAGACAAGCACCGGCAAACGAGTCAAATAGTCGAAAGTAGCAAGAGCGAAAGAGAGAGAGAGAGAGAGAGAGAGAGAGAGAGAGAGAGAGAGAAAGAGTTGATATAAACAGTCAATGTGACAAAACGGTCCCCTACAGACTTTGAAAAGCTACCGTACCAACACCGAGATTTAGCGCGGCACTTTTACGTCAACGGAGACAGCGAGAGAGAGAGAGAGAGAGAGAGAGAGAGAGGAAAGTGCACCGATCCATATTTTCCATCCTCTTTCTCGAAGGTTAAGTTAGAAGGTGGATCCCTTTGTTAACCCACTCCCGCGCGCGCACTCGCGTTCTGCGTCATCTCTCACGCCTTCGACGTAAAACGCCGCGCCATTTAACAGAACGTCTTTGATGCGACCGAGAGAGGAAAAGCACGTAGCGGCCGAGAACGCAAAGCCGTCCGTGAGAGACTGCGAACGCGGCCCCTTTAGTTTTATAGGCTCTAAGACGAGCTCTCTCTCTCTCTCTCTCTCTCGCTCTCTCTCTCTATCTCGCGCATAATTTTTCCAGCGAGCTTTTCTTCCTGCCCTTAAAGCTATATCGGCTGTGTACAGTCTGCACTAAAAAATAAAGAATAAAAATGAAAGGAAAAAGCGAAAAATATAATAGTAAATTTTTGTAAATTTAAAATAATATTTTTAGTATCGAAATACTGTTATTTATTCGGTTAAAATAATTATGTCGTCGTGTCATAAATAAATACTTTTTTTACATGTATTGTAAAAACTATATATTTCTATGATATTTCACTGTATAAATAGAATTGATGATTGCTTTATTAAAACGTTAAAATAATTTTGAATGGTAAAAAAAAGTAACCAGCTATAATTTTATAAATAACAATGAATAATAGAATATGTGGAGGTGAAAATTATCGATAAAAAATATAAACGATCGCGATAAGCAACGTTTTTAGTTTTTGTACTCGACTATCCAGTCGATTCGTCTATATACCAAATGCAAATTTCGAGCAGGACGTCGGTAAGTTTTGACGAGTCGGAAGTAGCTCGACGTTTCTGCGAACGTTCCCTTTTGCTCTTTCTCTTTTTCTCCATCCCTCCTTCTCTTTTTCTCAGTCTCGTCCGACGGATAGTTTTACCGGTGATTTCGCTGTTAAATCGCCTCATTACCGCGAATTCGCGGGGGGTCGACTAAGGCTTATTTGCATGACACTCCGGTCTGAAAACTGGTCCCACCCCATAAGAGCTGAAGGGATAAGGGACCCTAGAAGAAGAGAGAGAGAGAGAGAGAGAGAGAGGAGGGAAGGTCCTAAAACACTTTTACGAGTGAAACTGTCGTCGGGATTTGGCCGCGAAATCTTCTCTCTCTAGCTCTTTACCGCGTTATTACTCTGGGTCTCGTCGTTATTATGGTCCAGCGATATGTGCACACACGTGTGCCTGTGCATATTCGTGAGAGAAAAACCGCGGGAGAGCTTAGCTAACGTACACGAGCTGTTTTTGTTTTTTTTCCTTCTTTTTTTTTTTTCAAGACAAGTTAGAGAAAGGAAGAGAAAACTCGTCTCGGTATATATAAGTTGTTTATACGTACAACAGCGACGACGTGACACACAAGAACGATTATCGTCCGAGACTTCTGAGATGGACATATCTATTTTTTTTTTTTTTTTTATACTAATCGTATGCAACCTTCTACGGCAATCGTACGACTTCGTGTTCTAGACTAATTGTTTCTAGACGAGGTACGCTCGCTTTTAATCTTCTTTTTTTGCTTTTATTATATGCGATGCACGCGATACGATGTGTACGTGCAATTTTATTACCGAGACGAATTAAAAAGTGTCCGTTGGATAGAAATTTAACGTGCGTTAAATTGCGCAAATGAAAAATTATTTTTACTCTCGTAAGACTATTTCATTATGATGTGAGTTATGTACGTTGCAACTGTGACAGATTTTTATACGATTTCCTTAATGGACAATTGTTTTTCAAAATTTTTATCACTCGAAAGATTGAAATTTAGTATATACTTACATTACCTGAAAGCAATAAAAATGACTGTTTTTTTAAAGAATAATTAAAACATAAAGAAATGTATTTTAAATTAATTTTTTATGTTATTTTATAAAGAGAGGGTTTATATACATATAACATATGCTAATAGATAGGCTGTTAATAAATACTTTTGTATCACGTAAATAATGTTGCAAAATTTAAGGAAATTACATAATTCTAAAAATAATTTTTTTCAAACGAAATTAAAAAACAATCGAAATGATTTTTTTAGGCAATTTAGTGTTAATAATTTTCCATTACCTTCATCACAAACATAATAAAAAAATTGTACCATTTTTTTACCAGCAGCATGAAAAAAAATCAACAATCGATAAAATGTTATTTTCATAAAAATTTATATAATTTATCTAAAAAGTTTACAAAAATAAAAATAGCCAAAATATTTCTCAAATTCGCTCGCATCGTCGTTGAAAATACGAGCCGTCCGTCGCACTTCTATCCTATTAATTAACAAGATCTAATTTTCGTTTTCGCCGTCGCAAGCGCGTCGTTTTCCCACATCGCGAGGAAACTCGCCGCCGCGAGTAATGAACTAATAATTGCAAGCGGCAACCAATAACGCTAATGGATCCGAGCAACTCGAAGCTAGCTCAACACTGCGACCAGCGCGACTTTCCACGACTCCCAAGATCCCTCTCTCACGGTAAAGCCTCGCCTTCCCTCCACCTATACACGTATACGTAGAATATCCGGGCATCGGGAAGCTTCAACGTCGTTACGTGGGCGACGGGTCTAAGCTCTATTTTCCAAATAGTTATAATGCGCGAACGCCCGCCCGCCTCGCGCATCCAAAGGAGGAACTTGCTCGACTTGGGAGAAAGCCGCTCCCGAGTCTCGACGCGCCGCGAGGACATAACGCCACCGACGCGATAATGGGGAAGTTCGTAAACACGAGTACATGCGCTAACTGAACTCTAGCATATACACACACACACACACACATATATATATATATATATATATATATATATATATATATATATATATATATATATACATGAGAGAGAGAAAGAGAGAAAGATAGAGAGAGAGAGAGAGAGAGAGAAGGAGCTTTACTCTGGATTTCTACCGCTCCCGTATGAGTATACATAGAAATATGCGATGTGTGCACGTAGTGCAAGCGTATTGTCGCGCGTTATGTGCATATACGCGTGCCGGTATTATGGGGAAAGTTCGAACGAGGTATGGAATTTAGCGCGGTACAGAATGAAAGAGAGAGAAGAAGAAGAAGAAGAAGAAGGGGGGGGGGAGGAGTAAATAGGATTTTCCTTTTGCAAATTAAATAAAAGCCGGAGTAAAGCCATACGTATGTACGTATATATATATTCGCATCGAAGCGAGCGCGTGCTTGTTTTGACTGCAAAGCTCTATTTCATTCCAGGTCGGACCGCTCGTAGGAAATTCGGGAAGGAAACGGTGCGGAGCGAATCTCTCTACGGTATGCCGGATACGCGTTTAAGCAAATATGTACGGGACTCGATACGTCTGCATGTACGCGGGCACAGATATGCCGATGTATAATGCGTTCTCGTGATGCTCCTCGGTTATGATACGGCGTTCGATGCGATGTTGCACCTGTTACCTTTCTTCATGTTTTTCGAGTGTATCGGCTTTTGTTTACGCCTGGTGGAGCGTATTTGTTGTAGAGAGAGAAGAGAAACTTCGGCGTTGCGGTTAACGCGTACATTTCGTATACGCGAATTATTTATGGAATCTCTTGTACACGCAATAAATTAATTTTCAAAATAATGTTTAATATATTTTTAGAACGATAAAGTAACAATAATGTCATTATATATAGTATTCTAGGTTAGGCATATAACGATTTAAAAAGCCTTTTCCATGCTTATAAATATAATCTACTTTTATAAGCGTCTCATGAAGCAAACATTACGCGTTTCGTGTAAACAATGATTCAACGCAAAGGAACGTCATTCCTCAAATAATGCTAACACAGAATGAATTAAAAATAAAAGGTATAAAAATCGCTTGAGAAAACATACTATGCGCTCGCGAAAATGAACAGTGTGACGTTGTTAATTCAAATAAACGTACAACGAAAAGTGTCATGAAAGATGTAGCCGATAACATTTTTTTCCATCTCGCAGCCATTAAAATCATCAAAGGCTGCTTTAACAAGGGTTGTAATATTCAAACGTTTCGTGTATGCAAAGCCTCGGCAATACATCAGTTTACTTGCCATGGGCCAGAAGTCAAGATTTATGACAATCAAGATGCGCCGAGGTAAAACTTTTTTTCCTCTTCGTCTCCGACAGCTCAGCGTTCTCTCATCATAGATGCATTTTACAGTAGTCGCTTTCTTTCGTTCTCTTTTTTTCTCTCTCTCTATCTCTCTCTTTCTAAACTCTATATATGCTTACCTCCATTTATACATATTTTTTTCTTTTTAAGATGACGAGCGGTGACGTTGATGACGATCCTCGACACTTATATACGCACGTACATGATATGCGTCGGAAGCAGGTTTTTAGCCGTCGAGAAACAACGATCGGTTAAAGTTTCGCCGTGCGTATAACGAGTTCGTATATCGCGCCTCGTTTACTTTGAACACTGAAAGAAAGCGAGCGTGAGAGAAGAATCCACACGCACATGTACATATACATAAGTACGTAGAGGGAGGAATCGCAGACGAGACTAGAAAGAGAAAGACAAATCGCTCGCGCGCGTTCGGTGAAAACATGATGGAGTTAGATAATACCAAGAGGTGTGAGAGAAAGAGAGAAAGAGAAAGGGAGGAACACGGAGAAATATAAAGAAAGGTAAAGTTCGCGAGAGAGAGAGAGAGAGAGAGAGAGAGAGAGAGAGGAGGAGAGAGGAGTCTGCCGTATTCGCAAACACGCAAATTTCAAAAGGTACTCGACTATCTGATGTCCCGCGCATAATGACGAGTCCTTTGACGACGTATGCAAATATAGATCGAGCATGATAAATTGCTCTTGTCAAGACACCCGGCATTTCGCACGAGCCGTTTGTATGTTCTAACCAAAAGAGAGAGAGAGAGAGAGAGAGAGAGAAAGAGAGAGGAGGGTAACCCGTTTTTATGCACGAAATATCCGTGTGTGCATATATGATTTCGCGAACGGTTGATGTTTCGGTGTACATATATATGAATACAGGCGTGCACGAGTACGTGTATTATTACCCCACCAGGGAATTTTTTTATCGCGTAGATTCGTGCACGAGCACGAAGTCGCCGATATTAGTCGCCGAGTTTTACGAGGAACCGGAATCCTTTCTAATATTTTTGTTTTCTTAACTCTTCTTTTGCATATTGAATTTTATCGTTTATTTATATTGTTAAAAATAAAATTTTCTAACGTTTTTGAATATTTATTTTATAATGAAAACATAAATAATTGTTATTTGCAGTTGTAATAGTATTTAGTTTTAATAGTACAGACGTGTAAGCATAACGTTAAAGAAAATAAATTTAGTATTTGATAACTTTTACTCGATTAATGTTTATCATTTAAACGTCAGTAATATAATAATACAAATAACTTAAGACAAAATTTATTTAAAAATCTTTGGAAAAGAAAAACTTCTTTATGAATTGAGTTTATATTCAATTTAATTTTATGGCTTATCAAGAGATTTTAACTTGAGACAACGAGATTTTGACTTTTTCATAAAATACATTTTTAATTCAATTAAATAATTTATTATTGTAAAATTTAAATTTAAAAAGACTTGAATAATAATATCTGTGGCGATGGATTTATCAAAACTAGATTCATGTTAAGTAACGGGCACTCTTGTACGTAGTAACAGTTTGACATACCGTATTATTCAATAACCAGTAGTCACTTAATTTTTCATTTCTATATTAATTGACAAATAGTTCCAACGTACGTGAATAAATCACTGTCTTAACTTTTGGAGACAAAGCACTCGTTACTATCCGATACTGCCTCGTCACCTTATAGAAAGACAGGAGAGAGAGAGAGAGAGAGAGAGAGAGAGAGAGAGAGAGAGGAAGCAGAGAAAGATAGAGAAATAGAGATAGAGGAATAGAAAAATCCCGTTAAATGCTGCGTTCATCGTACAATGTAATTCTTTGCGTTCGTAAACACGAGCTCCACCAATCGTCGTCACGCCTCTCCTTCTTTTTCAATTGGACGGACGGTGCGCGCGCGCGACGCCTTCGATACAGATAAGTCATGCTCGTCATTTTTCAAACAAGCTACGTTAAAATTAAACGCTTCACACGAGAGGAAGCTTTGCGCTGGACAACGGTCAGCGCGGCTTGTCGTCGTCTCCTCCTCGTCGCCAATTTTCGTGACTCGTTCATTTCTCACACGCGCTTCTTCCTTCCTCGTTTTCAACAGACAGAGAGAAGAAGAAGAAGAGAGAGAGAGAGAGAGAGAGAGAGAGAGAGATAGCAAGAGAGTAAGAGCAGTCGGCACATACACGCGCACACACACACACACATGAGCTACCAAATCCGGACTTTTCCACGGCTTCGGCTTTTATCTTGCGCTTCTACCCTTAATTTGATAAATCGACGAGATTCCGACCCTTCCTGAGGCATTAATCACCGCGGCGTACATGCATACATGGATCGCATTAAGCAAGGCGCGCGCGCGCGACATCGATCGGGTCCAGTTGTACGAGAGACATAGATGAGATTTTCAAATAAAACAAAAAGAGATATAATTTAAAGATTTTCGGGATAAGGGAATGAGTGGAAGAAATTGATGCTAAAAGACAAAGTTTATTTACATTTATTTGTAAACTATCTCTCTAAGACATTTTAAACACGAACATTATATGTAATCTAGTTAAAATAATTAGTCTAAAATTAATTATTATAATAATTAATGTAATAATTAATTTTATGATAATAACTTAATTAATTAATGTTTTTATATAATTCAATTTAATCACACGAAATGTATATCGTATCTAGATAAATATTTTTCATGAAAAAACTTAGTTCACTTACCAAGCGCATTTAGAAAATCTATTTATAAATTCTCTGTATTGAGATAAAATATGAATATCATATAAAAAAAAAAAAGGAACAAAGATGATCAAAGTCACAAAATAAACATACAAAGAAGGAGAAAAAAAAAATTGAAACGCTGCACGAGAAAGCGAGTATCAAATAGAGAGGAACTAGAGGCGGTCATTTATAAAGCTACACGGAGAGACAGAAAGAGACTTGTTTAGAGAAGGTTTACATACTCTCGGTTGCCTTCCGCTCGACCACTTTCGTATATACATACATATACCCCCGGGAAGGATATTAATGGCGGATTAATTCGGCGATCGCGCGCCTGCGCTCACCGGACGCACATAAGGGGGTTGCTGGCCCTGTCCAAGCGTACGTATGTGCATTGCGTTAGCTTGTGTGCTTGCGTATATATTAACGCAACGAAGAAAAGGAGACTTTGCCTCTGCTGGAATTAACGTTTAGTCGCTCTTTGCTAAATATGACGACGCGACGCAGAATTGAACTTGCTCGACGGTTAAGTATGGGGGATATGTTCCGATGAATATTTAGTAAAAGGTGATTGGTAATGAACCATGTTATGTGGATTCTTTTTATTTAAATATTGAATGATTATAGATAATTTATCTAAAAATTCGATAAATAAACTAATTTAAATTTTATAAAAAATAAAATAAAGTCAACACCTAGTTATGCTGGTACATTTTTAATTACAAACTTTTTACCTTTGATTCGTTCATATGATATTAAATAATGCATTCAAATATTTTTAAGTTTTCATCTTCTTCAATTAATCAATTATTTATTTTCTAAATGAAATGTAATTTATAGATACAGAACAATTTTAAAACTAAACAATTATTTTTATCGAGAGAGATTATAGCGAGCTGTGTTACAAACGTTAAGTAAAATGTTCACTTGCACATAAATATACTAGTGATGCAAATTAGGAAAATCACAATAAAGGCGTTGATGCGCTAACAGCCTTTGTCTAAACAGAAAGCAAAGAATAAGGCACCGAGTCGAGTAAAGCCGTGTAAAGGCGTTCGGTAATATCCATAACTAAGTCTGTACGAATCTCGCACTCGCGAATAAAATATAGTGTTGGGTTCTATAAAAGAACAAGGGTTACATCTAATTTACTCGTACTCTTATTATAAGCATATTTATATTAATGGCCTCGCTCGTGGACATTATCTGTCTCTTTTCGTTAAGTTCGACCGTGTGAAAACTAGTCTTTAATTTGATTTACTAGAATTGTTCAACGTTTTTTATTTTCGCATTCTATTCTTCGCAATGTTATCTTTTGTTTTGTCGACTATAAATTTAGTCGTAAGTGTTTTAAGAAGGAGGAAGTACAGTCCGATGCAGTGTGATGTTAATTTAATTTTTCGCATTAATCTTGTTTATTTCCGGAAATAAAGTTTGGGAATAATTTTCAAAGATGAATCGATGTTCTATTATAATTTAACATTTCAATATATTTATTATTGAGTATTTTTAATAATGTCAAGGGTATGAGAACTTCTTATACTTGCCGTCGGATCGTATTCAATATGAATTATTTGATATGATTATGCGTTTATTTACACGATATGGCGTTTAATTCGTGAGAAATTTTTATCATCTTTTAAATGCAATTTGTTTTTTTACAAAAGGACATTTATTTGATAAGTTACCATCTTTTGAAATTTTGAATCGTTTTAAACTATAAATTTCTTTCTGTTTCGACGTTCGAAAATTCTTTTCATTTCCGAAAAAATATCCGTGTAAACATATTATATATATACACACATAATATTTCATTATTATAACAAGAATAGTCTACTACAGTAACACTTATTATAATCATAAATGTTATAATTAAAAATGCATGAAAAGATTATACTTGTAAAATGTTTATATGTATACAAGAAAATTGTAAAAAGAATTAACCTTTAAATAAGCATACTTTAACTAAATTTCTTATAATAATTGTTCCTTATTCTTATAATATTATTTTTAGATTTTATACAGAATTTTGTACTTTGTGGATTATTTATTCATTATTATTAATATTATTTTTTTTTTTTTTTTTTTTTTTTTTTTGTTTCAAATGTTGCACTTCGAATATTTTAAAATATTCAAAAAATTTATATTTACGTAGAAATTTAGACAACGCATCAAGTAATGAAAGATTATAAAAGTGAAAAATGAAGTAATAAAATTTCGAGTCTTTAAAAAATAAATTATAATAAAATATTTTTTAGGATATTTAATAATTATATAAAAGAACGTAGACATCAAAGAAATTATTGTTTAAAAAAATTAGTTAATATATTCTTAATAATTAAATGTGTATTTCTACATTATTAAAACAAGGATCAATTCAAAAGACTCTAATTTATATTCTGAAAATATTTAAATTTAAATTTATTCAAGACTAATCAAGAAATAAATTTTAAAGAAAAAAGTAGCATGAAATATTCATAATGATAAAAAAATTGTTAACGATTAAACGTGTGTTTATCAAGAAATATAAAACGAGGGTGAATATAAGAGATTCATTGGTACTATGAAAATATTTAAATACAAATTTACTCAAGACTTATCAAGAAATAGAAAATTTTAAAAGGAAACAATAAATGTTAATGGATAACAAAAATTAAAAGCGATAGAAAATTAAGTTATGGTAAAATATTTTTAATAATATTTGAAAGTTGTATAAAAAAAAGCAGTTTATGAATTATTAGTGATTAAATGTGTTAATTTGGAAAAATTTATACAAACAATATGTGAATTTAAAGTCTACATTAATGAAATTTTGAATTGCAATTATTATGTATTATGAATATTAATAGAAAAAAAAAACTTATTTTTAAATTAATTCTTTTTCATAAATGGAAACTTCACGCGTCTTCTACGCGATAGATTTTAATTCTTTAATATTGGGTCCATTAAGATCCTCGAAATCAATACGTCGATAATAAACTCTTAAAAAGTTCTGAAATCTTGAAAAAAAAAAAAAAAAAACGCTTTCTTGGATGGTAAAATCGTATGCCAAGTATGAGGTTCGTTGTCCTTCTTATCTCTGCCTAAATTTCATGCGAATCAAAATATTCTTTTTCGCGATAAATTTATACCGTCTTTCAATATTAATATAATAGTTTGACTTTACGATTATAAACATTCAACTACTTAGAAGTAACGAATGAACTGAAATCTAAATAAATATTGGCAAGTAATAGTAATTAGCATTAAAGTAACTGGGTAATATGTAATTAAAAAAATTTTATGGACATTTTTTAATTTAAATAATTGGAATAGATTTTCATAGTATAATTTAAAAAAAAAGAAAGTATTGAAAAATAATATAAATTTACTAGTAATAGAGTAACTAGGAATTTTAATTAATATTTAAAATCATATAATCAAATCATTGCGAAGTCATTTATCTTGATGATAAACATGGAAATATTTTGCGGACTGTCGTTAAATAGTTTAAAGTGAATGATGTCAATGTAAATTTTGTCACATTCTTCTAAAAATATGAATAATTTTTAAATATTTATAAATTGTAAAAATGAAAAAAAAAAAAATGTCATCATCCTTGTTAAAACATTAAGAAAAGTTTATCTGTTTTTAATAAAGTTTATTTGTATTTTAAAAAGTTTTTGACAGAGTTTTTACAAAATTACACTTAAATCTTTTATTTAAAGATCTATTGTAGAAGATATTTATTTATCGGTATACTACCTAATAACGATCCCCCAAGTATTACCTTATTTATTATCAAGATTAAGGGATTTATTTTATTATATCAAATGTTAATTACAATTCCTAATTACTACATTACTAGCAAATTTGTGTTACATTTCAATTCTTATTTTTTTTTTTTTTTTTTTTTTTTTTTTTTTTTTAATTGTACCGTGAAACTCTATTTCGATTATTTAAATTAAAAAATTTCTACAAAATTTGTTTACTAATTAATTATACTGTATCCAGTTACTATACTTTACTCTTATAACTTGCCAATTTTTTTTTTTAGGTTTCAGAACTTTATTTACTTTAAAGTAGTTTGACATTTACAATCGTAAAATCAAACTATTATGAATATGTATTTTTTCAATAAGAAAAGAAAGAATATTTTAATACTAATAACATGCAGAAAGCGATAGACAGGACAACCAACCTGATACTTGCCATATGATTTTACCTTCCAAAAAAGTGTTTTTTTTATAAGATTATTAATTGCGTTTTAAAATGTTTTATAATTTAATGAATACGATTAGATTTAGCGTATAAATATTCTTCAATAGTATCATTACATAAAAACCTTTATACAAAAAAATTTTTAATTATCTAATTTTCATTATGTAATTATTAAAAATTCAGAACTTAAAAAATGAAGATAGATGAATTATAAATCTTGAAAAACTTTTATGTTAATCTTTCAATGTAATTATAGTTTTCAAACTAATTTAAAAAAAAAAAAAAAAGAAAACAAAAAGTGAGATTTAATACATTTGAATTTGAATTTTCATACACATTTGAATAATACATACAAGTGTTATTCAAATGTACGACGTTCAAAAAATGATATAATTACATCTTAATTTCATATATAAATACGAATAGAAATCTATCCACTTTTTTATAGCAATAAGAATACGATTAGAAAAAGATCATTAAACGTTGCAATACTTAAATATATAGTTTGATAGTCCTCGATGCAAAAGACAAGAAGGCGGATAAAAGAAGCAAGGGAGATGGAGAGAGAGAGAGAGAGAGAGAGAGAGAGAGAGAGAGAGAGAGGGGGAAAGGGGATAGAATAAGGCTTGATCGGAAGACGAAAGGATCGAGGCGCGACGCGACGCTCGTCGTATAACAGGATGTAATTATGATCGGTGAGATACGTCACGGCGGTGGCCTCGGTGTGTATTGACGACCACAAATCACGGTTCGTCGCGAAGTAGGACCGGCACAGCAGGGCATACCTCCTCCTTCCTCCGTCTCGGAGGTATATCTCGTTGGAGGAAGCGCGACGTGCGCATATACTTCGCTGGGTTTACTCGCGTTTGCGGATATATATGTATATACATATATATATATATATATATGTACTCTGTAAAGGCGAACGAACTCGCACGTTTGGAGACACTAAATCAGAATTACGTCACGCGCGACGCTCCGAGTCAAGTGCGAACGCGGATGCATAACTGTGCGGGAGCGTGTGTATGTATACACATATACAAGGTATACGTTAGTTGCCAGAAGCTAGAGGTGCGATAATCTGTTTAGGTGTAACAATGAAATTTTTTTTTAATTAAAATTAAGTCAAAACATGTACATAAAATATTACAATGTTATCCAATAAAGCTAAAAAAAATTTATACGATTTGAATAATAATTATTTTTCATTTCATTGATATTTTTTAATGAGAAAATGAATGTCGAGGAACTTGATAGTGTTGACTATAGCTAAAGATAATTAATTTAATTACTTCTTTTTTTCTTATATTTTTGACTATCAATTAGTAGTTTTTTTTTTTTTTTTTTTTTTTTTTTTTTTAACAAATGGTTGAAGTTATTAAAAAAAAAAATTAATGATATTATTTTTAACTAAAGTTGACTTCGACAGGATATGATTAGGCATAATATCCATCTTCCATTTTGTTTACTGGTTTTTAAAATTTGATAAAAAAAACCTTTCATTGAAAACCAAATAATCGAAAAATGGTCAAAGTAAAATATTTTACTAAAACATTTTTATTTGTTTTGGGATATGTTGTCAAATATTACCGAAAAAACTAATCTAAAAAAAAAAAATTTATAAACGTACAACTATAACTACAAGTATTAGTATTTTTAAAGTAATAAATTTAATAGATGTATAACTAGATTTATTTCATTAGATTATATTAAAAATTGATTTAGTTTCTGATGAATTTTACAACATCGAAAAACTTTCAAGGTTACGTTGTAAATATTAAAAATTAAATCATCGAAGTTTATTTAAACAATTTCAAACAAAAGAATACACGCGAACGTTTTTATTTTTCCATAATTTTACATGCTAAATTAAAACTTCTTTGCTTACGCTCATAAATGAAGCCGATGTTATGCTGATTTTTTTTCATCGGTTATAATTTTCTCGACCCATAATATATTCACTTGTCATTGAGTATTAACGTTGCTTTACAATTTTATAATAAACGTGACTTTTAAATATTATTTATTATTATTTAGAAAAATAAAAAGAAAATAACTTTTTTAAACATTATAACTAAATTTAATCTTTATTCATAATATTTAAGTATAAATATTGACGAACATTAAATATTTGAAGATTTTTAAAAAACTTATAATAAAGAAATAAAATTTTTTATTACATTACTTTAAAATTTTACAGATTTCAAATAAAATAATATATTCAATTATTCAAAAACGGTGCTTTGATGCTAAATATACTAAAAACATTCATATCCTAGAATTATTATTAAATAATATTTCATTTATAAAAAATCACACCAAGAAAATTTTGCGAAATTATTTCTAATTTTTTTAATATTCGTCAAATATTACGAAATAAATTACAAAAACATGTTAAAAAAAAAGTAGAATTTTATTTTTATGAAAAATAATCAATATACACATTATGCAAATTTTATTTTTACTACTTTACAATATTTTCTTATTTCTTTTTTAAAGCTTGAAGAGGTTTAAGCGAATCTTTTTAAAAATAAATTTTCCAACGTTAAAATTTGAAACTTTTTACACTCATTTTAACGGCTATTTTTTAAACTATATTTGAAATTTGAAATGAATTTGCTATCTAGTTTATTAAAAAAAAAAAAAAATCTTATAATCATTAGTATTCAAAACTTTTCATATACATGATCTAGTGGTAGAAAAATTATTGTTCGATCTAATATTTTTGACAAGACCAAGTGAATGCCTTCAACACGATAAAACAAAAACATTTCAATTTTTTACCAAACTGTATAAATTAAAAGTACTGAAGTCAATTCTTATAACATAATATTTTTTATTTAATACTAATCCGTTTATTTTTTCATTCACATATTTTTTATATTACTACGAATAGAAAATAAAAATTTTCTTTATTTACTTTTCATTTTTACTTTAGGTATTAAGCGAACAATAAAAAAAAAAAAGCATTGAAAAATTCGCTCAAACATCCTTATATAAGTAATTACATATATAAATGCATGCCGTTCATGAGCAAAAAATTTAAATGAAGCTTATAAGTAATGCAAATGATATTTATGAACTCGTAAATAAGAAATTTAAGCTTATGAATACTTTCGTACGTACATATTTACAGGTATTCCAAAATTGCTTGTTCAATGATATATTTAAGCTTTCTTGAGATGTTTGAAGTATTGATTTTTATAAAAATTAAGAAATAAAATCAAGTTTATTATGAGATTACTAACGTTCATTATTGGAGCAAATTTTGGTACTGAACACGAAGCAAGGAATCCTTGAGACTGATGCCACATCAAAAATAAAAATTGAATCTAAAAAGTAATGTTAAAAAAGGTTTAACTCAAATTCAGAACTGAAATATACACCGATTCAACTTTAATTTGCAATATAAATTAAAGTGACTTGTAAAAGTACATGTTAAAAATTTTACACAAGTCTGCATATTGTAAAAAGAAATTTTACTTACTATTTGTATCCTGGTAATGTAATGCTTGATAGGATTGATAATAGAGTACAATGATAAACTTGCCAATAGATAATAAGTGTACATAATTACATGAACGGAACCATTAACAATCATTAGCATCGACATCATTCCTCCGGGAAAATATTTATAGCATAAATATGACACTATGACTGTACTTATGTGATGATAAACGTGCAGATATGTTACTTGATTTGATTTTTTTCTCATAATGAACATTATCGTCTCTGTTAGATCAAAAATTTTCAACAATAATGTTAGGTATACGGCGTTTAACATCTGGAAAACGAAAAAAAAAAAAATTTGTTCTCTTTTTAAAAATTTACCTTGAATATTAATTTTAAAAAGTAGTAAAATATGTAAAGTAATTCTTTTTAATAACCTTTTTCTACTCGAATAATAAAATACTCAAAAAAAAAGAAAATCGATGTCACAATAATATTTAATAAATGGTAAAAAATATAAATAATAAAAATTTTTTACATTTCGCTTTGAATTGCCATGCAATTCAAATTTATAATAATTTTTTACTTTAACAAATATCCAGCATTATTCGGCACTAATTCTTACTTGATTTTAACATTTTTTTAGGCTAAATTTAATAATTTTATCTAATAACTTCACTCACTTTCATATCTATTGGTCTTGTAGTTTTCGGTACAGGTTCACATCCTAAAGTATATTCGGTCGACCATCCAGCAGTGTACATCATGTGAACGAGATATGCATTAGACAATATTTGAAAAACATTATAACACAAAAGGATTGCTTTTAATGAGTATGGCTGCCTTTTTTCCATGTATTTCGGTCCCCATTTAAGCACAATTAGTGCATAAAGAATTAATATCGTAATAATTATCAATGGATTTCTTGTTAAAAATTTATCGCTTGTTCTTGGATCTGTGATGCAATAAAACAAAAAAACAAAAAAAAAAAAAAATTACATGTTAAATCATCGAATAATTTTTACTTCACTTTTTAATAATAAGATTAATTTCAACTCTTAGCACTCATAATCGTATCTGTCAATATAAAGAATGACAAATCAACTGATTATAGTTAATTATGTAACAATCACGTTGTAAAATACATTTATTTTGTAAAATAAACACTTTAAAATATATTTTAGTAAATTCACAATTCATTCTAATCATGTTTTAATAAAAATTATTTATTATTATTTATTTATTTCAATCTATTCATAAATTTTCTACACTTTATATAATTACAATTTACAATTGAATAATGTATATACATAGAGTTTATGCGTTGATTAAAATTTTTATTCTTTTTGATCGTATGAAAGAAACGAAACAATCTGGCGATAAATTTTTCAGTTACCTGACAATTCCACGTCATATTGACGAATTAAATCAACCAAACTCATGTTATAAATTGGCAAATTCAACAAACGTTAACGTAAAAATGACGAAATTTTTGAGGAGAGAAAAAAAGAAAAAGAAAAAAGTAACCGAAGCCCACGCGATAAAGGCGACAAAAACGTGCTACGATCGCGCGGAGCGAGCTGTTTTAAAGGCACGAGTTCGACTAAACTTGTATTTATAGATTACAGTTTGCATTACTCCGAGTGACGCTAATGTTTCCCAAGAAGTCGGAGGAGCGAGTGAAGAGCGAAGTAGGGAGATATAATAAATTCATACACGTACGTTCGCTCACCGGTTAGCTGGCGTTTACTTTCTCATTTATTAAATCATCGATTCTTTACACTTTTTGCTCATACACCACTACACGTTACACCAGTCACGTGTGTGCGATTTTCCTCATTTTGTTTTTTCTTTCAATTATAACTTTTTTTTATTTATTTATTTATTTATTATTTATTTTTTTTTTTTTTTTCATTCTAATCTTAAGATAGTTTTGCACTATTTTATAGCAAACAATCGATATCTTATCGTTTGCTGACTTTAATTTAAAAATTAAATATTCATTAAGAAAAATATTAATTGGATGACTGAACTTATCGTTCTATAGATCATGAATGTAAAAAAATGTTGTCACTATGAAAACTTGTTTCTAATATTAACGCTTAATTTATTACGTACTCTCAAAAATTGTAAATTATTTTTATTCCGAGGTCTGGAATCGAAGCATTAGACCTTGTTCCGCTAAACGGAAACGTATTATGTAATAAAAGCAAAACTTCACACACGTTAGTGTACAATGTACAATTTTTTACATTCTATTCTTAACCAAAGATAAGAAATTTGTTATTATACATTTTTATTTACATAATATACGATTTTAAACATACATTATTTCGAAAATTATTCGACGAATTTTTTAAAATAAAAAGCTATTTTATTTTTATCAAAGTGAGGATAATTAAAATGTAAAATTACTCAACTGTAAATATAAAAAAATGTAGAGAAGACAACAATATATTTATCAAACGAATTTTATTAACAAACATTATTTTTTTAATTTTAGTGAATTTTAGTAATTTATACATTCTAATAATACTATTAAAATTGAAAATTTGATCTTTTTCGAAACTTTAACTAAATAGCCTATTGACTCTAAAAATTATCTAATCTGACAACACTGGATTACTATGAGTTTTACATGTAAAAGAAATTTTTAGTGATATTTTTGATATTATAGTCTTCATTTTTATCAAATATATATACAGATAAGGTTTTCTATGTTAGACTTTAGTGACTAACTACATAGAAGAAGATTTTCGCATCTTGAATCAAATGTCCAAAAATGTGTTGTTTGTCTTTTAACGATATAAAACGCATTTTCAAATGAGTAATAATTACTTCATTTCAAATTTTAAATTAGCATAATTAACATAACACAGTACTAAAATAATAAATTAAATTTCGAATCCAATCAAATTCACTTAAATTTATATGATTTAAGATAACTTCTTATATTTGAAAACATTGATAACAATGTTTTTGATTTAATGGCTTTAGCTCAAAGTACAAGCATGCCGGACATTACGAAACACTGATAATAATATATATTATAGTAAAATTGAAGTTTTTGATAATTTAAAATTTAAAAGTGTCTTTAACTTAATTTAATAATTTAAAAGTTTGCCTACAATCAATTTTGCATTATTTGTTGACAATGAAAATTTTATTGTAGTTCTTTTAAAATAAAGAAATTTCTTAGTTAGTTTTCCTTAGTTGCTGAGAAATTATTACAGTAAACGCAACTCGTACATCCGTTCATCTTATCTTTCACATTTTAAACTGCAACTTAATTATTTATTGGTATTATTCAACAAATAAATGTATCGCATCTTTTAGGTTAATATACTCATGCAAACAGAAAACCAAAACAGGTAAAAAACTTTTGTTAAAATTTTTTAACGCATTTTTAAAAATAATGTAAAGAATTAAATTAAAAGCTCATTAAGTTATTTTTTGCGCATGTTTGTATATTTAACAGATATACAATTAGGAATCATAAAAAATAATAAAATTTCACAACTCATGTAAAACGCGCCCAAAAAAACATTTTTATCCAATATATAATAGTGGACATGTAAACTTTTTCACGTACACCAACGTATCTCACACATGTACATGTGTTATTAAAAATTTCTCGAAAATATAAATCTCTTAAAAAAAATCTTTTATAAAAGGTAGAATGTTGGCAAGTAGAAGTTGCTTTGTATCCCATTTTAAAAACATTTTTCAATTTTTCAAACATACAATTTATAGATAAAAAATTTGTATAATTTTAATATGACCATATTTTTAAAATTGCTTTTTTTTTCATTAATTAATTGTATATTCACAAACTTAATGTCGTAACATTTTTTGTAAAAGATTGATTTCACAAAAAATGTTTAAATAGTACAGTTGTTCTTTTGACTAATACAGTTTCACAGATCACTTAGCTTTATAAAAACTTATATTTTACATTTTTCCTTAATTGATGATAAAATTATGGCTGCTTAGTGAATTTATTTTTAGAGCTTTATGTATTATTTTATAATTTTACCTACAGAAAGTTGTGAAATCAAAAAAATTGTCAAGTATTTGTTTTCTTTGTTTCACATTTTGCAAATTGTACCGTGTATTACGTTACTTTATTTATACGATCTGGCTTCCGAATTTTAATTATAATTAATCAAATAATCTATTTACTATTTATTTGCAATAATTTCTAATGTAAGTGAAGCAAAGTAATGAAATTTCACTATTACCAAAATTCAAATTTCAGCTAAAGAAGGTTGTGAAATCTGTAAAAAAAAATTGTCGAGTATTTGGATTTGCTTTTTCTTCAGATAAAAAAATTAACGTGTGTAATGAATTTACTACATAAACTATTTCATTTGCTAAAAACTTATTTAGACGAAAAATCTATGCAACTTATATATAATTATATCGATAGCTGATAAATAATTAATAGTTATATGTAGATGTTGAGTTTGCATTAAAAAAAAGCATACAATAAAGAGTTTACATACATTACTATTTAAATACATACTTGGCGGACCCGTCGTTAGGTAGACCAAGGTGAAAGCTTTTAACGCACATTTTGCCTCTCATACCATAATCGTAATAAAATAACTTGGTGATTATACTTAATAATTCACAAACAAAAACATCATAAAAATAATGATTCACAAAAAAAAACATCATAAAAATTTTCGTTTCTAATATTATAAATAATATTGAAATAAAATAATTAAAAATAATTCATTCTAAAAATGAGAAAAACATTTTACCATTCGTATATGAAAAAATTTAAAAAAAATTCTTTGTTACTGTATTCAAGAGTTTTGACAGTGACATATTCCAATTTTAAAATTTTTTTTAGTATTTTATAAAACTCATAGACAAAATTAATTTAATTGACAAAAATTTTTATTAAAATTTTCATTTGATATACCTAAGTTATATTATTTAAATACAATTTTATAAAAAAAATAATTATAAATTTTATACCAATGCGTGTAAATTATTTAAAACAATTGTAGTCAAAGTCTTTCCATATTTTTATATTTATCATTATGCGTCTTAATAATGAAACTGTGATTAAATTCTAATACCAATGCAATTGCATGTTTATTTACCAAATTTGATTGCAGAAGATATTTATTCACCGATGTACTAACAGACGACAGCTCCGCCAAGTATATATTTAAATAGTTATGTATGTAAACTCTTTATTGTATGTTTTTTTTTTAATGCAAACTCAACATCTACATATTTAATTATCTACATCTATTAATTATTTATCAGCTATCGATATAATTATTGGTGAGTTGTATAGACTTTTTGTCTAAATATGTTTTTAGCAAATGAAATAGTTTATGTAGTAAATTCATTACACACGTTAATTTTTTTATCTGAAGAAAAAGCAAATCCAAATACTTGACAATTTTTTTTTACAGATTTCATAACCTTCTTTAGCTGAAATTTGAATTTTGGTAATAGTGAAATTTCATTACTTTGCTTCACTTACATTAGAAATTATTGCAACTAAATAGTAAATAGATTATTTAATTCATTATAATTAAAATTCGAAAGCCGGATCATATAAATAAAGTTACGTAATACGATACAATGTGCAAAATGTTAAACAAAGAAAACAAATACTTGACAATTTTTTTGATTTCACAACTTTCTGTAGGTAAAATTATAAAATTATAAATAAAGCTCTAAAAATAAATTCACTAAGCAGCCATAATTTCATCATCAATTAAGGAAAAATGTAAAATATAAGTTTTTATAAATCTTAGTGATCTGTGAAACTGTATTAGTCAAAAGAACAACTGTATTATTTAAACATTTTTTATGAAATCAATCTTTTACAAAAAATGTTACGACATTATGTTTGTAAATATACAATTAATTAATGAAAGATGAAATAGTACAAATATGTAAAAAATAAAAAGCAATTTTAAAAATATGCTCATAATAAAATTATACAAATTTTTTATCTATAAATTGTATGTTTGAAAAATTGAAAAATGTTTTTAAAATGAGATACAAAGCAACTTCTACTTGCCAACATTCTACCTTTTATAAAAGGTTTTTTTTAAGAGATTTCGTAACTTTTGAAGAGTCTACAATACATAATGAAAGTATTATGTTGTTACAAAAATGAAAGAAGGTATTCCATCATATTTATATATTTTTTTGAAAAATTTAATTTAATTATGTTTTATTTTAGAACAAATAAGATTTTTGAAAAAATATAAAAATTCACTTGCAAATTTAAACAACCTTATTAAAAACGCAATGACAAAAACTTCCATAATTAATTTTTTGTAATTACTTTTAGTACAAGTAAGTAAGCGTCTTTTGCACCAGGTGGCCACCTTTTTTTTCTATGTGTGTGTCTCTTACTTGTATCCACTGATTATTTTGACAAATAAGAGTTGTGTAATGTCCAGACTGAGAACTATTACCGTTATGAAATATAGCACTTACAACTTTAGAACATTTATTTTTTATGCATATTATTGTTTTTTACACTTCATTTATCAAAAATTTACATTTTTTTAAAGAATTCTCTTTAACTTCAAATATCGGTAATTGTACCATTAAAATTGTATTTTGAAGAAGCACATCAACTTTTTAAAGTCTGTTACATTTTATAATATAAATTTTGATAATATAAATTGATAATAAATACAATATGATAATATAAGTTTTAAAGTATATATGACAGACGTTTATAAAAGATAAATCCTTAGAAACATTTATCTCAAATTATGACCAATGGTTAAAAAAAAATAATACTACTTAAATAACTTACTTATATTGTTAAGATAATTCAAAAAATTTATTAGATAACAAAAAAATAATGTTAAATAAACTGAAAGCGATAACATTCATGATATCCATTCTAAAATTTTATCAAATTATGGAATAGAAAAAAACATCCCAGAAAACTTATTGCCAAAAATATCTTGTATACTAATTAAAACATTGCATTGTGTAAATAAAATAAAATAGAAATGCATTTTCAATTATTGATGAATTTTATTCGTAGCTTTTTCAAATATAGAAAACTGAATTACATAAATTTTATAAGAATAGATGTATAGTCCATCTAATTGGTAATGCAGCATGCAAATAACAATAAATGGGACAGATTGCCGTATTTTATTATTTACTGTAAAGAAACAGAAAGAAACGTAAAATCAAACTAAAACTACTTCTATTATTCTTATCTGATAGGGTTATTAATACAGCAATCTGCACTCATCTTACCAAACATACTCAAATATATTGTTCAAATTACATTACATATTTATACATTTTATATCAATCCATCATTCAGCATTTATTGTTAATCACTTCACTTTTTCTTATTAAGCTTTGCTCGACACTTTTTAAAAAAGTTCAATTGGTAACAACAAAAAAATTCCTTTTAATTTCTGTAGTACACATTTGTCTTCGGTATCTGATTCCAGATTTCAATAACTAATAATTGCTGCATACATTCCAATTTAGATCCTAGTACATATAAGCAGCTTAAATAAATTGATTTAATTTATTATATAAATCTTCAGAAGTAACATTTTATACATATGCAACAGAATTCCAGTTGCAGACATTTATTCTTTAGTAGACTCCGAGGCATTATGAATCCAACCAAGATTTTATTTTAACAATTACTAAATTAACGTCTTCTTTACATTAAAAGATTCATCAATTTTGTATATGATTAGAATATTTAACATCGTACCCTTTCAAATCTATATCTATATACATTAAATTTTTATTAAAAAGGAGAAATGACGAGGTTATAAAAAGGTAAACTAGCAGTATGCTAGCAGAATATAAAGCGCGCACGCTACGCGCAGGCGCGCTCGCCTTAACGCACTTATTTATACACATTATATATATATATATATATATATATATATATATATATATATATATATATATATATATAAAGGAAGTGACGTCAGGGAAGAAAAGAAACAGGAAGAAGACGAAGAAATTATAAAGTAAAAATTATAAAACCATATATATAGATATACATAGTGAGAAAAAAGTAATGATTAATCGTAAAAAGACACGTTTTTTATGAAACTTTTTTTAGTCATTAAATATATAGATATATAAAGATTCTAATATGAATGGTATTAAAATATTTTGGCTTCGATATTAAAAAAAAAAAAAAAAAAAAAAAAGCGAGGTTATAAAAA
Source organism: Chalcis sispes (assembly GCA_949987625.1). Taxonomy (NCBI): domain Eukaryota; kingdom Metazoa; phylum Arthropoda; class Insecta; order Hymenoptera; family Chalcididae; genus Chalcis; species Chalcis sispes. Next base: position 57,919,395 of record OX465095.1, read on the forward strand.
AAATAAATGAGCTGTATATAAGGCGCTCACGCTCGTGCCGGTATCGTAGACTTCTACGCCCCTTGATACAGTAAGCAAAAAAAAAAAAAAAAAATGCGATAATTAAAAGAATCAAGCCCACAAGCCGAAACTCGCTTAGTTATCCATATCTCAATAAAATTAACATTCGAATTGGTAGTCGGATTCTCGTATTCCATCTCTCGGTGGCTAACGATTTAATAATGCGCGAGCCGTTAGCGACTGAAGAGGAAAGAGATAAATATATGTATCTCAACGTGAACGTATATAGGCCGTACACGTGGATATGCGTGATCAACTATCAGCCGACGATATAGCCGGAGCTATCGCATTACGGTTTAGCCAACATCAAAGCCAAAGGCATAGTTGTATTTCGGAGAGACACCGTATTACTGTGTGCGTATATATATATATATATCTCGTAATATAGTATAAGCACGCAAATGAATTACACGTTATATTAACGTACACGTATGTATAATTATAAATTTTTTTTTACTCGAAATTCTCATACGCTATTTTTATTTTTGTAAATTAAAAATCCCACAGTTTTATCATAAATATATTACGAATCTTGTGAATATGTATAATATCACGACTTACGACGCAATTTTTAACTTACATTTGACTCGGGATCATCGTAAAATTGTACGCAAACGCAGTCTTTCTTAAGTGAGTGCAAGAATTAAGAAATATGTATTTTTTCCGATATCAAAAATTGAAATCATGCAATTTCGTCGATGTAGATAATTACATGTGAAAAGGAATAATCCGTTGTGCTAAGTTAAAAGGTTGCGTCGTAATACGTGACAATAGATCACTCAATTTATTATATTTTCTTCATCCTTCGTAAACCTCTAATTTCCAAGCGTTAAAAATTCAAAACATTTATCGATGTCATCGAGAATCCAGCTAGTACCGCGCGAGCGGAAAGTCACCGAAACGCGGCGATCGATTTCGGCGGATGGTATCTCTAGTTCGGCATCGAGTGGTTCGAATTACACCGTCATTTGGTATAAACTGTGTATTTCCAAGCCGATCATTTGCGCTTGCATAAACGAGCCGCGTGGATATGTAGCGTTAAAGGGCAGAGATTAATTTCGTTAATTTAATCGCTCGATCAATAATTGTCAATCGATGATCGACCGATTTAATATGCTTTTTGCGATTGTGGTTATACGCCTATAGCATTTTTTTTTTATCGGTTTTTTTTTTTGCAAAATTTTAAGCAACGTATTTTGAATTTTATAGTACATAATGAACAGGCAACTTGAATAAATGAAAAATTTTTAAACTGTTTGAAAACTACTTATTTATATAAAAATATTATATTTGTAATTGTTTATTAAAAAAAAAAAAAAAAATAAATATTTTTATATCTTGATTAAAACAATACACACTCGTGTTTATTCAAATATACGTATTCGAAGACATTGAGATAAATCCCTATAAAAAATTTTGGCCTACTTCACAATACAATAATTTTCATCAATCGTTCTAAAAATGTTGTCGTCTAAATTTGATTCTTTACTTTTAAACCGAAAGTATCTTGGGTCAGCCTATACCTACACTGATACAAAAAATTAACGGGATATTCATTTTTTATGCCAAAATATGACTAAACTCAAACTTCTATAATTTTGCAACAAATAGACATAGACAGATAAACAAAAGAGCAAATTGAAGCTTAAAGTTTCCATTTTTAACAATATATTTTGAATTTCAAAAATATTAAAACTTCCACAAAATTTTTTAGCTAGAAAAAATATTTCGAAATTTTGAAATTTATATATATATATATATCCTTACCTTGATTGAAAGATTAAAATAATGCGGCTTACATTTGATTGAAACCGTTATTTTCTTACTTACGGATACCCTACTGAAACGACAGGGAGGACTCGAGGAAGTGGGTAGTTCGTCGCGAAACCAGTAATCGGAAACGTCCGGTGCATGGATTATTGTTTTTTTTTTTCACGGAGTAAACTCGGATGTCGTCGCTTATTTTTTGTTTTTTTTTTTTTTTTTTTTTTTTTTTACCAGTATTTACATACTATGTAATTGCCTATTGTTTGCGATAAGAAGCATTTCGATAAATCGAGCCTGTCATCAAGTAACCATGTCATAATCTAGTTTATCAGAAAAACGTAATGTTTTGAATGTTTTTAAATCTCTTTTAATGAGCTTCGTACTTTTTTTATATCAAAATCAATAAAAAAAAAACGGTAAAAAACACACCGTGTTTCAAACCTCTTATCGAAAAACAAGTCGCTCATTGCAATCGCAACCATTTACTCGTATATACCAATACATCAAGGTTTGGTGTGTTCGCACAACAAACAGTATAAGGATTCGTTCGAACGTAAATGCATGGCCTTTCGTCGTTCCTCGTCGTTGTGTGTCCTTCAAGGTTGAACGATCACGCTCGTAACGTACACTCGGGGTGCGCGATTTTCACACGTACCTGTAAAACTGTTATTTACCTCGAGAAAACGATATACATGTCTATTTTGCGATTATGAAAAAATTTGTTTACGATTATTGATGCCGTTCTTGTCTTCGTTTTTTTAACATTTTTTACGTATCGCGTACAGATATAAAAATTATTCGTTTTAATTTCAATATCATTTAGGTTTTTTATTGTGCGATATAAATTTAAAATTAAAATTATTATGTCAGGCATGATAATCACATTTTGCATTTTGTGCATTAAAAAATATACGAATTAATTAATTATTTTCCAAAAAAAATTAAATAAAATATAATTGTACGTTAAACTATGCAATATTATGGTATTAAGTGTATCATAAAAATAAATGTACCATAAATGTGAATTTTCTCAATTTTACAAGCTTTGTAAAATTGACTTAAATCAATAAAAAAATCAGAGGGCGCCGAGTTTACCAAATAACGAATATGCACACGTCAGCGGGTCGAGTGTCGTTGATATTTTAGAATCGCACAATTGCGGCGCGTCTTACGCATATTGTGTACGCCCATCCCGTGAAGCCGTTAAAGCACACAAAGTTACGTCGCAATTTTACCCGTAATCGTGCGTTCGATGTGTATACGCGCGTTTCCTGCTTCTTTCATGAGCGCGACGTTTACGATTATGACTTATTGTTCGTATTGTGCATTTCTTTATACGATGGATATTTGTTATACGGCTTTATTGCGAGTATTTTCCTTACAAATCGTAACAAAAATTAATAAAAACAGATTTATTTTATTGTTCGAAAGATTTCACCTTAATGTATTTGAATGAGTGCATACAAAACAAAATATTTATTCGAAGAAATTCTCTTCATTTATACTGATATAAATAAATATTGTACTATTAAAAAAAAAAAAAAAAAAAGTTTAAAAATAGGTAAATAATATTTTTGCTGTTTATGATATGCGTTATTTAATAATCGAAAATGTTAAATGTAATAAAATTTAACACTCATACTTAAAACAATTTGCAGTTTATAAATTTACGTATTTACAAGAAAGGACTGCCGAGAGAGAAGAGAAAAAGACGATAAAATATTTATGCATTCATACAGTTAGGAGTGGGAGTGACCGTTTAGCCGAAGTTGTTACGTTCGTTGGCTCGATACGACAATAGGCAGGATGCGCGTAAGGGGGGTTACGCCACTGCAAATCACAATGGGGGTTGACCGCAAACTCAAAGGAGAACAGAAACCAGCGGTAGCAGCAGGTTGAATAGAAAATAAAGAAAGAGAGTAAAGTAGTAGCAGCAACAACTAGAAAGCGTCTCGCAACGCGCGCGTACGTACTTACTCTCTATTATTACTCGCTACGGGAATGTCTCTTTTATTCGGTCAGTCTTGTGGGAAAGCATCGAGGGAGAGGCTTTTAACTTGGGCGCGCGATGCAATTTCTTGCGACGTTTCTTATATATATATACATATATATATATATATATATATATACATGCACACGTCGAATAAAGCAAACGGAAAAGAGGAAAGAGGTCTGGACGTTTTACCAGAAAAATCCACCGGACTGAGACGGAGCTCACGATTTTTCGACGGAGACGTCTTTCACTTGTACATGCCTCTATGTATGTATGTGTGTATGTATATGTGCACGCACTAGCAGTACCGAGTTTATAAATCGTAAAACCGACGAGTCTGTACGCTATACTTTACTTTATTTTATCCTGCGCTGCTCTATTAAAAAAAAAAAGAAAAGAGGAAACAAATTGAGCAAAAAATAATGAATTGAGGATAAAAGTTTCGTTATAAATATCAAATTTTTTCATACTGAATCGGAAGAAATTTTAACTTCTTATAGAATGTATAACAACTTCATTCATCTTAATAAAAAATATAATTATAAATTAAAAAAAAAAAAAAAAAAAAAATTCCGTGATAAATTTTAAAAAACTAAGAAAATTTCGATTAAAACAAAACAGTAAGCTTTAAATAGTTAAATGTTTTTTGTTTTTTATTAAAATTTTTTACTGATATTATATTTTAATATTATTAATTATTGGTTTAATTATTGGTTTAATTAGGTTTTAAATTTATAATTTAAAAAACTTGAAAAATAAATATAAAAATACGCTTTAGTTGATCGTAAAAATTTTTAAATTAAATAAATATTAACGACACGATCAATTATTAAATGTAAGGAATTATCTTTAAATTATTATATTTTAATTGTTTTCAACTATGGTTGAATAATTATTTGTAGTCGAAAAATATTTTAAGAAATTCATTTACGATACAATTAGTAGACAAACGATATTTAGTAGTACAAAAAAACGGTAAAGATTAGAAGATAAGACGAAGAAAAGGAAGAAGAAGAAGAAGAAGAAGAAGAAGAAGAAAACAATTTCTCGGAAATTTAAAGATGCTCTGCCAGATTTTCAGCAACGACATCGCCACAATAGAGGAATCAGCGTAGAAGTGAAAGGACTACCATAAGAGCCGTCCTGTGATGGACTCGTAAAGTTTCATGAGGTTGTAAAAAAGCCCTCGAGCCAATCATCGACCTTGTAACGGATAACTCAAAGGGCCAAGCTCCATTGCGATACTTCCTTTTTTTCCCTATTATCAGCTCCTCTTCGTCTTTTTCTTGGTTTTGTAATTCGTCTCGTCTCTTTGTCAAAATAGAAATGTAAGAATTGTAAAACTCGCGTCACTATTCGAGCTGTAAAGTTTTTTGAAAAAGAAGGTTTATGGCCAATTTCGAATCGGAAAATATAACTAAGATGTTTTTATGTTGCTGTAATTTGAGCGAACTGAAAATTTTCAATTCTATGACGACCGTATAAATTTTGTATAGAAATAGAGGAATAAAGGTTTCATTCAATTTACTTTTTATCAAATTTTTCGTATAAATAAATGACTTGGATGAAATAAAAATTTTCAATCAAGTTTTAAAAAATGTATGTAATAATGATGTTGCAAACTAAATGCGTTTTTACATAAATTATGCTATGATAAACGTATAAGCGAAAAATTAAATGTCAAAAAATTGTATTTAAATATTTAAAAGTACAAATAATAATTTATAAAACTAAAGAAAGTTTAAAGTCCGTCGTTGTTTTGTATTTAAAAGCGAAAATTCGTAGAAAAAGTAGACAAAACGAAGAAGAATGCGGCTAAACGAATACAAAGCAATCGAAAATCGCTCGAACACAATAAACGAGCTTTCTACATTTTAATGCTTTCGTTTAAGAATAAAATAAATTGTATTCAGGATGTTACGAAAAAAGCGATATGTTTTGAATAAATAACATTTAAAATATTGTAAAAATTATACATTAATAATAAAAAATTTTATTTCAGGTGAAAGCGGGATTCGCGTTTTAACGATTTTGAATATAACTTATCTTCGAATATTAAAATATTTCAAATAAAAAGGAATTCGAGATTGAGGGATAACCGTCCATGTGTGTACGCGTAAGCGTGGCCCCGAAGTCAGTCGGTAGGAGGGGTGATCCTCTCCTAGGCTACTAATACTTCCTTATGGAAGTATGGGTGCACAGGAAGACACAGAGAGTCGACTTGGGGTCCCTAGACTAGCCGGAACGTTATTGTGAAATTCCGTAGTGATTTTCAAGGCTATCGCAAAGAGTAAGAGTGGGGATCTGTTGCGCCGTACGTAGGCGAGAGGTTCAGCGGCTGGCGGAGAAACTAAGACGATAAAAGGGCCGCGCATCGAGCACTCGGACTCATTCTTCCCTTTGAATTTTTTTAACGTTTGTTAGTTAACTTTATTATAAATATAAAATTTCGCTTTTGCTTAATTAGAACATTTTTTCAAGTTATCATTTGTTTAAAAATTTATTCTCTTTGATTAATCAAATCCTCTCCTCGATTCTATACAAATAAATATATTCATTTTTATTTAATCATTTAATTGATATTTTAGTAAGAACTATGTTTTACAGTCATTAATGGTTATTTTATATTTTAGTTTCTTGTATTTTTTATTTTTTTTCATGTAAGAGTATAAATGTTATGATAATTTTTATCTATAATAGGACAAGAAAATGATTGATAAGACTTGGAATGAGATAATTACAGTATAATTACGTTATATTTTATAACAATATTAGATAAAATTATTTTCGTAGAAAAAATTCTAAATTCAATGTAGTAACTTTGTTTTTTTTTTTTTTTTTTTTTTTTTCACATAAATTGGTGAATTATTTTATATAATGATTGGTTATAATTTACATTGCTGCTGTGAGGTAGTTTCGGGCAAAGCAGGCTTGTTAAAGAAAAGTAAATAAAAAAATAAGCTAAAGTAAAAAATTTTAATAACAATTAAATGTTTAGTAGCCAACGAACATATAATAAAAAAGTGTATCAATCGAGTTTGAATTAAACAAATAATATTGGCAATTAAGAAACTACATATTGAAATTTTAATTTTAAATCACAATAAATAGCCGGGCAAGCAGACATATATAACAAAAAATTAACAAAAATCATTTTCAATCACGACGATATTTACAAAAATAACTGTCGAAAACCATTTTTACGTTGTGTAATTATCATTAGGCCAATTTTTGCAATTGCTGCATTATATTTAGTCCTCACGAACGCTTAAAGTTACGTTGTGAAGACGTAAATAAACTACCTATGCGACGGGAGAATTTTCAATGCAGTCTTCTTCATGCAAAATATAGCATATGTCCATTTTGCCCAGACCTCCTTTAATAATATTTTTAAAGATAAAATCGCAACGAAAATAATGTCATTATCAGCGACATGTATACTTTCTCTCTCTCTCTCACACACACACACACAAATGAAAGGAAGTAAAACGTGCGCGTGTAAAACTAGAAGAATAGACGCGTATGCGTATAGAGCGTGCATCGTTCCTCGAACTAGCGTTCGTGTGCGCGCGGGCTCTTGCGTATTCGAAATTTCTTCCCTAATAAATCGCCGCGAAACGCGCGGTTAATTATTATTCTCTTACGCTTCTCTTACGACCTTTCTAACATTTGCATCTCCTATTGTCTTTGTAAACGTGTACAAAGGTGAACGCGAAAGACACAGGTGCTGGCATGTCCGACGAGCTTCTGGTTTGATTTAAAACCGAGCGCTTACACCAACGAAGTATAGTAATTCCATACTGCGTTGCCACAACCGACCGACAAATGTACTCGTTGCTGTCGACGATGACGCTGGAGAGTTCGAGGGTATTGTACATTTGTCGTGCATATGTATATTATTTGCAGAGTAAGAAAACGTCTTTTATTCATATTTTGCATTAACGAATTAAATTTAGCATTATTTCAATGGTATGCGTCTCGGTTCCTTCGACGAGCATCGACAACCGATTATAGACAAATTATTAGAATGACGATAGAAAATGCATTCTCATCTTAAATTAATTTAATTAGCGATCAGATGATCTTACCTGTGAGCGAAGTTCAATTGAAATTATGCGAGAGACTCGTTCTCGTGATTAAATTTTAGATATTCAAATTCATTTTTTTTTTTCTCACATGCATGAATGATAATTATTAAATTATAAAAAATGTAAAGTACCGATATAGTAAATGAATACGATTTTATAAGTTTATTCTAAGATTTTTTATCAAAGACTAATGATTTTTACGACCAGTTCCAGAACGTTTCGACTGGAAGTATGTCTTGTACTTTGAAATAAAAATTTTCGAACCCGCTTACGAATTACTGGTATTTTTTTCTTTTTTTTTAGTTTTATCAAGATTATCTGATTCATGTTAATTTAAAAAAAAAAAATCTGGCAAATTTTTATTTAAATCAGATTAGATAATTTTCTTCAATTAAATCAATTTCGCTAAAATGTTTCTACATTATGCATGTACTTACTCTTTCGGTAGTGATTATGGTTCTCATAATTTTTATTTTTATCAATATTTTAATCTATATTTTTTTCGTTAACGTTTTTATATTTTGCTCACTACTCTCGTGCTATCTCGTTCAAACTTTTAAATCAGCACTCGACTCGTCTCATGTGTAAGTTTGCCTGACATCTTGCGTAACCGACAATTAGTAAAAACTTAATCAGATACAATTTATCATCATTATTATATTTATTATCATAATACTTTGTTATTTCTTCTTTCTTTATCATGAATTTATACTTTTATCATCGATGCTTTTATTTTCTTCACTTTACATGTTTGCAGAAATAATAGTTTTCTTTTTTTTTTTTTTAGAAGACATACAGTTATGTTATTTCTTTTATATAATATCTTTTTCATTTATTATTTTCATTGAATAATTATCATTTCTTATAACAGAAATTTTTTTTGACAATATTTAATCTCAAATACCATTTTTTTTTACTATGCACGTATATGCGCTAAGTTTTGATACACGTCCCGGATGAAATAAATTCTTAGAATTTGAGTTAATTTTACTTAATTAAAAATTTATTTTGTTTAAGTTTCATAATAAAGCATTCATGAAAATAAGTTACAGCATGATTCAATAACTTTAATTAAAATTTAGCGAAGTATATGTTATTTAAATTATATCACATCAATAAATTTTGATATATTTAAATATTTTTAAAATATTTTGGCAGTCCTTAAATTAATATTTCATGCAAGAATTTTCAAGACTCTTTCGATTCTCTTAAACAAGTCTTTTAAAACTGCAAAAATTGAAAAAAAAAAAAAAAAAAAAAAAGAAGTTAAACATTTTATTCTAAATGTATTTGTAAAAACAATTTTACCTCAAATTTTCAAAAATATTCTTAAAAATAAGTTTTATCTTTCGAGTGGCTTTTTTCTTTTCCTTGCTTAAGTTAAGTACCGACTTGCTCGCGATCGATATTTCAACTGATCCTACACAAACTACTTATTTTTGTATTTTAGTTTTCTTTTACTTTGTAAAAATATTTAGATATAGTGTAACGTTTAACTATAGCATAATTAAATAATCATTTTTCCACTATCTAGTTTAAATCATCATAACTGTATTTTTTCAGCGTGATATAACTTTTGACTACTAGTGTGTAGACCAAAAAAACGTACGCACGAACAGTTTATATATACTCGTATAATTATTATGTATGTAAACGACAATCCAATAATTTATTTACGAATTCATTAACAAACGGGCAAAGTTCGATAAAAAAGTTTTGACGTAGAATAAATTTTTTTAAATTATTATTTATAATGACGTTTAAAATGCCGTATAAAGAATACATCCAGAATAGGGATAAATTTATTTATCACAATATGATCATGAATCTGTTTCTAAGACATGTATAAAATAAAAAAAAAAAAAAAAAAAAAAACAAATGATTATTTAAACAAATATTGGTAAAATATATAAAAATATAAAAATTTATTATAACTACTTTAAATTATGGATAAGAAATTCTACAAGGCTAAAGATTTTATACAAATTATTAAAAAATCTAATAATTTATAAAATATAATAAAAAGAAACTAAAATATACTATATGGAATTATATCTTCTTACCGAAGACATAAAGAGTTGAAATTCTTTTGTTTCGCAATCAATGAGAGTTTTGAAATTCAATAGCCGAATATCCAATATACTCGATAGAATTGCAAAGCAGGCTATGATTTTTTAAGAATACTAGCAACGAAAAAAATCTAAAACGCATAAAATATCTATTGACTATACAATACCAGTTTACGTTCTTTCAAATGGCATTGCCGGTCATTTTATATATTAATATTTTATCAGAATTTTTTTCCGCTTAAACAAAACGTTTGATTTTTTTGTTTTATTATTTCGGCAATAAGTTTAAAAATTGTATTTATCGCTCTTCGATAAAACATATTAGACGTTTTTGTTAACTAATCAACGAATGAAAGCACTTGGATTAAGAAAAATAATATAAAGAAAGAAAGAAAAAAATAGAAGAAGGCTCTCTCGCACATACATAAACGCACAACGTCAACGCCAGCGAGCCGAAGTAGATATGATAGTACCGCGCTGCGGAGCACTTCAATTATATAACTGTACGAAGCAGAGGTAGCGACGTCATATAGTCCAGAACGAATGAAACGAAGAAGCAGAGAGAAAGAGAGAGGGAGAGGGAGAGAGAGAGAGAGAAATCTTCCGCTTTAAAGGGTATACCCATACGTACGTACACATATACATGTATCGCATACGCTCGAGAAAGAGAAGTAGAAGCACTTCCTCATAAAACGACCGCGAAGATTTATCTTTCGGTCCAGCGAAAGCGAAGAAGAGAAGGAGAGCGAAATCGTCCTCTACGTAAGTCTCGAGGTAGCGAGCACCTCGAGCGAGCGAGGAAAAGGGGGAAGAATAACAGCTGCGCGTATGTCCTCCGCGCGTCCAATTACTTTTCCCTGGTGTGGAAATATGTACTTTGCGCGAGACGCGCGTGTGCGCCCGGAAAAGCAAGGGGATGCAAGGTACGACGAAGAGAAAAGAGAAAGAGAGAGAGAGAGAAAAGAACGAGATATATAAAGGGGATTTTGCCGGCGTTGCCATTTTTATTCCGATCTCAGGTTTTCTTCGTTACCTTTTCTTCTCTGCCTTTTTTGGTCTTTGCTTTCGCAACTTTAACCTTTCTTCTTTTTCATTATTGTTTATTAGTTTGAGTGATTTCATTTGTTGTATCGTAAATTTCAAACACGAAAAGCAGACGGAGCTGAAAACATTTTTTTATGTAAAATATAGATGAATAAAAATATCGTCGATTTATTTTCAAAGTATTTTCGTAATTTAAATATTGATGTAAAATTTTGATACTGTTTATTTATGCATAAAGTAATACGCAAGTTAGGATTTCAGTTCAATTTTAAGTATTCATTTTATTGTGAGATTTTATGAAAATAATCTCTATAATGGTTAATCGCATACGTAAATTAATTTCTTATAAATATATACTAGAGGTATGTATTACTGAATAAACTTTCTTCATGAACAGAAACTCGAAATTTTAAAACGCAAAACCAAAAGTGTAATCGAAGGGGCTTGTGTATCGCCGATTAAAATAATCTTTGACTCGACCATCGTGGTTCACAAGGACTTTACATCGTAACAGGTCTGCCACGTGACACGAGGTGCATATAACACCGTGGGTCGAGGTTACTATGCAGGAAAGATAACACTGATTTCATTAGCGCAAATGAACTCGCATCAGGATATCTCACCGGATGCCTGTCTGATTAAAGCTCATAAAAGTTTCGGTTCTCCGCTTTACGAGCGTCGCACCGTTATGTTTCCTCTCCCACCTACTCTCTCTCTCTCTCTCTCTCTCTCTCTCTCTCTCTCTCTCTCTATCTCTTTCTTTTCGCTTTCCTTTCTCGCTCCGCTTTTTTATACACTCATTTCACTTTTGGGAGAATTCGCATTTCGTGCGACGGTGCGCTCGCGTTTGTTTAAACGAGAGAGAGAGAGAGAGAGAGAGAGAGAGAGAGAGAGGAGGAAAAAAATTCAGAGTTGATACTGAAATTTCGACGGCGGCAAAATTTTAGTACCCGAATTTAATTAAGGTTCCGGTTGTTATTCTTGGTATTGCACGTTTGTATAATTTATGTTTCCAAAAAAATTTGCTCTGCTTTACCATAAAATCAAATAATTTTATGCATTAAATTTTGGTTTTTTATTTTTTTAAAATATCGTTTAAGATAAATAAATCATGATCTTGTTGAAGAAAGAAAAAGTATCAATATGTAATGATTTTAAATATTTTGTAGTTTAATAATAATTTAAAAATTTAATATTTCGTAATAATAACATATTATAATAATATCATTTTCGATAAAAATTTTGAAAATTGTTTAGACTAAAATTTTAAAAGATATATAATTATAAATTTAATTACTTATATTAAAAAGAAACAGGATCATTTAAAAATGTTAAAATTTCAACAATTTAAAATAAATAACGATAAATTAAAATTCAAGTAAACAAAAAAGCACTTCCCTTTTCAATTTAATCCGAGCTTTGCTATAGTACAAAATAAAATAAATCTCCGAAATTCAATTGAAAGTCGTTAGATTTATTTTTCCCTTGATAAAAAAAGCAGACAGAGGCGTTTCCTCATTTTCCATTATACACACATACACGAAATTACGTATTTTCTCAATATTTAAGAAATCCACGTATTTTGAAATCCGGCAATTTTATGGCGCCCAACAATATTCCTTTCCTTTCAGCGAGAATACAACTTTATTCAAGTCTTGAGTATAGTATACTACAACGGCATTTGTAATAATTGAAGCGAATGAGCATAAATATGAAAAGAAATGTCTCGGAATTACTTTTGCACTCGGGAAGATCTCTTTCCTCTTTTTACCCCCGGCGAAGATTAAGCAAAGACATATTACCGCCGCGTAAATGTACAGCATATAGCAATGCATAAAACTAGCGTATTTGAAGGCGGGATAAAAGATCGTTGAAATAAAAATACCGCGGATCGATGGCGTTTGGATGAGACTTGATAATTGTTGTATAATTATTTGGGGGTAAAAATAATAATTTCAATTTTACGTTTCATTGATAAATTGCTTATTGTTATAATTATCTTTAAAAAATATATTTAAAATTAAATAAAAATTTACATATTGTTCTTATATTTTCTTTCAAAATTTTTAGGATAAAAACTCGCCTAAAAATTCTACATTAACCGTACTTTTATACCAATAATTTAAATTTAAAAGAAAGACTAAATATACTTTTATTATGAATAGTAAGAAATTTTTGAATCTTTCTACGACATAAACTCGTGTTTGAAATTCGATGCAAGGAAAAAAAAATTCAAGCTTTCCCGAAAACTTTTCAAACCGATTATATCATTGTTTACGAAACGGGTGACGCGCGCGTATACGAGAAGCGGGGAAACCGTCTCGGAAGTGCAAAAGCGCCAAAAGCTATAAATTGTTCTCTCGACGTTAATGCCTCGACTCGAGTAGGTAAAATAAGAAGAAAGAAAGACAGAGGCGCCGAATGAAAATGAGAAAGAGGAGAGTAGACGCCTCGAGTGCATATATAGAAGAAGGTAGGACTCGCGGACGAGTTTGAAGAAAGGCTTTTCGCCACGCTAAAGCGAACTAGAGAGAGAGAGAGAGAGAGAGAGAAAGAGAGGAACGCGGGCAGTTTGAATAATATCGCGATTCAAAGTCGCCGAGAAGATTTTATTTCACGCGGCTGGTAACACCGTAACTGCCTGCCCGTCGCCAGCCAGTCCGTTGACTCGCTCTACTGCATCTCTCTCTCTCTCTCTCTCGTTTCCCAATACTTCGTCTTTCGCGTACTTGACTGCTACTACTACCGTCGTTCCTTATTCTAAGGGAAACAACTCGTCTACGCGTGTGTGTGTGTGTGTACGTCTCATCAACGTCTGCTGCGTGGACGATCGTTCTTACTAATTTTAATTAACTTGTACTGTGGGTATATGATGTTACCAAGCGGCACTTCTTAACTTTCTACGTAGTATGTGAATTTTCGATGTGTGCTCTGAGTGCGATTCCTTGTACGGCTGAGTTTGGGTTTTGATATGTAAATGGATTAATATGTAGAAAGTTATTATTGACGTTGCGGTCGGTGTACCGTGAAATATCTAGGTACGATGCGTTGACAAGCATTTGTGTGCAACTGTAACTAATTTTCCTGTAATCGAAAATTACCCATGTGAATTTGCATGGATTATTTATGATTATTTATTAATGAAATTTAGAAGCTAATATAACAATCCAATGCACCATGCCGCGTCGAAAATCTGTTTTATTTATCACCTAAATTTTATTAAACAAAAATATATTAATGTACGAAGAATTACAATTTTTAATACGATACTTTATTATCACGTACTCGTACACTTTAAAATATAAAAACTTGTTTATTTTTTATTTTACACACATTTATTTAGAGTTATCATCGAAACCTTTGATCGCGCGGTAACAAAGTCAATTACATAATAACTCGAAAAAAAAAAGAAAACAAAAAAAAAATGAAAAAATAAAAGCGGTAGAAATGCCGCAACAAGTGCAATAAAAATCAAATTTTCGAAAAAAAAAAAAAAAAAAAAGAGGGAGAGTGATACAAAGAGAAAGAGAGAAAGAAATGAGGAAAGAAGTAGAGAAGGCACGCAAACAATAGAACGCGATATTTCTCGGACGATTATTCACGCTGGCGCCTCATCTGGATAATTCATCCACCCACGGTCCTAATTAAAACGAGCGCTCGGTTGCTTGCGCGCAATTTCCGAGAGTGCACCGCCTCACCGCGATGGGTGCGTATGCACGCGCGCTCCCGCTTATTCTTTTTCTTTTTTCCACTTCTCTCCCCCCCCCCCCTCTCTCTCTCTCTCTCTTTCAACCGGCGCCTCAACCAGCTGGTATTGGCGTAGGTCAGTGCATCGTGTGCGCTTATGCACGGACGTATATAACGCTGGCTATGCAAGTTTTCGACAAGTCGCGGCTGAACGAGCGAGCGCGTAGTTGTAAGTAGAATTTAATCCGCGTTTATGAGTGTTTTATCGTTGATCGAATTGCAAACTTTATGCTTATGAAAAGTTTAATATCGAATCGTTAACGATTTTAGATCTTAATTTTAGGATTGTTTATTGCTTTTTTTTTGTACAGTCATCGAGTGCAGTTTATAAATCTTATCAAGTTTTTATAAATATTTTAATAAAATATATTATTGCGTCAAACGGAGAATATTGATAAATGTATTTATGATTTATCGATATACATATATAAACAGATGTGACATAAACATGATTATTCCATTTAATCCAATTTTATAGAGGTATTAACGATTAATGATTGAATCAAAGTATATACATGATAAAATAATGCCGAATAATTAAAGTAATAAGTAAATTTTAATAGTTTTTGTTTTAAGATTGAAAATGTTTAAATATAATAAATTATTTTTGGTTTAAAATTTTTTCATATTAAAATTTCAAGTTTCTTTAGAAATAAAACATTATTTTACAATTATATTTTTACTTTTATAACGTAATATTTATGTAAAGCATTCTATATTATAATAAAACGATGATTTATCTCTATGATTAATGAGCAGTAACTACAATAATTATCAATTCAACAAAAGCCTTTACCGATTTCAACATTGATAAACATTATTAATTTTATTACCCGTAATTTAATGTTGAAAATTAACTCAGCACTTACGTAATTAAAAACGAAATGCAAAAAATGTTCAATCTCTTAAATCATCAAAAAGAAAAAGACGATAAGAAGGTAATGATTTTCAGCATAGCCTATACTATATGCCATTAAAACGTTCCAAAGCATTGCAAATTACATTGCGTTGCATAGTTAAAGGAGGGTGTGTCCAGTTTTTTCCCTCGCAAGTCCCCCCGTAGCATCCTTACTCCGTCGGTATAATTAAACGTCAAACGACAAGAGTCATTCGCGTCATCGACTCGCGGTATAATGCGACAAAGGGCGCGTCGAGGTATGTATGCGAGTATACGCGTACACGCGCGCGCACACAGACACTGCAAGCAACCGTCCTCGTTGCGATACACGCACAGGGTGATCCTTATCTTACCTTGTTCGCGCGTGGCTTATCTTTGGCACTGCCCTTGCTCTCGGTAACGGAGCTATCGCTGCTTTTCTTCTTCACGTCCTCGTCGCTTATCATTTTTAAGGAGAGCCAACCGCCAACCCACACGCTGACACTTTCCTGTAATTAGACATGACTCCGGCTCGTTTATTATTTTACGTATCGATGTGCGTTTAAGTATCGCATTGCTCGTCGATGCTTTATTTTTTCTTCTACGTGAATATATTTTTATCATTTTAATTATTTTTTATTATCGTTTTATTCATAACTATACGTTAAAAAAAAAAAAAAATGTTGCGTCCCGTTATATTCTGGCCGATTTAATAAAATTTTTTTGTTTTCTCAAACGTTTTAAAAACTCAGTCAAAAAGAATAAAGTCTCGGTTACGTTTTCCTCGGAATGCACGCTTATCCCGAACACATGCGCGTCAAGCACTTAACAAATAGAAAGAGATAGACGATGGTTTATGAACCGTTCAAAAAATATCCGTTAGACGCACAATATTCTTATACATAATATACTTAATCGCTTGAATCACCCGTAAGCTACAATAAAATATGTCAACTATCTGATGTTCAAACCCTCTCTAATAATGCACCAACGCGTTACTTATTTTATTTCGAACGGATTAATTACTTTAAATATGTTTACCGTAGGAATTATTATGTACCTCTTTCGTTTTTATATTTTTATTTACCTTTATATTTTTTTCATCTTGTATTCAAATTTAAGCTAAATACCAGCAAATTTGATTTATATATACACGTTGTTTTTAAATATTGTATTGTATATAATTTTATATAATTACTTCTATTTACAGTCTGTCAAGTAAGAGCGTGGTCGTGTTAATTTATAAAAAAATTTATTTGATGAAACTTTCATATTTATATATACATTGTACACATTACAAACAATGATGCAATTCGGTCAATAATGTGTCCAGTCACCACCGGCGTCGATAATTGCCTGGCATCTCCGAGGCATGCTTTCTACTAATTTGACGGCGTATTCTAGTGGCAAGGATCTCCAGATCCGACGAATTTCGTAAGATAACTGCTTCAAAGTGTATGTGCGTCTTCCAGGAAGCTTCCGTTTAATATATGCCCACACATTTTCAATAGGGTTTGCATCGGGCGACTGCGACGGCCAATCCAATGTAACGATGCCAGATTGAGTCTTCCACTGAGTACAGAGCTTGCTGCGGTGTTTAGGATCGTCGTCCTCCTGCAGAATCCAATCTTCATTTTTTGTGATGAACCATCGTTTGGCAGATGGCAGTAAAGCCTTTTTGTAGATTTTTATCATTTTCTCGGCATTTAGGTTGTCAGTAAAGAGGTGCAAAGTGCCGAATCCCTGCTTTGAGAAGCAGCCCCAAAGATGCACCTTTATTCCATGTTTTACGGTCCGCTGAACAAGCCTATTGGTGGAAGTTGACCAGGCTCGCGTGAGGACAGAACGTGCCCATATAGAACATTTATCAGTAAAAATGACATTTTCAAAATCTCTATCAATATTCTCATGCGCCCAAGCGAGTCGCTTTGTCACATGTTTTTCAGTCAACAGAGGCTTCTTCATTGTGTTGCGCCATTTCAGATGATGAGTACGAAGATGGGTTCGGATAGTTTCGTAGGATATATCTAAACCTTTTGCCATTAATTTTGCTTGTCCTTGCCGCAGTGTTAAAGCAGGATTCCGCGAAAACAGATTCACTATTCTTTTTTCATCTTTTTTGTTCACTTTTCCTATCGAGCCACGTTCTGGTAAATCATCGACATTTTTAGCCACTTTATATCGCTGTATCCACTTCTGTACAAATGCCTTCGACTTTCTCATATATTTAGCAGCCGCTGATTGCGACATTTTGGGACTTTTCGGGTGGATGCAAAGGAACACAGCCTCGTAGCGCGACGCGTACTTAGCACTCTTGGCGTTTAACGTGATTCTCTTTCAAAAGATCAACGACAACTGAATCTTCGTTGACAATGCATCAAGGAAAAAGCTTCCCTCTATTGGCTCGCGAAGAAATTAGAGCAAAATCTTTCATTACCTGTCGGTGAAGTCGACCACGCTCTTACTTGACGGACTGTAGATATAATCATAATTTTAAATACAAAAATATCTAATTATAAATTCGATTACTATTTTTTTTTTTTTATTTTTTTATAAATATTAAAATAATGTAATTTATTAAAAATTATTATTCAAATTTAATTTCAAATTGTAAATGGGAAAGAAAGAAAAAGCTGAAGTACTTACCTGTAAAAGCGATAAAGAAAGAGAGAATGCTTTCTCTCATACACCATAGATGCTCTCTCTCTCTCTCTCTCTCTCGCATGACGCACTTTCTCTCTCTTTTTCTCATAGAATGCATAGGCGGAGGCGTGACCTACTCCCTCCGCAGTTGTACTCCTACGTCTTACCTAATGTTACGAAGGTTAAGGGTAGGGTCGAGGAAATGCTCTCATTGGCCCAAAATCAGCTCGCCGCTTTTCCAACCGCCGAAAATCTTGCAATCCAGATGGTATAAAAGCCGGTGCATCGATGCATTCGACAGTTTTTCATAGAGAGAACCTCCAAGAGCACGACTCAGAGCCCTGCTTATCTTAGCATCTATTCTTTCAATCTTTTAAATTCGAAACTTTATTGTATTCTTTGTATTATATTCAAAATTTTTACGTTCAAACCTCTTACTATATTCAAACTTTTATTTGACAAAATTACTATATTTAAATTTTTATAATCAATAATATTAAGATTATTATTCTAAGTCAACTTGTATTATTTTAAAATTTTAATTAAACGTCTGATTTTAACCAAAGTTATTTTTATTATTCATACCATTTATCTATTTACTGAAATTAGAGTAAAAATCACCAACCTATTTCCAATATTTTTCTCCAATCTTAACCCTTTCCTATGCTACGATAACTGTTACATACTGCAATAACAGACTGTACTAAAGCCGACGATTCTGGCGAGAAGAAACGTTTAGCGTCCTATCTAATCACGCCAGGACCAAGCTGTACCGAAGCCGGGTATTTTTTATAAGCAAGCGAGCGTGATTTCTTCCGTTCGAAGAAGCGTGTGACGTCGGAGGGTCAGACTCTACTGAAGTCGATTCCTTCGAATGACTGGCAACGGCTTCGAATACCCATTTTTCCCTTTTTTTTATAGCATGCACTACTAACGCTAAGAATTTAAATTCCTCGAGCCCGCAATCCGCATCGAACGTTTGCAGGAAATCTCCAAAAAAGGGTAATAAAAACTTTTCAAAAAATAAGGGATAACGCGCATATATAGAATAAAAACGATACTTTAGTCACAGTCTATTCCAACGTTTTGTTTGTTACAGCCAAAAAAAAGTTTTCGCAGAGCCGACCGCGCTAGTTTCGAAAGATAGGCGTAAACGACGAATTTTCATACGCGGCTAAAACTGCACACCCTATAGGAAAAACAAAAAAAAAAAAAATAATAATAATAATAATAATAATAATAAAAACTCATGTGTACAATACTTACAGTTACATATAAAATTACTAAATTATCATATAACGACGTAAGATATACGTTTTAAATAGTATGCCGTACTCGGTATAAGCGTATTTATTATGTGGGCATATTAAGCTATGCGAAAAAAAAATTTTTTTTTTTTTTTTTTTTTGCTTTTCAAACCTTCATCAACTATACATATAAATACGCAGATCTCGTGCACGTGCAGAATTACGCACTTTCTTTTAACGACGTGACATCTGCTGTTATTACTTTTCATATACCGTAAATTAATCGCAATTAAATTATTTGATAAAACTTTCTAGCTTGTTGCGAAAGAAATTTAATGCCGCGTGATGCTGTCAACTGAGTGAAAAAAAAAAAAAAAAATATCTCGCCTAGACGCTCGTTAATAAATTAATAATTATAATAATGTTATTCATAATGTTCTGTTTCTTATATTATTTTATACATAAAATTTGTCACCTACGCATAGAAATAATTTTGTTTTGACGGATAAATTTGGACTGTGTTAAATAAATTAATTGAAAATTATTTAAATTTAATAACGTAAAATATTTTAAATTTTAGATAAACGCACAAATATCGATGGAATAAATATAACAATATAAATAGGAAAAGGAAGTACTAAAAAGCTGCATTAAATTACATTCGGACGTTGAAAATGCGTCGCGGTAATTCGAAAGCACTGGGAAAACCGCACAGGAGAGAACTACGCTAATTTACATGGGCAAGAGAACATTAGTTAATTTCGCGAGACGTATAACCAATGATTGGTGATCTCGCGCTGACTACAATTCACCGAGCTCGCGGTTAAGCCAAAAGTTATTGCCCGGATGATCGTTAAAACTCGAGATGTAATATTTAGGCTACAGAAACGCCTATTCACTCGCCGTTCTGTGTATTATGTCTGACAAATAGCAATTTGACCATAAAATGATTTTTTCACGCTTCATCGATAACGTAAATTTATTCGTATCCACGATTTAGTTAAAAAGTATGACGATAGCTTGATTTAACGCCGGGACTCTAAATAAAAAACATTGAGTTCGTTGAAAAATGCAAAAAAAAAAAAAAAAAAAGGGCGAAGAGAATGCTGATATTATTTAATGCCGTAGGAATTAAATTTATGACAATAGTAAATGTTTCGGTATAAACGAATAAAAGCATAAAAATATTAAAAACGAACTATCGATATCGAATTTTGGAAAATAAAACAGATGAACGTTGAAAAGTATAGCTGCGATATTTATAAAAGCAAGCGTACCTTTTTCGAAATTCGATTATATGAATATAGCGTATAGTTATTACGCTCATTTCGAATTCAGCTGACGCTGTGAGATAAAGCCGAGTTTTCCGGTTATTGTATACCCGTCCTACCCCTTTCTCTCTCTCTCTCTCTCTCTCTCTCTCTCTCTCTCTCTTTCTATTGCAAACCGTTCTTTCAACGGATATATTTTTTTTTATTTTTACGTGCGCAAAGTAAATCCGTAACCCGTAGCATCTACGTATATACATACACACATACACACACGTTGTATGCGCATATACATATATGCGCAAGCGAGAAAAGAGAGTTTACCGGGCGGAAAATATAGGGAAGCGGTGACACGTAACAGATAACGCCAAACTGCATGATTGAGTGTATGATCGGAGCGTACAGAGAGAAAAAGAGAGAGAGAGAGAGAGAGAGAATGGCAAATATACATCGGTGACGCAACTGTAGCAGTAGTAGCAGTAGACAGCATCGGCTTGATTTGCCGAGAAAATGGAGGGAAATCGTTCGATCGGTGTTTTCCCACCTTTCTCTCTCTCTCTCTCTCTCTCTCTCTCTCTCTCTCTCTCCCTCTCTCACTCTCCATCTTTCGCTCACTCGTTTTTTTTTTCAGCGAGAAAACGTTATAAACAATGCGAAATTACTTTTTACGGGAAATGCGTTTGGCGCTCTTTGTTGACTCATTTAATGAAGAGAATGGAGCCGATAAAATTACATTGTCTTTTTTTTTTTTCGTTGCTGTAAAACTCGACACTATTGTCTTTTTTTTCTTTATGTATACAAGCTTTTCAGCAGTATTAATGCCGTTTTTTTTATAGAGAAGCGAATTTAATGATACGAGTAAGATTAAAATGACAATGACTGAATGAAACTTTTTTTAAAAATAATCTTGACATTGTTTGTTTTCTAAATTTATCTATATGACAAAATATAAAAAATATATCGTATAAAGTAAAAATTGTTATTTTTACAGTTTTTTTTTTTTTTTCGTTCAATTTAGTAAAAAACAATGCAAGTAATCAAGTTGATTTAAAATTTTTAACTTTGTTGATTCAAATTGTAAAAAAATCTTTAAAATAAAATAAATTTTTTTTTAAAATAAAATTGTATAATAAAATAATTACAAATTTAATCGGTTGATCTAATTATATAAATTAGTTTAAATTGAATACTTATGTTATTTTTTTTTTTTTAATTCGAAATTAAAACACTAATAAAACATAAATTAATTATTATTGGGGTTTCAACATTTTATATATAATATAAGCTATTTTTACAATAAAGGGTTAAAAAATAGGCAATTCGAACCAGCAATTCGCAAACGTCTCATCGTTTATCATCGACTCTTTAACGTGAAATCCAAAATACCATCGCAAGAAAAGTAACTTCTCAATGTAGGAACCTCGAAACGGGTGTCTCGCGTTTTGTCGCGCTCGTGGAATGAAGCGAGCACCGCGAAATTAGGAAGTTTGTGATTTACGCGCAATTTTAGCGGAGACCATGGGAATTTAATGGCGGGCAAGACATCTATCAATTTAATTGGGCAATGTTAATTCCGGCGACGATGGCCTATAAACCTGGACTACCATCAACCAGAGAGAAAGAGAGAGAGAGAGAGAGAGAGAGGGATAAACCCCGAGTATTGCTAACGAGACACGAACGCACACACGCAAATACATGTGCAACAAGAAGGTATTTTCACATCTACAAACGCATTCGTGGACGTAACGAAAGAGAGAAGGGGGAAAAGCCGATTGCATATATATTGCAGTTAAGGGGAGAGAAAGAGAGTCGAAGTGGAGGGGGAGGGGGGGGTAGAGAGGAACGACCAGAAAGCTCCGAGTGGCAGCGGCTACTGTTAATCAGTTTAGAGTTTATGACCGACCATAAAGCCGAAAGCGAGAGGAAGGCTACTCCCTCATCCCTTCTACTCCTGTGTCTAGCTCCCCGTCATTAATAAAAGCCCGGTGCGCGCCCGGGCGCCGTTGATAACTCGAAAAGTCCCGTGAAGATATCCAACGGCCGGCGCAGAGGAGTAAAACGTCGTTACCTTATACACATATATATAATCTCCCGCGAGATTTACGCTCGCGATAGCGGAAGCCCAGTAACGTTCACATTGTTAAAGCCTCTGCGCTTATTTCTTATTCTTCGTCTTCTTTTCTATGGCTGCGTCGGTGTATACTATATATATACTGTATATAATTCACCGTTGCGCGTCGTCTTGAGCAAGTGCCTCTTTCTATGTTGTCCACGCCACTGCTGTAATCTGCTCCAACTTTTTATTCGATATGATGCAAGCGCGTAATAATATTACCGTTTAAACAGCTATAAGGTGATACTTGTTTTATAAAGCCTTGACTTTCTCTAAAGATTTTAAATTGCAATATTTTTAAATAAAATAAGTGCTTAATTAAATGTACATTAAAACTTTTGTAAATGATTAATTTATTGAAACTGTTTTCATTACATAGATTTACTCTCACACCATGCGTAAACAATTATAAAGATAATTTTAATTTAACATATAAATATAACTTATAATAAATCATAATCAGTCTACAGATTTGCAAGTTTCAATTTTTGCAATATTATACACTAATAATATATATATCGGATATCCAATCATAGTTAAGCTTGCGCTTAAATAAACCCAATCTTCCATATTGTTAATAAATGATTAAATTTGTAAATATCACAATCACAAGCTGAAAATTTACCGAATTCGGAAACAAATTATGTCGTTCGATAACCAATAATCAATATTGGATAAAGCGCTGGGTTCATTTATTTTTTCCCATGTGTCCAAAACCGTTAGAGTCTAAAATTTGTCGCTCAATCGCGTCGTGCATATTTATTCTTGTAATAGACGATCGATCTACATTTTTAAACGCAAAAATTTACGAAAAATTAAATAAAAAATGTTTAATGTATCGAATTAAAGATTATGTTACACAGATAGATAAAAGCTTAAAATATTATTTTGTATAATAAATTTAATTTCCTAATAATTTTAAAGACAAATTTTTAATATTTAAGAACTGTTACAAAATTTCATTCTCTACTAAATTAATTTATACTAATATAATTTTACGAATCAATTAAATTTTGTTTTATTATCCTTCAATTACACGATCGACGTAACACACACCGTTCGTCCACCTTCTCTTAATTGAAGAAAAACGTCATTTCAATGCCTGTCTCACGCTTCAAAAGAGACAAAAAAAAAAAGACTAAAAAAAAGGAAATAAAATTCGGAACAACAACGAATCACATCCTCGCAAAACAAAATAAAATTGAGAACGATTTAATTTCCGTTACATCAAATCAGCCGCAGGCCCGAAGCTCTTCCAAAAACGAAAAAAAAAAAAAAAAAAAAAAAAGAGTATACGCGTCCCCTCGAAGCGCAAAACAAACGCGCGCGTGTCCTTTTCCAGAATGCGTCGAGCCCCGTTGTTACAATCGCGCGCGACAGCCTTGAACCTCGCGGCGCGCGCGCGCGCGCGTGATTTTACAAATGATAGAGAGGCGCCATGCCGTGGGGTATTTCACGATTCGACGAGAGAGAGAGAGAGAGAGAGAGAGAGAAAGAAAGAGAAATACTATCTCTCTCGCAATAGGTACAGTTACGTACGTACATATATACACAGCATCGCGTTCGTTCGTCCGCGTGCACTAATCTGCGGTCCAGTCGTAAACCGTTTAATTCCGTTTCGTGATAAACCGTTCCATCGTTTATTGCCCTCCGGTTTGAATTTCATCGGCGCTTTGTATCAACGTATACGCGCTCGCGCGCGCCTGTGTGTGTGTGTGTGTGAAGAGAGATCCCGATGGGTGAACATAATTAATAGATATTATTCGTTCGCGTTGAATTTATCGCCCCTCGAACGTTGAATGACGAATATATATATATATATATATATATATATATATATATATATATATATATATATATATATATATATATGTGTGTATACGCGAAAACGCACGACACCCTGGGAAATCGGCTACAGTAATGGGGAAAATCTCTTTTTTGGGCTCGGACGTGATCATTTGCTTCGCGAATTTCCATTAAAAATAAATACCTCGTAAATTCATCCAAGATAATAAAATAACGATGTTGTATAGAAACACTTCACACGCTGGCTTAAAAAAAAAAAACTGTGTAAAACTTTGTATATTTTTGATGCGCGCGCAAAGTGACGTTTAAAAAAAATTACGATTATTTTCAAACGATATATGCGTTACAATGACTACTCGTAAGCTTAAGTATATGCACGTGTAAAAAAAAAACTTTCATTGCGACGACGATAAAAAAAGTTTGCCTCCTCGATCGTAAAAATAAAAGTTTTTTCTCCGTAAGGGTAATCTAGCGAATGGCTGTCGGAGAAAATCATTGATTCCATTAAAGTGAGTGAAAGAGTCATTAGCTAAAGTTTATGCTGATGATAATTGAACATGAGCGGGGGAATAAAGGCTTGCCGTCAGTGTGCGCGAGGTCACGCAATCCGTTCTCTATTCCAACGTTACGCGTACTCTCATTATTTTTTCTGCGCGGTCGTATACATCTACGGGAAACTCTCGAGATATTCGATGCACCGACCTACGACGATCTGATAACGTCGACGGACGCGTAGTTGCGTTGATGATAATCCCTTACGAGTGAATGATAAATTACGATTTAATGAGCAAAAAGGGCTTTTCATCATAAAGTTTTGTCTGTTGAAAATTTTGAAAAGACCAATTGTGAAACAGTTTAGGTAATGTTGGTTAATTTTTTTTTTATTATTTGATCGATTTAATTTTTATTAAGACGTTGATATGTAATTAATTTTTTCAATAAGTTTAAATAATCAAATTTTATTGACGAGTTTTAAGAAAAAAAGTAAAAAAAAAGGTATTAACAGTTAGTTTTAATCGTTAACTCGAATAGTATCAAATAGAGTATATAAAAATGTAAATTAGAAAATGATTAAATCGCACTATGTGAGAAAATTTTGTAAATACAAATAAACAAATCAATTAATCGTCTCGATAAGTTAATTTAAAAGCAAAAAAAAGAAAAAAAAAAAAAAAACAAAAATTAGCAAATCTCCGTTATGCAAATGACGCTCACGAATACAGTACCGATGCATCTCACTTATACTCATCGACGATTACGCGGTATGCAAATCGTCCGCTGAATCTCTTCGTACGTATACGCACAAACGCACCTCGCTAAAGCGATGTAGGAGCGTATAGTAGTCCATCGGGAGCGTGAAAATTTACGAGGGTGCAGTACTCCCATTGAAATTCGATTCGACGGGCCTCCTCTCGATACATAACGCGCAGTCTCGGTGTGTGAGCTCGTGCGAGGCAAAAGAAGAAGAGAGAGAGAGAGAGAGAGAGAGAGAGAGAGAAAGTGAAAAAGAGTGCATCGTTGTAGAAAGAGAGAGAGGGAGAGAGAGAAAGCAGCCGCTCATCAGCTAAGTGCATGGAGCTTCTCGTCTAACTGCATCGCGCGACCGATTTGTTTTAGTCGAATGAAAGGGAAGCGAAAATTTGCCCGTCAAATTTGCTTTCGAAGTGTTTTCAAATGTCGTTCGGTGCGCTATCTTTTTCTTTTTACTGCAGCTGTCTCTATTATGCAATCGTTCGCGTGAAAAGATTTTTCAATTTACGTTTAATCATTGTTCTTTTGTACTTTGGAAACGACTAACTTTTTTTTTTGTTCATGTGTATATAAATTTACTGTAAAAATTCATATTTCTATATTCTGTATATAAATTCACCGTTAAAGTGATGATGTTGATTTATTTAATTACTAATACATACATTTCAATAGTATTAATAAATTATTGTTTAACATAATTAAAAATATGAAAATATAAACTTTTTACAATTCTAATACACATTTTCGAAATTTTAAAAAAGTATTACGTACAAGGTGAGAAACAGCTCAAGCATGAAACATTCGATCCGTCGATTTCAATTTCCATTGCATGCAATGTAAGCGCTCGGTTCCGCAAAGTTTGCCGAGCAAGGGCTGCTCGCGATCTATATACATAAGAACATAAGTAGCCCTAGAATTAGCAATCACGCGACATTGACAAACTCTTCACCATATAATATTTACAGCTATCCTACAAGAACAATCGTAACCAGAAATAAAATCCATCGATGTGAACCGATGGTTAACTTCTGGCCTTGCACGTGTAGATACAGTAGCGCTGTGTACGTTAAACCGGTTATTACGTAACGTGTTAACGTAATATGTACTTTTTTCGTTAAGTATAACGTAAAAATATAATGCGCAAGGCGCATGCGGTAGGTCGACCCGAGCGAGGGTGAGAAAGGGTGACCGAGATAGTCCCGGTATCGTAACTATTACGTTATTCTAGCTGTGTGGTTTGTAAGGGTGCAGTTGTGGGACCGACGCGCAAAGTTAACTCGATTCGCGATTCGTGTAGTCGTTGCTGCGGATTCATATATATGGTTTTGTTTATCCTAGGACGTTTATTGATCGTTGATTTGTTTATCGGGATTTTTTTTTTTTTTTTTTTTTATGTATAAAAGCTAATAAAGCTAAAATATAAACTATTTATTTTTTCTTATCGAATAAATAATGCAACAATCGATAACGTGAATTTATTATTCAGAATATTAAATAAATAATTTCTTTTTATTTATCACAATGAAATTTTAAATTCGCACAAAAGATAAATATGTTTTACTCTCTCGTCATCTTAACGGTGCACATACATATTTATTTTACTGCGATATTTCTTAAAGCGCGTAATTTAAAGCGCAGCATTAACAATATTTTTTCATCTAAGCGCGCTTCTGGATCGATGAAAAATTCTTTAAAAAAATAATATTTTTCACTTTCTTTTACTGCCATTTTCATAACCGCCGCTCGATAAAATATCGCAAAGTCAATCAAACAGATAAAATGCGCCAAGGCGTGCGACGTACCATTGTTCATTCATCATCGAGAGCGCGAGAAAAATCGCGACAAAGAATAAAACCCGAGAAACTAAAGAAATTTCCGATGTACGTGCGTTATTTTTAGATCGCACGTCGAGTCGAGTAGCGCGCAGGTGCTTAAAATCATGTGCAGTTAATTTTATTCCGCGCAAGAATGCCAATAACGGCAATCGTCTTTTCAAGAAGAGCAACGAGTTTAATCTAAGCGCAGGAGTTTAGCGAGTTAAGCCCTTGGTGAGTTAACAGGCTTGTACGCGTATGTTGTGCGCATACATCGTACGATGGGACGATGGGTACTCGACTTAATGACACGTTGACATATAATCTGCCCATGCTGCTGCTTCTCCACCGTCAACTAACTCTTCGTCTCTCTCTCTCTCTCTCTCTCTATCTCTTCTCCCTTCTCTTATCTAGCGTCTTTCTCTCTCTATTCGTTAACAAGATGAATCGCTTTACTTGATACCTCAGAACATCCCACTTCCGGTTTATCGATCATCGACGTGCGCGCGCGCGCGAGCTCTGCTAAGTGGTCGAGCAGATGATCGCCTGCCTCCGGCATTGGATGAGCAGAAATGAACCAATTTTTCACGGGTGGTTACTGGTCGAGTAGTGGCGCGAGCTTCTTCTACGACGCGTTTAGTTTTTGTTTTTATTAGGTTTGTTACTGCAAAAGTGAAACGACGACGGCTAGTCTCGACGATCTCGTATCGGTAGCCGGTATATTGTTGAAATTTGACTTAGCATTTTAATAACATTGATAATTACGACGATACGAACGCGACAATCAATAAGTGTTTGGAAAATTTATGATTGCAATTACCATATTCAACGCACCAAAGTGGCGTTTTGATTAAATTTATAAGAATTATATATTCATTAAACTATAATTTATAAATTCAATGATATTTCATTAAATGCATAGATGAACGAAAATTTTAATGAATTAAAAATCTTGTAAAAAAACACCTACTTTGAAGGTAAAAACATATGGTAAGTATGAGATTAGTTGTCTTTCTTATCTCTTACTAAATTTTATGCTAACTAAAATATTGTTTCTTGCGATAAATTTCATTGAATATTAATATATTTGAAAAATAAACATTCATAATAGTTAAATTTGAAGATTGTATAATCTTAAAAAAAAGGAAGTATTAAAATATAACAAAAACTTGTTAGTAATATAGTAACTAGGAATTGCAATTAATATTTAAAATAGTATAATCGAATCATTTCGACGTCGTTAATCTTGATAGTAAATAAAGAAATACTTGGCGGACCGTCTTCAGATGGTGTACCGGTGAATCAATATCGTATGTTATATTTATTTATTTGAGCAAAAAATTTAGTTACTATTTAATTATAAAAAGGCGCGGTAGCGAAATTATTCCGGATTATTTTAAATAAGCAATTTTTTTTTTATGGAAAATAATTTATTTAATAAGTTATTACAGATTAAAAATTTTCTTTGATTAATTCATTATTATTTCGTAGTTTTAATAAAAAATTTAAAAATTGGAATGTAGAACAAGTGTGCTAAACTCACACGTGTGCAAATGCATTTTAAAATTGTAATATATTAATAGTTGCTGCCTTACGACCATATGCATATGAGGTAAAATGCATTGACAGCGTTCACCGTAGATTATGTAACGTCGGTGCGCCAAGTATTTCTTTACTTATTGTCAAGATTAATGACGTCGAAATGATTCAATTATACTATTTTAAATATTAATTGCAATTCCTAATTGAACTCTAAAACTCTATTTCGATTATTAAATTTAAAAATTTCCATAACATTTTTTTATTACTAATTAATTATATAATACCCAGTTACTATATTACTTGCCAATTTTGTTTGGATTTCAATACTTTTGTTTCTCTAAGGTTAAACAATGTTCAAGTTTAACTATTATGAGTGTTTATTTTTCAAATATATTAATATTCAATGAAATGTATAGCAAGAAAAAATATTTTAATTAGCATAAAATTTAAGAAAAGACAAGAAAAAGAACCAACTTCATACTTGCTATACATTTTTACCTTTAAAAAAGGTGGTTTTTATAAGATTTCATAACTATTTAAGAGATTCTCACCTATATATTAATTTCGATCGTCTTAACACTAAAAGCTACCGTTTATAAGGCGCATAAAGCTTCCATTTATGAAAAATAATGTTCAAAACTAATTTTTTTTTCTACGAATATTCATAATTATTATAAATTTTACCGATGTAAACTTGACATTTATATATTATTATTTATGTTAATTTTTCTAAATTGCATATTTATAGTTTTTTTTTTTTTTATATTTCATATTAAATTAAAATTTTTATCATTAATTAAACAATCATTATTCGCTGTTTTTACAAATTTAATTAATTGATTATATAAATTAATTACTTTCATTTATCCTCGTTTTAAATGTTTCAATGAACTCACATTTAATCACGAACAATTCATTAACTGCTTTCTTTTATGCAATTGTCAAATATTATTGGAAATATCTTATCACAATTTATTTTTTTATCGCTTTAAATTTTTTACTTTATATATTAAAATTTTTTATTTCGTGAGTCTTGAGTAAATTTATATTTAAATATTTTCACAGTAAAAATTAATCTTTTATATTTATCCTCTTCTTCAATTTCTCAATAAACGCACATTTTATCGTTAGCAATTTTTTTATCATTTAAAATTTTTCACTCTATTAATACTCTAAAATTTTATATTTCTTGATAAGTCTTGAGTAAATTTACATTCGAATATTTTTAGAATATAAATTAAAATCTTTCGTATTCGATATTAAATTTTATACTTTAACCGATTTAATTTTTATTTTTCCAAAAATAATAATAAAATTAATTACCCTAATATTAATCCTTCAAAGTTCAAACTCCGAAACTGTCTTTTTAATTATCATAATTTTTAATAATTCATTATTACTTTACATTTATTTTACGCGTCACTTTATTTTATGAATTGATTTTTAAAGACAACTAAAAATCTGAAAGAAAAATAAATAATTTACAAAGAATCATGTTTTAATGGATAATCATTATCATAAAATTGTTTTGAAAAATACTTATCTAATTACTGATTCCTTTTTAAAATTTTTTTATAAAAATTTCGCATTATACAAATATTTATTTCATTACTTTTTTTTTGTTTTTTTTTTTTTTAAATTAACTTTATTTATTTTCCTTTACAACTAATTTACTTTTATCAACACTATAAATCTAAAAATATTTTTAAAATTCAATGAAAATTGTATTATGACATCTTCTCGTACTGATTTGCCATCAGGTTCTAATAAGTCTCACAGCCACGTGTCACGTCAACAGACAACTCTTGTTATGATAAAAAAATGTCACGCATCTATAGATCATGCGGGTATAAAGATATAGAAACATAGTTATTTTTCCAAAAGTGGAGAAAATTTATGTGCCAAAATTTCAAATGATGATAACTTTTTAACTAAATATTCTTGCGTAAAAAAACAAATTACATTTAAAACATAATAAAAATTTCGTATAAATTAAATGCCATTTTTTTTAAACAAACTCATAATCATATTTAATAATTCGCATTGGTTTTTTCGCATGGATCAAAGTTAATTTCAAAGAATATAGGGTAGCGATACGACCTGGCGGCATATTCTAGTTTCTCATGCTTACCGACCAGATGTGTGTGTGTGTGTATTTATATATATATATATATATATATTTTCAGCCTACTAACCCGTACGGCGACTCTTACCTACGGAGCATCCTCAGCGGGTAAATGGTTTCCATACGCGCAAGCGCCTTCTCGATCGTATTAACATTTTTCTATACGTCCTTCTAGGCTGTATAGACATTCTATACGTCCTTTTAGGCTGTATATGTGCCAGGAGAAAAAAAAGTTAACAGCGCCACTGCTATGTATTTGTCGCTTCATATAGCCTAGCATGTGAGTCTTCATCGAAACTTATATTTTCGAAACGCGTAATAAGACTTATGTATGTTGAGCGAAGGAGAGAGAACGAGATAGCGATAAGAGCGCGCGCACCATTGCTCCCACGTGACCACCCTATCTCTGTCTCGCTCTCTCCTTCGCTCAGTATGTACATTCAAGCGACCACGGGGCTCTGCTTTTCTTTTGTTTTCTTTCAGTATAGTGTATCGTTGTGTCGGTAATATTCGTTCTTAATATGTGAGAAGAAGAATAAAAATGGACAATTTATTAAATAATAAAAAAAAAAAACGAGTGATAGTGACAGTGATGAAGAATGCAAACGTGAATTAAATAAACTAATAGAAAAAGCAAAGTCTAATATAATCCCGCAAAATTAAAAAATTTAATAATAAGTGATTTTAAAGTGATAATTTTTTAGTTTATAATTTTGTTTGTGATTTAGATAAATGATTTAAAAGTTTTTTGTGTGAAAAAATTAAATTTAAAATATTTAAAAAAGTTACTGTTTTTTCATGTTAAATAAGAGACTAAAATTCATTGATTATACAAAAAATGTGTTAAACAAATATAGTATTGTTATGATAAAAATAACATAAGAAAGTATTTATATTAATTATAATAGTATTAATATTATTAATAAGCCTTCAAATCTTATAAAAAAAACTTTTGTTAAAAATATTATTCTGTATAAATATTTAATAAATATACTCAAGAAATTTATATTTTTTAATAAATAATAATTGTTCAAGAATTAATTTTATTTTTAAATATTAATCCATTTACTATTTTTTTTAATTTCATAATTTATATTTATATTTACATTATGTTGTCTGTCACTTTTTGACACACATGTTCATGTACGCGTGTGTGTACAAAATGCGCATGCGTTAGCAGACGATATCTGTAGTTTACGAACTGTCAGTATGGGTTCGAAATTGCATTTAATTGATATGCAACAAAATAAAATTAATTATTCTGTTAACTAAGTAAGAGTCTTCGTACGGGTTACAAGGCTGAAAAATTTTTTAAGCACCATGAGTGAACCTCGCGTCATTAAAGCTTTCGGCTCATATTTTGTGGATGGATAGAGGCGCCTTAGTCGCTCGCTGCGCTCGCGACTGCGGCCCTACTATCCATCCACAACATATTTTGCCTCAAGCTGTAATGACGCGAGGCTCGCACAAGGTACATAAATAACTAATATATACTACTTCTAATATGATTATAAAGTTTATGTTATTACTGCATTATGTTAATTATTACCAATAATTTAATATATTTACTTGTAAACTTATACCTTTACTGAAGCATACGTTAATGTGTTCGAAAACTCACATAATTATTCTCACGGTTCACTGTGTTGCTTTTTATATTATATTTCTACGTATCAAAGACAGTGATAGCTTTTTATTGTAATCAAGTTACTGTATCCGATATCGATGAGAAGTGCAAGGCGAACATAACAATAAGTAAAGTCATTAGAGATCGAGAAATTTTGTGAGAACTGTGCTCTGTTTTTATGGTCATCGAATTTCACGGTGTACTTTTTTATGTGTTCGTTCTTTATTCAATCTGAAAATAAAAATTTAACGTTATAATAATGGATTCGCATGAGTTGCTTGATAATTATTTTAATATGCAACACTATCGTATTATTATGTTAAAATTTAATTTAAAATTTTTATTAAACAAAAAAGTAAATGCACTTTTTATGAATTACGAACATTTTAATTTATTGAAAAAAAAGACCTTATAAAAAAATACGCAACTAATTGAAAAATTTTTCATATGTCAACGCGTGGAATGATTACTCTGTAAATAATCCTAAACAACGTAATTTAGGAACAAGATAAATATTATATCATAAATGATTTTATAATAATACAAAATTCCAGTATATAAATCAAAATAAAATCACGGCTGAAAAATTACAAAAGAGTCGTACGGCAAAAACGAAAGAAAAATAATCGCCTGGACGTTATTATTACACGGCAAATGAGTCACTGTCGCGAGCAGAGTTAAGAATGGGAGGAGACGGCCGAGCAATTCGTTTTGCAAAAACGCCGAAGATAACGCTATCATCGGATACGTTATTCTCCATCTCTTTTATCTGGTCTCTCTCTCTCTCTTTCTTCGAGTACGGCGATTTATAACCGCGCGCTCGCGCGGATTTTCCTGCGCGACTAATGAAATTTGATGCTCGGCGATATGTCGACTTCCGCGCCATCCGGACGCTCCTCGAGATTCGGGGAGGAGAAAAATCGAGGCGCGCTTATGACAAAAGGCTCATTTATCCTTCGGAGTTTGCGCGTTCAGGAGACGTACATAAAAGAAAGCGTATAGGATAATCTTGTTAGTATTGGTTCTGCATCCCGTAAAGAGAATCTAATCGACCTCGTTCGAGAAGAGATCGAGACGAGGTTCATCGACGGTGAGAGCTTAGGTGGATTATAGGAGTGCCTGAGAACGCTTTCAAAATAAAAACGTCTATTAATATCCGTTCTAACCGAAGATTCACAATCAACATGACGAATGGTAATAATTGTTTAATAGCTATACGCGGATACATGCGAGCGTTGTATTATATAACGAGAGAGATCCGGTAATTTCGTACTTAATTGATCTTAAAGTAATCGATAAAAATATTCATAAACGTTAAATCGCGCAAATAAAACACCGATAATATTAACCCTAATTCCGTGTCGTTGTTTTCAGCACACATAAACCTTGAACATGGGTCATTCGCGTCCGCCGTTCATTTAACTTTGTTATTCCGTAAGGAAAAATCTGAAAAAATTCAGAAGTGTTCTTTGGACTCCTAACTATGCGATAGAATTGTTGTCAGCCCCAAAAGTCCCTTTTTCGATAAACATTTTCATCGAAATTCGGAGGCATGTAGGCTGTTTACACTAGATTGCATGGACACAAACGACCCATGTTCAAGGGATTAGGGTTAATTGGTGTTACCGTGAAGCACAATTTTATTACTTTTATTTGTTATTAATTTTTAATATCAATATTTTTTCGAGAATACATTTTTTTTTTTTTTATTAAAATAAAACTTTTCATATAATTAACTATTATAAATTATTAAAAAATTCTGAAATATAAAAAAAGTGTATTACATTTTTTCAGCTCGCGCGCGCATAATACCTATATGCGAAAATAAAAGAAAATAGAATCAGAAAATACAGTGTATTCATTTGAAATTTAAATAACAAGCAATCTCTTGAATTCGCGTAATTTATTTAATGCCTCCTCTTAAATAAAATTTACAATCTTTTCCTGTAGTGATTTCGGCGTATAGAAAAGTGCCTTCGTTATAGGAACGGGAACGAACGTAAACTGCCTTGTTCTTCAGCAAAAGAAAGCCAAACTCTGGAGTTTTCTTCTTTTCGCTGCCTTTCTTTCTCTCTCTCTTTCTTCTCTCTCTCTCTCTCTCTCTCTCTCTCTCTCGCAACCAAGCTTCGCGATCTTTCTCTCCTTTTGAATCGTCAAAGTTAGTTCCGCGTTGGCGTGCATACACGTATACATATATATATACACGCAGCAGCACTTTTCCGGTGCAGACGCTGGAGAGCTTTAAAGGCACGGTTTATCGACTAATTTTGTGAGCCGGTCAAAGAGAGAAAGAGAAAGAGAGGAAGAAAATCTCGCCGGGCTGTTTTTATGCTCCTTGAGTAAGTGTACGTTTGTGTGCATGTGTATTTCACCCGAGGTGCCACGTAGTTGCTTTTGTCCACCTCGTGGCGGGGGAGGTCACTAGGCAACCGGACGAAATCTTTCGGCGTTATGGAAGCGCATTGGTAAACGTGAAAAAGGAATTGAATTTCGAATATTTTTTTTACGATTTTCAAAATAATTAAAAAAAAATTATTTCTTATTCAAATAGATTAATGTTTTTAAAATTTTTATCGCAATAAAGGACCTATTGAGATGACAATTTTTATAATAATAATTTAATTATACATCTTGGAGATACTTAATCACTATAATCATAATATAATAATCAAACATTGCAAAAATGTTTTTTATTTTAATGAGGTAAGTGGAAATTCGTATATGCAACTCGTTTCAAATCGTTAATTTTTCATGCAAGAAAATCTAATATAAGGTAACGTTTAATCACATTTAATGAAAAATAAACTTATTTTTTAATTGTTCTACAGAATAATAATGCTATAAATAATAATTTTATCTTTTTAGTTGTAAACGTTTAAACAAATACATATTCGAAAAGAGTCATACATAGCTTTAAAGTCCATAACCCAAAGCGCAAATCGAGAAATTTCAATCGCGTAGCGATCGTAGAATCCTTACCCAGGCAAGTTTAGCCCATTTTTATGCTCTTTTCTAAAATGAACTCTCTCCCGTCTGCACGCGTTATCTCCTACAACAATATACGTCTGTTCGATTCGCCGTTCTTCTTTTCCTTTTTTCCGTTCTCTAGCCATCGGCTAAGCGTATGTATAGAAATCGTACGAATGGTATTGAGCTTTTTCATCGGTGTTTTACGTTCTTCCGATCATCGAATCGTCGCTTTCCGAAATATTTCTCGCTCGGGTGTATATATATATATATATATATATATATATATATATATATATACCTTCGACTTTCTTTGAAGATTTTTATGAGTTTGAGCTCACCCTCTTTCTTGGCGTTCGCAAGTTTGATGGCGCAGAGCGTAGTGCATTATAAACTGCGTATAAAAAGTTCTTGATAACAAACTTCATCGAGACAATCGTTTTGAAAAGATAGCAAAACATTTGATGTATTGGCCATACTTAAATTTATAAATGTTTAAAAATACTTATTTATATCTGATTACATAATTAGCTTAATTATAAATTATTTAAATATTAAACGAATATTTGAGGACAAGTATAAGTACATATCGTTAGTACAAAATTGTATAATCATACCGATATTGCTTTAAAAGTTATAAAAGTTATAAATGTTATGAATATATAAATACGGTAAGCGTCAAAAATAAATAAAACCCTGTTCTTAAAATGAAACGATGTCAATTGCTTTCAATTGTACTTAAAAAAAAAAAAAAAAAAAAAAAAAAAAGAAAAGAAAAAACATCAATATTAAGATCAAGAAGAAATCGGTAATTGATTCCAGAATCAATAAATTTGTGCGGTTACTTATATGCATTTACACTTATATGTACTAAAGCTCTTACGCAACAGTTAAAGAACTATTTTTGTGCTTAAAAGAAACCACGTGTACCTATGACATCAAGTGCCTCTGAATTTATTGAATATTATTTTGTTACTTATAAAAATTTTTATACTTGAAATATCACTCTTATTCTTTGATAAATCAAAAATAGTAAGTCTTTATAAAAGTAAAATATTATTCTTAATTGTTAATTATACACAATTAAAAAGTTGTGTTTACAACTCT
Source organism: Chalcis sispes (assembly GCA_949987625.1). NCBI lineage: Eukaryota > Metazoa > Arthropoda > Insecta > Hymenoptera > Chalcididae > Chalcis > Chalcis sispes. The sequence goes on from OX465095.1 coordinate 57,956,550, forward strand.
TAATGTACATATTCTACAATAAGTTTTCACGTAAAAGTACGACTAATAATTTTATTATTTATATTATATTCATGATTATTGTATGTGAATAAAAAAATTGTAATATTAAAAATTTGTATCACGAAAAAGTTTCGAGCGAGAAGTAAAATATCAACGATTTGAAAATTTATTTTATTTCAAGCACGTTATCGCTGTTAACTTAATCAACGGATCTACACTGCAACAGGACTAATTAAAAAATGCTGCGGGATTGATCAGCCCTTCTTCGCCGATATTATCACGTCTCGTGCACATATCCCTGTTTTAACATTTAGATCAATTTAAGACAAATCCATTAATCCATTAAGACTTTTGTGTACCAGACAGGACTATTACATTATCAGCGTAAAGTGTAAGGAGGAGCTTGGATCGCGCGCGATGTAGCGGTACAGCCGCACAGAGAATAAGAGTAAACGAGAGAGAGAGAGAGAGAGAGAGAGAGTGAAAGAGTAAAGTGAGAGTCTGCAAGTATATAGTATGCTCTCTACAGTAACCCAACGGCCCAGCTGTTCGCGTCCAATTAGCCTCGCTTGATAAGCTCAACAATACCAGCGTTATTACAGAACAACCCGGCCACTGTGCGCCTCTCTCTTCCACGGCGGCCGATGCTACATTTTGACGTTTCCATTATTCAACCCTCGCTTCTGGTCTGCTTGGCGTTATACGGTAACGAGAATGAAGAAGAAAAAAAAAAAAAAACAATTAATAAATGAAAAAGAAAAAGATTAATTTTCATAAGCGCAATAAAGTACGAAATTTTTCATCGCGTCTCTAATTTTTTCTTTTAAGTTTATACTATTGAGAAGGATAAGAATCGTGAATTTGTGAGTGATAATTTTATTTAAATTTTTCAATTAATTTAATTTTTGGCAACAATAAAGTAAGGACATCTCGTTAAAGACTAAAGTAATTACTTCAAAATTTAAATTGTCGATTTTTATTTGAATTCTAACCAAATAAGTATTGGTTTGATTATAAGTGAATTAAATCTACAAGTATTTTTTAATATTTGCCATTTTGAAAATTAAATTTTTGATTTAATAAGCTATTCAATATTTATTAATCAATAGATGATAATGTTTACGTCATCATCTTGACGACAGATAAAAAATGAATAAAAGTCTTATTTTTATTTGCTATAATAATTCAACTAAATGTAATCAATTCATTTGAATTCACGTTCGACAATGAACTAAAAATATTGAAATACATAAATACGCAGTATTAAAATTTATATACATGCTTGCATTCTTATATGATAAAAGCGATAAAAAAAAATAAAAAAAATTGATGCCATGGTAAATTTTATACAACATACTCTCACCGATCAATAAGTATTAAAGCCGTAAGATTGTTTACGCGCGCAAACATTGCAAAACGTATATCCAAACATAATCGCGAAGTTATAAAAACAAAACGTTCGCATTACTTCTTTTATTATGCCTCGGTTCGCTTTGCCCTCCCACCTTATACCGTATAAAGCACCGGGTGCGTATATAAAGTAACGAGGTTTTTATCTTTCGAAAAATTTACATTAAAATTCGTCCACTTAACGCATTATTTACTGTTATTATCGCGATAATACGGTTGAAATATTCAGAAGCCCGCGATCGTCGCTACGTTACGTCTATATACATATATCGAATATCTATATATGCGTATAAATTCGCGACGGCGTTCGCCGCGGGCTACGCGTGCACGCGTGTACACGCGCGATGCGCGCCTCCGAGTGCAATAAGAACATAATAATAGCCTATATCTGCGTAATACGTAATATAACGGATAGACGATGGCACGAGAAGCGAGAAAGAGAGTAAGAGAGTAAGAGAGTAAGAGAGTAAGAGAGAGAGAGAGAGAGAGGAGGAGGAAGGAGGAGGAAAAACTACGCGACGAGAAAAGGGAAGAAGAGCAAATGAGGCGCACAAGCGAGAATAAGTGCGACGAGAAGAGCGCGTGTTTCTCCGATAGCTCGACTGTTTGGAATTTATTATATACATTTTATTTACGTATGTACGTATATGTACATGTACAAACACACGTGTAACGTTGTACACTTTGCAGGATAACAGATAAGTCGACTATCGAGAAAGGAAACGAAGTGATTCGTGAGTGTCAACGACGCGATGCAACATAACGGATAAATGCGAGCGCTGTAAAAGAGGCGCTGGAATATTTTTAGCATTTTTTTTTTCCCCGTTCCCTCCCGTTTTTCTCTCCTTCATAGACGACGCAATCTAAAAGCTTCGTTTTTTTTGCTTTACACGTATTCATACGTTCAACGTATAAATATATGATTATTTATTTTTAGTAGAAATCACGTGTTTTGATTTACGAATGTAAATAATAAAAAATTGTTCCTCGACATAATTATTATGATAAAATAAAAGAAAAAATCATTTTAAAACGTACGTTTTCTTTTTTATATTTAAAAACATGTACATTAACTAACGATACTACAAAATTAACTATTGTTAATATTTCTATTTCTCTCTTCATTAAATATTTATTCAACTTTTTTTAATTAAAATGGCTTAGATCAAAATAAAAGAAAAAATTATAAGAAATATACTGATATTTATTCTATTTATGACAAAAAATATATGAGTAGCTGTACCGATATAATGACAACTACGTAAAGATCTAATATTAAATTTCAGTAAAATAAATAGAAATAACAGAAAATTCATATACGAGTAGCTATTAACACTCGTAAAATTTTTTATTCTGATTCGTAAATATTATCATTGCTTTCTCAAAAATTACTTTGAAAAATTTTAAAATTTATCCGCAGATATTGTATGAAACCATATGTGGAATGTAATGTGTACGTGTCTGTAGAATGTCGTATCAAAAGTTTAATTTAGATTTATTACATTTTTTTTTTTATAAATATAATTTTGAAGTATTTGAGTATGTCGAATGATGGTATTAAAAATAATTGTATTTTATAAATTATTGAGACAGAAACACAATAAATATTTTTCACAATTTTATTCATAATATTAATAAAGATATAAACCTAATACAATGAGAGAACTAACTAAGAATAAACAATTTACTTTAATAATTTATGGTCTTTAAAATAATAAACTATTTACAATTGAAAAATAATAAAATTTTTTAGTACTTTTTATAGATATCGAAAAAACATATTTAATTAAATAATATAAATTAAATTAAAATAATTATTGATGAATGTGTATGTAATTTTAAAAATGATTAAAAGTTCATAAAAAATATAAAGCGAGGAAAAATTGCGTAATGAAATAACGAATATAATCGAATTTAATCACATCGAAAATCTTTCTTGACATTTTCAACTCGTTCTCGTCGTCCGGAGAAATCTGGTGCATAAACTGCGGTCATACGAGAGCGCGCGCGCGTTCATCCTCGGGCACATGTAAGTTAGCACACATACTATTTATGTGTGTGTATTCATACTTTGCGCGTACGTAGCACACAACACGCTCGTGCATCGTGGCTCGTCTTACACGCGCATGTGTACGCTGTAGTACGCGGCGTAGTACTACGTTACCTCCCCTTTCCCTCCCTACTCTTCTCCCACAAACTCGTTCCTCCCCCCACTCATCGAAAACCCATCCTCGCGATGCTCTTCTTCCTCTCTCTCTCTCTCTCTCTCTCTCTCTGTCTTTCTCTTTCGATAAGACTGTCATCGAATGTAAAGAGAAAGAGAGAAAGAGACAGAGGGGGGAAAGAGAGTGAAAGAGAGAGAAAGAGCGAGAAAGAGAGAAAGACAGAGAGAGAGAGAGTAAGGGAGCAACGACTTAGCGGAGAGTTACGGCGCATCTCGGCTGCACAGTGCCATTACTCTGACCGAGTGAAAACCAGTTTTTAAATATATAAGGATTTTGAAATTAAAAATACTACACGATAACTATTTTATACAAATAAATTAAACAAATTGATAAACCAAATGTCAACAAATAAATATCATAAAAGTCTAAATACCTAAAAACTTTGTTAATAATTTTTCTAATATAAATATAAATCAAAATAAGATGTACAATCACAATGTTTATGCTGTTAAAAATATTCCATCAATTGTCTTTCTATATAATACCGCAAAAATGTATTAAGCTCAGTTTATATACGATAATATTAATTATTAATTAAATTTACATTGTTCCGATCGTATAATACTGAGTTCCACCCGGTATTGCTCTTTCTCTCTCTCTCTCTCTCTCTCTCTCTCGCTCTCTCTTTCTCTCTTTCTCTACATCTCCTTTTCTCTTTTCCTTATACTCGCGCGTTAAACTCATGGTATCACGTGGTTCACGGTGAGTGACGTCACGCGGTCACTAACTCCGCGTTGTTAGTCGAAAGTCAACGGCACTGACCTTTCCCGCAGTCTCCCAACAGATTTAACTTTTATTTAGTTTGTTTTTATAAAACATTATATTTATAAAATGAACATATGGAATAGATTTATAAATAAAAAATTATAATAATTGACGTAACAGCAACGAAGTTGATTGAACAAATTTTTTAAGATTTTTTATCTTGTTTTTGATAAATAAACTGTTGTTATTTGATAACATTTTTTTTATGTGTAATATTGTACGTTATAAAATTAATAATTATTAGTATTTTAATATCAAAAAATTAATTTAATTGATATTTTCCTAAATGAAAAAACAATTAGACCTATTTATTGAATTTAAAGTGCAATAATATTAACAATCAAGTGCATTATCGTTATAGCAAATTGTAAAATTTACAGATTTTTTGATGAATTTTCTGTTAAATTTTTTCAAAAAAATTGCACTTCTCTTTATACATAGTAAGAAAAAAATCGTTATACCAACAGTTGTTAATTTAATTAGGATGTGAAAAATTTCTTTTATTTCAAAATAAAATAGTCGCCATTAATCAATTGTTTATAAATTGAAAATATTAACATTCTTAAATCATTTCATAGTTAAATAAGCACATATAAACATTTTATGATTGATTTATAAACCACATATATATATATATATATATATATATATATATATATATATATATATGTATATATATATATATTTTTTTTTTTTTCCTATGAGTTTTATAATTTTTTTTTCAGTTAATTTCACAAGATTAGTAGTTTAATGCACACAAACTGTCTGTCTAAATATTCTGTTTCTACTTAAGCTCGCACAAAAAATAATAATTATTTTAAATATTATTAAATTGTTTAAAACAATTTATCTCTCACAACAAAACAACATCATTAATCCACTGCATTCGTAAAAAGCATAATGGAATTATTCGTTATAATAAATTTCACGATGGCTCAAGGTAAAAATCCGTGATGAAAATGAGATCGATGGAAAAAATCTTCCGGATGAGCGGTCAAGTTCATCGATAGCCGCGTGGCGTGTCGATTATCCATCCACACCGCATCCCGAGCATTGAATCCTCCCGAGCGTGATAACATGCGGAGGAAAAGGGCAGCTATAAGTAATATAACGAGCAGATAAATAATAGAAATAAAGAAGAATCGTATAGGGTGTCTCTATAGACTGGCGGCACTGTTGGGGCGCGGTTGCTAACGTCTTCGAATTCTAACTTTGTCCGCATGTACGTCGTAAATCGCGACTAGTGCTATCAACCACGGAGCTTATCGATGGACCAAAGGTTTAATGCGCCAACGGATGTTTGAATATTCATAAAAGGAGCTGCGACTGGTGAGAAAGCTACCGTGTTTTTGTAAAGAAATAGTTATATGTTATTGATGAACTCTGCGGTCGTTGTTTTGTTGCGAGAATATCGATACAATCAAAATTATACGTACATATTTAAAATTGATCTTTACATTTGTGAAAACGTCGACGTAAGTTATGCAACCGTAATATTAGGAATATTATTTTTAAAATAAGTCCCCTTTGTTTATTTTACTTATTTTTTATAATAAACAATAAAACAATATTATTTTAGTAATGAAAATTTTAATTCTCTATATACTTCATTGTTTTATCATCGTTATAAAAAATAATCTTGTAACAAAAATATTTCTTTTTATTTTGGTGCAGCATTACAAACATAAAACTAAAATGCTTTTTAAACGATGTTTCTAATCTAAGTATTTTACAATGAAAAATTTAACTCAGCAGCTTGTGCAAAAAAAAAAAAAAATAAAAAAAAAAAAACTAGCTCTTTAAGCTTCTGCTAAACGGACAATGTGATTGTTTATATTTCTCTTATAAATAATTTGCATCCAACCACTATATTCCTTTATTATGTAATTACAAACAAATATAGCGCAATAACTAGATGCGATTATTTTCACTCGTAAACAACAAAAGTAATAGTATCATCTACGCTCACCGGTGTATGACATAAATAAATTTAATATCTCGTTTAAAAAAGTCGGTTATATTTTACAATAATAACAATTTCCTTTGGATAATTTCATTTTGCGCATAGAAGCGCGCGTGGAAGAAAGAGCGGTAGCAAAGAAGCCAAGGTTATACTCGGCTTCTCGCGTTTATCCTCTTATTTTTGCTCTTGTATTTCTTATTTTTCTCGTTATCCACCTCACTCTCCCTCTTTCTCTCTCGCTCTCTCTCTCTCTCTCTCTTTCTCTCTCGCTTTTCTCTCTCTCTCTCTCTCTCCAGTTCTCGGACGCGCCGCAAACTCGTTTTGTAATAAAATAATGAAAGCCTCCTCGGAACCCTTCCCTCTTTCTCTCTCTCGCTCCTTTTGCCCCCCCCCACCCTCCCCTCGTCTCTCGCAAGAGTAAACGAGTAGCTCGAAGAAACCGGCATGCTATACTTTACACGAGCAGAAAAACGAGCGAGCCCCTCGGCTTTAGCAAAGTAAGAGAGAGGGAGAGAGAGAAAGAGAAGAAGAGAGCCGCAGTGGACTGTTCCAGGCGTACGCGGAGTAAAAACCATAAGACCAAAAAGACACGAAAGTTTGTACAAGTATATATACACACAAACACGCGCGCACACATGTACACGCGTAAACGACAGCGGGCGGTGAGTCAGAGAAGAAAATAAAGACGAAAGAAAAGAAGAAGGAGAAGGAGGTGGCAAGACGAGAAATAAAAGGAGAAGCGCTACACGCTAACGTTCCGCAAGGGTTCGGCACACACGTGGCCGAACACGTGTCTTTGATGGAGACTGACACAGAAGAGAGAAAGAAGAGAGAGAGAAAGAGAGAGGGAGAAATTCAAGTTGGGGCGACTCTTTAAGCACATCGGTCCTCTTTAGTTCTCGCGACGATATTACAACCAATATTCGATGGTTGACTCGATTCGATGGTTAGGTTATTTTTAGATGCTGGAAACGCATTTTCAATTAAAGAATAGCTGTATAAGAAAAAAATGTTAAATGAGCTTTGTTTTTTTTTTTTTTTTTTTTTTTTCTTGAAACTTTAACACAAAACTTGTAGTAACGTTTTTAAAATGTTCTACTAGTACATATACTCTCATAAACTTTTCAAACTCTTCGAACTTTTTAGTGTAAAATTCTGTATTTTTGATGAATTATGCAAATTCATTAATTTTTTTTTAAATCATTTACTCATCGCTAATCGATCTAAAAGTAATTACATTGCCTTTGATAAAAATTACCCAAGCTAGTTTATATCCTACATTTAAATATAACAAAGTACAACTTTTAATAATTAGTAGATTGAACGTGTATCAAAAACAAATTATAATTTTATTAGATTAACGCACAAAAGTATTTAGAAGCACAGCGGAGAGAACCATACAATTAAATCAACAAAATTTTAACGCGCATCGTCTAATCCGAAGGGAGAATCGCTCATTTTCTCATCTCAGGGATTATGGAAATACGTCCGAGCGAACCTTAAGAATCGTACACCGCTCGCCATCTCTCGCCATCTCTCGCCATCTCTCTCTCTCTCTCTCTCTCTCTCTCTTGGCGTATAGTCAACCTCGCCGAGGTCGTAACCGCATTGGCCAATCGTGGAGGAAAGGGCCTAAGAGCGAGGATCAAGTGGTAGAAACCAATCAACCGATTTATACCGATCTGCTCTCTCTCTCTCTCTCTCTCTTGGTCGCGTCCTGGCCGGTAATCCGGCGATTATAACGCACGTGTGTTTTATATATATATATATACACGCTTCTCTCACGAGGAGAAACTCCGCGCATCTTGCTGACGGACACACGATGACACTATCTAACGTCTAATGGTAACAACGTTGACTCCCCTCTTCTTCCCTCTCGAGGTGCACTACGTTGTGTACATATTCTATATATGTATGTATATATACACATACGCAATGGTTCGGCTAACTCCCGGATGTCGGCGGATACTGCGATAGTTGGGATAAGCGCCGGACTGACCGTTCAACTATCGCAATTGTACGCTTGGTCTTTGAAGTATCTGTATTCCAGCTCCATATTCGAAACCGTACCGATCAAGGAATGTGCATATATCGTACGGGTTTCTTATTGCCTTATGATGGTTTAAGAAATTTATATAAGTTGTACTACAATTGCAATATTCGATCGAGAGTCGCAGAAATTTTATATAATTTTAACGTTCACAATATCTCGTTACTCCATTTAAATAATGTCGATCATAAATTGTATGTGACCGTATAAATCATCGATAAAATAACTTTAATTTAATAAAAGTGCTCTCAGAAATTTTAAATCGCGAACAATTTTATTATGGCTTATTTGAAAATTGTTACTCTTTTATTTAAATTTGTTTTAATTCTAATAATTTACGTATTAAAATACAAATTTATAAGATTGAATCACAAAATCAAAAAGCAGCGTTGTAGTTAATCTTAATTCTACTCACTTTAATAAATTCATTTCTTATTTTTATTTGCAAAAAAAAAAAAAAATTAATAATAATAATAATAATACACATAAAATTTCTCTTTGATTTAATAGTGGCAAAATAATGTATCATGGAAAATTTTTAAACTAAATATGTGTTAAAAATTTTTATCACGAAAAAGACCAAATAATAAATTTCTATTTCTTTGATGTTATTCTCGAAATAACTTGTAAAAATCATATTTTCGTTTTAAATATTAATTATGTATAATACACTGACTTTCCGTACATATGTACAGACAATATAGAAATAGAAGACGCAGTTATCTATTCGCGTATATGTATATACAAATATATGTATTATACAGTAAGCAGAGGAGTAAGCTCCAACAATAATTACCGGGACGTCCAAGGTCCAGATGCTACCCAATCAGCGGTTATCCTAATACGCGCACCTATATGTATATATACATGTGCGTAGATATATATATATATATACACGTTTACCTCAACTCGCGCGCGCTTCCTATCCGTCCATATACAATACACGCAGACGTAAGCAGAAGAGAGAAGAGAATAGTATATGTACACGGACACGTAGACACACACCCATATACACATAGGTGCGCGGGAGGTCCGTGACCGTGTTGAGAACGGCCAGTTAGTTCCTGGACTGGCTGGTTGTACGCATGGCGGCATCGTTTAATTGGCACCGGGACACAATGGATTATGGAACGGTGGAGCGCAACGGCGGCTGCTCTCCTCCTCGCGTCGTCCTTCTCTCGGTCCACTCGACGTCAAAACCATTTCACTCGTTTATTCGATCGCACGAGTCCTGCCGCGCGGAACTATATATATATATATATATAAATATATATATACAAATGTACACAATATATGATGTTGCTGACTTGTTCTTTCCCTTCTCTCTCTCTCTCTCTCTCTTTTTTTCTCTCTTGCTCTCTTTTTCACTTAGCCCACGTGTATATATACGTATACGCGAGCGTATGTACGGTAGCGGTCGCGTAGCTCTTTCATTTTCGCATCGATGGCGATAACGATCGAGTTCGCACCGATGATTTCGTGGCAAAACGATTATCGACTTTGATTTCTTGAAAAATCTAGTGTTTAATGAAACGTCTATTTTAAGTTTTAATTCAACGGATTCATATCGCGATTGTTTTAAGAGTTTACTTCAACATTTGTATTCTTCAAACATATAATACTTATAAAAATAATAATATTCAAAGATAATTTATTTTACTATCGTTTGATATTTATTATAAATAAAAATATTGTTAAATAATAATCTACGGTAGCAAAAAAACAAAACTGAAAATTTCCATACGGTAAAAAAAGACGTTTGTAGCATTTATTTACTTCCCAAGTATAAATAACCGATAAATATTTAACTTAAATAGTGGAAAGAAAATGTTAAATACAAAATTTAATAAAGCAAAAAAATCGCTCTGCCACTGTCACAAAAAAAACAACGGGATAACTGAGTAAAGCTTTTGTTAGATAATTCATCGATGCTTATACATAAATTTTATGTTTAATTAAATTCATAGTTTCTTATGACCAATTAATTCTATCTCTTATAAATTAATACAATTTTCAGGAACAAGCGAATGGATTTCGCGCTTACATTTTAATAAAGGTAAAACTAAAAATGATAATGGTACCGCGAAATAATTTAATCTGTACGCAAATATAAGATGTGATTTTTTGCATTTGGCTAAAAATTGAAATATACTCGTATATATTGCTTAGAGCACGTTGGTAAACAAAATCATTATGCCGTAATAGGTACAGTTATATCTATTATTCGATAGTTTATAATAAACTGTGTATTTTTGCTGTCGATGGTTTACTACTTATTTTCCGTTATTGTTGCATTATCCAAGGAATTTGTTGGTTTATGATGAGGTAAACAGTATGATAAAAACAAGATAGCGTTGTGGTCTATCTTACCTCGAGGTGTAGTATTGAAGTTGGGATGTTTTCAATTCCGTAAAACCGATACTTTATAAAAAGTAACAAAATTGTATAGTGGATTTATCAAAAAACTCATCGGATTATAATTTTATTTATTATTTCAAACATTACCACAATTAATTTTTTTAATACATTGTTGCATTTTTATACTGCAATTATTATTGGTTAGTTTTTGTAAAATTAAAATTTGATAAGAAAAAATTATACTAACTAATAATTATAAATATTTAATTTAAACGTTTTATTTTCTAAATGCATGCGCGCATTAAACATTTTAAAATATATACATAAGTATATGCATATTTTAGAAAGCTATTTTTTGTCGTACTTGATATCTTATTACTTTAGAAAAAAAATGTTAACGAGAGACAATATTAAAAATAAGTTAACCTTTTAATGAATATTCAATATAAATATAAGCGTTTTACAAAAGCTTGTGTTTTTAAAGATCGAATTTGACCGAAAAAAAAAAAAATAAATAAATAAATAAATAAAAAATAGTAAATATCTTTAAGATAAGCTATAGTTTTTGTTTCCTCTTGGTTCGATACACCTATAACACAACGAATAAAAGCTTGCAAGCGCACTTCCTTTTCTTAATAGTTCCTCGCTATCTGAAACTGCTCCTCTCAACGTTTCGTTCCAATCTTAACGACGGTACACACCGATCAATTTCTTTTCGCGCTCGCGCGCTTACGTCTACATAACGAATCATCCAGATTTCGTCTTCGGTTCGCCTTTATTTTTCCACTACAAGCGAATCGCGATCGTTACACATACGCGTCTTTTTTTCACTCTTTTCTTCTTCTATCGCTTCCACAGCTCGCGCGCTTTATCTCCGTAGATCCGTGTCGTGGTAGTCGCGCGCAGCTACTCAATTCCATTCCCCCGCGTTAAACCATCTAAAAGCAGTAACCGTCTTAAATTTATCGTCGGCTATTCCGCACTCGCTTGCTCTCTTGTATATATCTATACGTATAACGTGTAGAGAAGTGAAGAAGGCGCGCGGAAAGGATGAAGAGAGTAACAAAAAAAAGACGAAACGGCTGTACGAAAAGAAGAATGCGTTATCGGAGAAAGAAAGAGAGTAAGAAAGAAAGAGAGAGAGAGAGAGAGAGAGAGAGAGAGAGAGAGAGAAAGGCGACTGAAAAAGGGGTGGCGATCGTGCATCGACGGATAGTGGTTATAAAAAAGCGGAGAAAACTTTTACCGATAGAAGACGATCGCGTCGAATCGAGTAGATATATTGTGAATTTCGTACGGTTTTTATTATTATTTTTTTTTTTTGGTAAAAAATAACAAAACGAAGACAATTTTTTTTTTTTTAACGTAAGAATAGATGTTTACAATAGACTATAAAATTGAAATATTTATTGAATATTCATTTGCTTTTTTGTATCGTAAATTCAAAAATAACACGTTCATTTTAAATATGTAACATATTTATCATTTTATTTATATTTTTATTTAAATATTTGCTCATGTTAAATCAGCGATATTGTACGATAAAAAATAAATTAATCATACGGCAAGTTTAACAATAGAGAAAATTTATTTTCGAAAATAAAAAGTAAAATAAAAATAATGATAAAAATGGACACTCTCTCACCATTAGAGAATAACGCTAGACTGACCCTCGACAATCGTCGTTAGCTATATTTTGAAAGACTCATTACGCGATTCCTTTATACACATTTCCTCTTTTCTCTCTCTCTCTCTCTCTCTCTCTCTCTCTCTCTCTCTCTTTCTATTCCTCTCTTGGCAACGCAATACCACTCTTTGCCTCATTTACTCCCTCTGGGTCTTTCCCATGGGATAACCCCTCCAGTTATAAGCAGCGCGCACTCAGCCTATAAAACTCGTGTGCTCGCGCGCGGGTCTACGCATTACTCTCCCCCCTCCTTCCGTACGTATATAGAGAAAGCAATAACGTATCAGCCAGCGTTGACGTGTATACACGCGTCGGTCCCGAGACAGTTCGGACGGTGAAAATCGTAGACGCACAAAAAAAAAGACGCTTCCCCATTATCTCCCGAGAGAAGGAGAGATAAATAAAGAGAAGAAGAATGAGTGTATGGGATGTGCATGTATGTACGTGAATATATATGTATATAGATATATACGTGCACGCAAAATTTCAATTGCAGTATCAGGAGCTGTGCAAAGAGAAAGAAAATCAACGGCGATTAAACGCTCGTAGTCCTGAAAGATTGGGGTAAAAACGAGGATTCAAGATTAATTGAGGATATAATCGTTGCGAGTGGAATAGCAATTTTTGTATTAAATAACCTTTCCTTTATTTTAGTACACATTTATCGATATTCATTCAATTATGTATTGTATTGGATAATTAAAACGATATGTTATTTATTTTTATTTTCTTATTTTTACCATATCATATAATTACAAAATCATAAAAATGAAATAATGTACCTACAAACGTTTTAATAATCCGAAACTTAAATATTTCTACTAATATTTTACTTCATTAAAATAATAAAAAAAATTTTTTATATAAAAAGATAAAATCAAATAATTTTATTATTAACGACAGCAGTCGATTATAGATTTAATAATTAACTGTAGTTTTCAGTCAATTTCATTGTTTACTTCGATATTAAATAAATATCTTTTTTGCGTGCATAAAGCCATCTCGCGTGCTTTTGACTTCGGATTCGACACATATACCGTTTATTTAAAATTTCGCTCGCGATAAAAGATTTAACAAAAGAAGAAACTGTAAAAAAAAAAAAGAAAAAAACGCGAAACGAACGTTGATCGAAAAACGAAAAACGCGGTTCGAACGTTAACCATATATTTTCATTTTTGAATAACGACGCGTTCTAAAATGTAGCGGGTGCCATTAAATTACACCTCGTCACCGTTGCCAAAAGACGTTTCGTCCAGGCATTCGTCGACATCGTGGTTCTGACTCCTTTATTCTTTCTTCGTTTTCTTCTTCTTCTTCTTCTTCTTTTTCTTCTTCTTTTTCTTATTTTCTGCCATCGCGTTCGCGCGAAGAAAGGACTCGTGTTTCGCGAAATGGTAGCCCGCAAGCAGCAAGGATTCGAACGGGCGCGTCAAAGAGAGCAAAAAAAGGGCTTCTTATTATATCGCCGTGTGCCGAGATGACGCGCGATAAATCTCGATAAGACGCGTGACGATACGGCAAATGAACGTGAATGCCACAACGAAAATTCATGACTACTCGGGGTAAGAAGCTGTAAAGAAAAAAACGAATCCTTTTTTCTCTTTCTCTCCTTCGCTCCAACTGCCTGTCATTTTTGTTATGCTCCTATATATTTATTCAATTCCGCGAGGTATACATATATATATGTATATTTTTTTTTTCTTTTTTTTTTTTTTTTTTTGTACTTCATAAAGGAATGTCGTTTGTATGCATTTGTTCTGTATTTATAATCTTTTGATGAATTTTTTCATTGACTATTTAGGTTACAATTTTATATTTTTATCATACATATAAATTTAAAATATAGTATTTTGTCAATTTTATTAAGTCGTAAAATAATTTTAAAAGATATGAAGTAAATGAATAAAATATAACATTCTGACAATATTTCGAGAATCGTATAAAAAGTATAATAAAATTTTTTAATAGTTTTTCTAACTAAAAAATTTTGTTAAAAAATAATTCTTTCCCGATTTACTCATTCCAGAAATCGTTATTTTAAAAAAAGCATTCGAGTCGAAAAGTCTTTTATACGACATAATACTATTTGCTGCACCGCAATTTTCACAGCAAGCGTCGAATAAATTTCTAAAAAAAAAAAAATTTCGTCTTTTTTTACATTATATTAAATATCTCCCACGTGAGTAAACCTCTTTTATTCGATTATAAAACATTATTAACTTCCAAAACTAAATAAAGCTTTCTTTTTATCGTTCTCCCTCCGATTTTTTCGTAGCCTGCCTCACCCTCCGACGTTACCGTCATCGCGGCAATATCCTACGGTCAGACTAAGCCGGACAATGCGTCGCATTCAATTCTCCACAGTCCTCGTGTCCGCGTCTATATACATATGTATGTGCACGTGTGTATGGATGTATACGTATGGTATATGGTAAAATTCATTGTAGGAAGAGTAAAAGAGAAACGAAGGAGAGAAAAAGAGAGAGCGAAGGAGAGAGAAGGGAGAACAAAGATAGAATTCGCACAGACTCTTCTCTCTTTCTCTCTTGTATAGGACACTCATATGTCATTTAACCGAAATACCTCCGATGCGCCGAACTGATTTACAGCTTCGCCTGGCGTTCCAATCACTATATAGGTATATTTTATATTATATACGTATACATATGTATACCTGTCTAGTCGTGTCGTCGTGTGAAGAGATAACGGAATAAGTATATAAGTATATGTACAAGTATACGAGTTATTTAGTATTCTTTTTATAAAATCAAAGATGTTATTATTGAAAATGTATTTTAATGAAAATTATACTTTTTTTTTCTTACAAATTATCTTTATGATAATCATTATAGAAATTGAAATATTTACAATATTTCGTGAACTGTATGATTTTTGAAACTATAAATGTTGTGAGTTTATTAAATTTTCATGAGTATTTAATTATTAAAAAAATTATAATAAATTCAATACGTAATTAAAACCTTCATTAAACCTTACTATTTTATAAGATTGTTAATCATAAGAATTCAATTATTTTACAGCTAATGTAATGAAAAAGCATAATTTATACGGTATAGAAATGCACGCAAACATCCCATTGTTAGTATACTGTCTATGTAAATGTCGTATACAACGAATGCAAAAAAAAAAAAAAAAAAAAACGAAGAAACGGCGCGAAACTTTTTTCCGTTCGTGCGAGATCGGCGTATACAGGGTGCGAAGCTTTCTCGCGAATTATATATTTTCGCGACGGCGAAGAATCGCGTGGCGGCGAATTTATTTATTGCTTTACGGACAGCGACGTCGCCGAGCACGGAATTGTTTATGGATACGTATGGGTGTGAACGTCCGAACTTGGCGCGTTGTTCCTTTGCCAGTGGCGAGCCGTGTGCCAACGATAAAGACTATAGAATCTTTTTTTTTTTTTTTTTTTCTTTTTTTTTAATTTTTGGTGAATATCTAATGTTTTCGAATTTATCAGAGGATTTTGAAGTATTTTTAATAATAAGATTTATTATGAATAATTTGAAATTATCAATTTTTAATAGGTCATAATAAAACGAGGTTTTCAACAAGAAATTTAAAATTATCGTAAAAATTAAATCGATTGGATCTAATTTTCAAAATTCTAATGTTATAACCAAGATTCGTTTAAAATATTCTTAGCAATCACATCGCTCGAGCGCATCGCAGCTCTTTCAAAAACGTTTTCCCGATAACATTCTGCGTCGAGGCAACGTCGAACGATCGAATAAACGAAGGCACTTTACTCTATTTGTTTCTCTCTTTTAGAAAAGCATTCGATAAGTGAGGATAATAGTCGAGGGTTCGAAAAATGAAAAATAAAAACAAGCACAAGTCGCTTAAGACATCCGCGTACGCGTTTTCACGCACACATATAATCAAGAGATGCGTATCGTACAGAGACGCGCGCATATCTACATCCAACGGATAGAGAAGCGCATATCGCAAGCTGTCGGAAATGCCTCGGTAATCAATATCCGAATCGCGAGATATGTGCCTTCGGATGGCACTTGCCATTAGGATCCATAACCTACAACTCACTTTGACGCAGGGTAATCAATTATCGGCACCTTAAGCCAGAGGCTATTTGCTTTTAACCTGTACACAAGGGCGTTAGTTAGATTCTAGACGGATACACATCCGATTCAGCGACGTGCATACATCCAACGACGCGCCGTCGTCGGTCGAAAGGTTTGCGCGCGAGGGATTACGCTTCGGTGTATTGCCGTAGATGCGCGTTTTGTAATACATCTTGAATACGTCGACGCCGACGTTTGCCCGGGATTTTCGTTGACCGACCGACTGGCTGTGTGAGGAGATCGCGTATAGACCCAATGAATTAAGTATCCAGGAGCTGTTTAAAGTTTGAATGCGCTACTTGCTTGCGATGAGAAAACTATTTTGCATCGTGTAATCTTTTGATCGATTAGAGGTGTTTGATAAAAGATAAGTAATTAGATAAATTGAAATATTATCGAACGTTTTGTAAATTAAATTCGTGATAATAATAAAATTGTTTGATTTCCGATAAAATTTTTATTATTATAAGATATTTACGAATTTTGTTTTAATTTCTTATTTAGATAAAAAAAATTTATAAAAATATGTTTATATTTTTGAAAATCGACTTAAATATTATTAAATGAAAAATATAAATAAATAAAATTATTTTGATTAACGTATGTATATCGCGTTAAAATTAGTTTTTATCTATATTATTTTTTATATTATCAAAAAATAATTTTTATTTATTATTCATTTTAACGCTTGAATAAAAAACATGCTTATTAAATTTTAAATTACGTTAAAATGTACGATAATGATATTCATAAATTATTTATATCAACTTTGTAATAACATTAACTCCGTTGCGTTTTTTTTTTTCTTATCTTAATCAGCGCTTGCATAAAAAAATTAAATGTAAGATAGAACTGCATCCTGTTGACATTCCATAAATCTTTGGAAATTTTCTCATTATTTTTTGCTCATAAAGCAAAAATTGTATAAAAATCAAATTTTGATAAATTTAAAATGAAAGCTCACCCGATACAGTTTAAAAATAACCGAATGAAATTTCATTTATTTAATTACCGAGCTAAATTGAAAAATATCTCG
Source organism: Chalcis sispes (assembly GCA_949987625.1). Taxonomy (NCBI): domain Eukaryota; kingdom Metazoa; phylum Arthropoda; class Insecta; order Hymenoptera; family Chalcididae; genus Chalcis; species Chalcis sispes. The sequence goes on from OX465095.1 coordinate 57,974,147, forward strand.
AACGCTTATAATAAATCTCAATTAAATTACTTCTCTTATGATATAATACTTCAACTTTAAACATTCAATTCTAAACTAATTTCTAATTGCTCGTGCAAAATCTCAAAGCGAAAACAATCATTCCCACGGTACTATAGTACGCAAAAAAATTTAACGAGTGGCGGAACAACTCACGGGGGAATATGTATATCGCGCGCACGCGCCGCGGAAGAAGAAGAAGAAATAAAGAAAAAGAAAAAAAAAAAAAAAAAAAAAAAAATGAAAATAAATAACCGACTAGCCGAAGAAGAAAGCAATGCGACGTCTAATACACAATTGTAATGAGCGTCAATATGCGGCGGCGGTGGTCGCATAATGACGCTCGTCGTATAACTCGATGTCAGCTATAATCTCGTCGCGTCAATTGCGCGGGTGCTCGAGAGCAGTAGTACCTATACGAGTTACATATACGCATATATACGAGTACATTGACGCGTAAGCGATACGTGTACACGTACGGGCTCGCCATATGTCGGGTTAGGTCGCGTGCCTTTACGAGAGGTCCTCTCTCTCTCTCTCTCTCTCTCTCTCTCTCTTTCTTTCTCTCTTTCGATCGAATTCGCACAAGTAATTATATCCTTCTCGAAAACATAATAAACGGCTAATGTTGTCGTCGTCCCTTGATCTCTCTTTCTCTAGTTCTTTCTCTTTCTCTCTTTTGATACACAAGACTTATTGACTTTTCATTCGTTGGCCTTTCCATCTCTCTTTTACCATTGATCGAATCATACGTATATAATGTACATGTGAAAAAAAAAGAGTATACGGAGAGCTGGATGAAAATAAAAACAATATATACCGTACAGAGAAAAAGAATCGACGACAACAATTTCGCGAGTGGCCACTCGAAACCTTCCCTTTCTGTATACATATTACATGAAACACTGTACCCGCCTCATATCCTCTCTCTCTCTCTCTCTCTCTATAACTCTCACTCTTGATTGTGGCCAAACTTAATATACACGGTCCATTCAAGGTATATAAGCGCACACTGTGGGTCCTTGTATATGCACAGCTCGTACATGTGTACTGAAACTTAAGTGAAGATTCGCGTATTCGAGAGTTTGTATGCACGTATACGTAGAATAGATGACAGGTGACGCGTGGGAAACCAAAGATGGACGCAAACTGTAACGCGTAGCTTTTGCTTGCTCTGTCTGTCTCTGTCTCCTTCTTGCTCTCTCTCTCTCTCTCTCTCCCCCCCTTTCTCTCTCTTTATGATTTACGGCGTTAAATTGCGCAGCAAATTCTCTCCATTAATCTTACATATAACTACTGGGAGTAAATAGTGAAGCCTCGCCAAGCAAGAAGACGATGACTTCGTGTCTACCTATATGACAACGCCCATACATGAATATATATCATTTGCGTATTTGCATCGGGCGATCAATCAAAGCAATGAATGCGAACCTGCTTTTCCATAATTTTATGAAACGAACAGACAAGTGTTGTGTAACTTTGTAATTGTGATCGAAATTAAAATCATTTATACCGGACGTTTTTAATTTTTAATCAGCGATTGCCTTTACAAATGTGATTGAGATAATGATAATTCAGACGAGCAAAATTCTGCACATTAATAAATAGTCGTCGAAAAATGATATATGCATCTCGCTAATATTAAAAAAATAATTAATAAAAACGAATCGAAAACTGTTAAGCTTTGAACATGAATTTCAAGATAAAGCATACAACGATTGAAACTCTTCCTCTCGGAAGAGGAGAACTGCGATATAAACAACTCGTCAAACGATCTCATTGAAAGCACGGACGATCTCGAAAAAAATTCATTCGCTTTATACGCGTAAGCGCACTCTTAAATCGCCGTCAACGTGGTACAAGTAGAGAAAGAGAGAAAAATCTTGGCCGGCAACGCGGCACAGCTCTCACCGCCAGGACGAAAGAGAGAAAGAGGGATTTCTAATTAATGGCGGCCGCTGCTCCTGACACGTTTACTCTGCTGCAACCCCTTAGAATTGCGCGAGCTACTCCCCCTACCTCTATTATTTTCGCCACACGCGGCACGACGCGTATGTTTTTTTTTATCCCTCTCTTTTAATTCTCATCCTTGATGTCTTCTCTCGCCTCTCGTTCTTTATTTATTTTTTTTTTTTTTTTTTTTTTTGCAGTCGCTCAAAAGCGCCTTGTAAATATACTTGGAGAAGAAGTGAAAGAGAAAGAAGCCAATTATACCTCTAACGAATTATATGGAACTTTCGGAGTTTCGATTAAATAGAGAGAGAGAGAGAGAGACAGCAGCTAATTGATGATCCTTGTACGTAGTATAGGAGAAAGGGTTGCTCCGAGGGTGTGTATACCTGTCATTGTACACAATCTACCGATTTCTACTTACATTGCACAGTATTTGCGTAATACACGCTCAGCTTTGTCCGTTATTTTTTTTTTTTTTTTTTTTTTTTTAATGCTTTTGCGAAAGGGTACGAAAAATCTTTCCGGTCATCCGAAGGAAACATTTTGGAACATAAAAGACAACGAATGGGAGATGACGCGTGAATGGTAAAGCAAATAGGGTATCCCTATTTCTTTTTAGAAAAATTTAATTTTGTTAAGTTTTCGCTTTTTTTGAAAAATGTAAATGATTTAAATACGCAATGAAAAAATGTATTGGAAAATTATAAAAGTCTGAGAAAATGGTTAACAATTTAAATTAATGCAAATCGAAAACTAAAAATAGAAAAAGTAAAAAACTAAGAAGTGCTCTTCATTAATTTCTAAAAACAGGCGAGCAAATATCCATAAACTCACTCATCACGTAGTGCATTCATCCATTCGTCGAAAATTTAATCCTCGCGATTCACCTCCACTAGAGCTCCAAACGACTCCGGAGTCGCAAACTTTCTTCCATTCTTCGCGCAAATGAGAAGTACCTCGTTTCATTTGATGGCGTTTCTCTCGGCCATCTCTTCTTCCTTCCTATTCCTTTCCGAGAGAGCACCGACGATAGAACGGTATAATAAGTTTCGAAACCGTTGAGAACGACAGAGATAGAGAGAGAGAGAGAGTAAGAGAGGGAAAGACATATAGAATTTGAAAGACTCCATGGAGAATTCAAGATCGCACGCTTGCAAATGTACAGCCGAGATTTAAACGACTTTTAGAGCCATTTGACAGTTTTTTTTTTTTTTTTTTTAATCTTTAAATTTATATAAAGTTAGTATTCGAATTGATCGAATAATTAAAATAAAAAAGAATCGTTTTAACGTTTCTTGAGTAAGAAAAGATAAGTATAAAGTTATAAATTTTAAATCGTTGATAATCGATGTAATCAGTCCTCAATAATGGATTTAATATTTAAAATATATAGTATTTTTTGCTTATTATCTAGTTTTATTAATTTTCCATTATTTACAGACATTTTATAACTATTTAGCTAATAAATAATTCATATGCAGTAATTGGAAATCTTTGCGAGTGCGTACGATTAAAAAAAAAAAATACTCTATTCTGTTTTCGTACATTCATAAAAACTCTGTAAAATATACCACTATTCAACCTGTACACAGGGATGGGAAAAGAAAACTCAAAGTACAGAAATACGAGCAGGAAATGTATAAAATGTTCACGAAAAACGCGAATGTCTCAAAGCGCGAGAGAATCGTCTAGGCTCTTCGTTTCAAAATTAACACAGCGGCGCGAAATAATAAATTCCTCGGAAGTACATCCGAGAAAAGATAAAGGAAACTGAGTGATAAAGGGAAAGAGATAAAGAGAGAGAGAGAGAGAGAGAGAGAAGAATCACCTCCATCCTCTCGTTTTTCGTCATCACTTTTCTTCATTAACGTAATGGACGGGGTCGTAGCAACACCAAAAAGTGTATCGTTTTCTCGTCAGATTTTATGAAATATCCGTGGCTCCTTAATCTCGCGAACGAAAGAAAAAGGACCAGTAGTAGCGAGCGAGGCTTTTCCGCTCGACGAGTCGAGCTGTATATATATGTATACGTATACTCTTGTTCGAAAACGCTGCGGGAATTCTGTTTCGACGCGGTCGCCGTGAAAGGGGAGAATGGGAAAAGAGTCGCGAGGAGAACGCGACAAAGCCAAGTGCTTTTAACGCGAAATTCTCCTGTCACTGCTGCAGGGTAACTTCAATGCAAAAAAGTGACTCGGTGCCGAATTTTGCCAAGATATTGCGCGCATTTTTTTTTTTTTTTTTTCATTTGTTATTTTTGGCCCTTTGAGAATATTTCTTTAACTGCCGTCGTTTGGAATTGTTACGGGTTTTTTTTCTACAATGATATACATATTTTTTAATGTTTGAAATCTTCCTTTCGTATAACACGTTTTTAATATCAAAATAAAATTTTGATAAAAGTTTGTGAGATTGAATTTACAAATAAAATGAGTCGTAAAAATTTAGTAATTTTAATCAATGTGATAAAATACGAGTATATATTGAAACATATTTTTTAGAAAACATTTATAAATTAAAAAAAAAAGTATCAATGATGAATTTGAACAATTTTCGTCAATTTTATTCACCGCTTTCAAATAAAATGTATTAATAAAACGTAAAAATTTGATATTTTAAACAAAAAATTTTGTTTTCATTAAAATCGTAAAAAAGAAACTCTTTTTTGTCACGTAGAAAAATCCATACAATACGCTACTTTCGATCAGGCCGTGCTTTTTTCCTCGATAGCGCATTTTCCGTTTCATTCTCTTTTTTTTCGCTGTCTAAATCAGGAATGTATATACGGTTATGAATTTTTCCGATTCCATCAAAAAACGCGTTGCGCGTATCGACGAAAACGTAGAGAGATCTACATATATTTATATCAAAGCGCACGGGTGTGTGTATGTATATACGTATATACAACGGCGATGCGCGAAAAATGCTTTTGTCGCGAGTATACGTATATCCTAAAGGAAAGAGACGGGAGAAAGGATACTATAATACGCGACGTCGCGTGTGGCGTGGCGTGAACGAGCTCTCATTTGAATTCGAATGGAGAACGGGTGAGACGACTCGCGCCGCTGTCGTTGATGCGTTATAGTCGTCGTTTTAAAACTGGCTGCTACTCGAATATAGATATACATGTATACGAGCTGTCTATGTGCGTGCTAGAGAAGAGACGCACAGCCGACTTTTCGGGCCAACGCGATACGCGCGATACGCGCGAAAGTGCGAATGCGCGTCGCAACGCAATATGTCACCGGCAGAGACAGCCCCGAGTATATTCGCGTTCCATCGACTGGAAACACCTACTTCTTCGTAACGTATTCGTCCTATTCATCTCGTTCTTCTTTATTCTTTATATCTTTATCCGAATTTACTATTATTCAGAAATTCCACGGCTTCTTTGAGATTGCGCGAGTCGTTCCGATAGCTTATTCGAGTTGCGACTTCGTTTTTTTCGAAAAAATTACGCTGGTGAATATTGATAAATTGATTTTTATGGAGCTTTAAAAAAAAAAAAAAAACAATTATGTTACAGGTGGGTCAGAATGAAAATTTGTTCTTTGAGTTTTACGTGTATAATAAAATAGTAAAAGATAACATTTTATTGTTTAAAGAAAAAAATAGATTTTTTATAAAGCATCTAAAATCTATTGATTATACGGTGATACATTTATTTTGTACATTTTTCAAACACCAATTCAATATAATATCGATGCTTAACATCGAATTTAAAATGTAAAAAAGTATGACAAAAACGACCGAATCACGAAACAAAAAACACAAAAAATTTACGCGACGATTCGGTATTTATCGTAACGCACATCGTGCATAATTGACAAAAATAATTTCGCTGATGCGCGAGTAAACCGATTAACAGAATCTGAAAAGCCAAAGCCTTTATCTCTTCACCGTAAGCAGCTCACGCGCGTGATTCGCGTGCGTAAACGCTCTCGTACAATCTCTTACACAGACAAGTATACGCAAGTTTACCTCGGCTGAATTATTCAGTTAATTTCCGGTTAACTTGAATTTTCGGCATCGAACCAACAAGAGTTACGAGAACGGCGCGCGAGCACATTTATAGCCAATGGAAAGATCCGTTCCTAAGTACGTACTTAGGGTGCGAGACCGCCAAGGAGTCCTGCCCGAGGCGTCTTAATCACGTAATTGCGCGCACGCGGAAAAGCCGCGCGTCTACGTATGCCTTGAGCGTGCTTTCGACTTGTATGTATATAAATATATATTTGTACATGTACGTGTACGTGTATCGATGTTTAGACTGCGAAATACAGGTAAGACTCTTGTGCTCACCTGTAAGAGAACTCGCGTCGTAAGTTTGATAATTTTATCAAAATTTTGGGATTCGAATGATATTAAATTTACGTGTAACTCTACATAAAATACACAGATAAATAACCGCTATAAACTATATTAAATTAATAAAAACTAAAAGAAAGTCAGATAAATTTTTCTTGAAACAAAAAAAAAAAAAAAAAAAAAAAATGAAAATCAATTGAAATAATAACAAGTAAAAATTTCAAGATGCTTCGTTTGTATTTATATTTTATTTGTTTTCATAACTCAGTTAATGATGAATTCATTAAGCGAAAAATTGCCAAAAAAAACATCGAGCTTACATTTTCTTTCTCATATCCTTAATTAGCGAAATTGATCAATTTAATTATACAAAGTACATCGTCTCGCTATACACCCACACACACACACCCGTACACTCGCGCGTAAATACACATGCACGCACACACACAAAACTTCCGAGTAATCTACGATAGTACAAAGCCCAAAACTTATGCGCACCTCGCATTACAAATTCCGGGGCAAGAAGCCAGTCGCGCTTCTCCCGCGTCTGTGTACAAGAGACGAGGAGAAGGGCCAACGCTCAAAGATATACACCCAGCCAAAATATAGCCGGAGGCTCGATATCTTCTTTACTAATTCATCGCCAACGTCGACGATCGAGAATTAGATGCGCGTAAGAGGTAAGCTCGGCGAGGAGAAGAGACGCGAGTTGGGTGAATATATACGAAAACGTATATATAAATTTATATATATATATATATATATACATACAGCCGCCGGAGATTAAGCGGCACGAGAAGGTAAGGATTTCACTCGGAGCGAGAAGCTTTTAGCGCGAGAATTCAATTTTCTTCCGCTCGTTCCATGTAAGCTTACGAGCTGTACTTTTCGCGCCTTCGCGCAGCAATTATTTATCGTTCTTCTTGAAACCAGAATGTTTTATTACGCTATGTCGATGTAGAAATATTCTTTTGTTTTAATTATTACTTTTGTTTTTTTTTTTTTTTTTTTTTTTTTTTTTTCTAAATATTAGCAACATTTATTGCGCTCTTCAGTTTTTGAATAACTTTTTTTTACATTTGTATATATATTTTACATTGGAATTGAAAATGTTTATAATATATTTATAAAAAAAATTTTTATATACACGCAAAAAATTACATAGTCCATAAAAATTGGCTCGCAGTTATCAGAATTTGCCCTTTGTATACTTTCTATAATACAATTTTTTTTTCGTGCACGCTTATGAAATTTCATTCGATACATCAAATTTCTCGTATACATTCGAATACATATAAACGTATGAATATTACGCGCACGCAAGAGAGAATTACTTTTACATAAAAGTACAATACGCGCTCATGATCGCCGCGCGTACGAAAAAATAATTTACGTTTATAGTAATTTACGTTTATAGTATCCTTCGTATTTTCTCTCCGCGTCTAATATTATCTCTATTCGTACGCATAACCCATATTCACATATATAAGAGCAATAGTTCACGTAAGCACACATATATATGTATATATATACGCATATAGATGTATAGAGCAAGAGACACCAGACCGAGCGAATCGATATATTTCATTCCACGCGTTACGTACAATAGTCAATTTTCTTTCTGCTCGATCGGCAAATGTGTGTCGGTGCTAAGCATCGGTTGCCCCTAGCAATAAAAACCCCAGCTAACCTGATAATTCTCTCTCTTTTGATCCATTCAGCGTCACTCGAGCAACGTACTAATAGCGCGTCGATATACTACATGTAGATAGATAGACCCAAGGGTCCAGCAAATATACGCAGAGAGACCGCGAGATTCGTCACGCTTTTTGACGCAGCATAACGAGGACCTCCTGGACGAGTATATTATGTAGATGTACGCGCACACCACACCCGCGAAATATCTGCGCTCGTTCGCTCGGTGGATTGCGTTCGGATATAAATTTTCGCGTTATGTGCTACGTCTATTCCGACGAATGTAGATTTCCTGAAATGTGTACGCGGACGCCGTTTCCATTGTATAAGCGACGTTTTGCTTAATTCGCTTAAGTGCATGTGCTTGCTTTATGGCGTCTCTTTTTGTTGCTCGACGTTAGACGTACGAGCATAGTGGGCTTATAAATAAATTTTTATTTTGTTGATTTATTGCATTCAGTATTATTGTTTATTTATTCGATACTTACATTTTTTCTGCAAAGTTTTATCTGCAATAAATATGTATTAATTATCATTTTTTAAATGTAGTATTCTTTTAATTAAATACAATGCTAGTTACAAGTTTTTTAAGTTTATGCATAAAATAATGTTGTTGCAGTGTGACTATATAGAATATAATAATAAACGAACTAAAATTAATCACAAAAGAATACAAATCGCTACAAAGATGCTCAGTTAAGATCAACACTTATTAATCTTTCTGTAAATCACTTCAAATACGGGAGAATATATATATATATGTACAAGAAGAGCGAAAAATAAAGGAAAAAAAGGCAGGAAAGAAGCGGGCTCATTGTTTTCCACCCCATCCTTTCGCCGGTGTCCAAATCTCCCCTCTCTCGTCCCTGAGCTTCCCATAAAGAAAAATTCGGTCCGTTCGATATTCAATATAATATCGCGCGCTTCGTCCACCCCACGTACGTAGAGCGCCACATATTATACTGACCCCCCCCCCCTCCCAAACCATCGGAGCATCGAAGGGTCGTTCTCGGGTATAAAGTACGACCGAGGCGAATCGGAAAACCACCGCGAGAGAAAAGCCCGAAAGCAAATCGAGGCTAAGCACTTCCGGTCTTCTTCGTCTGTCGAATCGCCCCTAATATACTTGACTTAATGACGTCGTAAATTCCGACGTCGCAATTTTGACTCTCTCGCTCTCTCTCTCTCTCTCTCTCTCTCTCCCTCTCTTTCTTTCTCTGTATGACTGCACATACATACGCGCGCGGATATTTTCGATGGAATTGTGTAGTCGAAGTTCAAAGTGTCAAAAATTGGACAATCTTCCTTAACTAATCGCGTTAAAAGCCCCGTGAAAAATGACAACGATAAAAGCTGATTTTCGAGTGGATTCTCAAAATCGCGGATGTATATAAAAGGCGAACTCGAACGCGATTAAATCTGATAGACCGAGGCGAATTTTCGAATACCTAGAAGAAATTTTCGCCACGTGTATCGTAATAAATTACGGCTGTTATAATCGTTGATGATTAAGTTTATTGGCCGTCGCGAAAATTTAATTATATAATTTGTAAACTGTCGTTAAAGTCATGAAAAAAATTAATATTTTTTCAATATTACAAATTATTTACATTATTTTCATTAAAAAAAAAAAAAAATTATATACAATTTAAATTTTTATGAATATTAAAGTTGAATATTATACGTTAAAAATTTTATTTTTTTTTTATATTAAAACTGTAAAAATTTTTATAAACTAATGAAAATATTGTTAATGATGAAGATTGAAAATTTCGAAAGAAAAATACTTTAATACTTTTATTAAAATAGTGCAATAATCATGATCAAATAAAACACAGACCTGATGAAGATAACAAATATGTCATCGAAGCAACGCCGATAAACAGAAACTGTACATGACTTATTAATCAGTCGTTTAGCACATCTATAATAAAAAAAAAAATTTATTTTTCCTTTATGTAAGCAAAATATAATAAAAATTTTAAATTAACCACTTGAATTTCAAGTACAATTAAAATAAAACCTAAACGAAATTATTCCTGAATGGAAAAATCCTTATCGTATAAAACTTGGTATCCTCGCGCATAAAGAAAAATCAAATCTATTAAAGAAAAATATCCCCGTAAAGCGGCACCGTTGACTTCTTCATGCGTCGATAAATCAAGGAAATAAGAAAGTTTGCGCGCGCACGGTAGCTTTTTTCGTTGCACAGATAAGAGAGAAAGAGAGAGTGAGAGAGAGAGAGAGAAAGAGAGAAAGAAAGCGCTCGGGTAAAAATTTAGGATTCGACGAAAGTTTATGAGCGTCTCGTGATAGAGTCCGCGGACGGCGCCCCTCGCGCATTTGTATAAAGTAGTTATATTTATACGCGGCAGCGATGCAGTCAATTGCGACGATAAGAAGCAGCACACAGCAGTAGCAGCAACGATTCGCTTAGTTTACAACTGGTACGCTATATTTCAGACCTCCAACGGTTAGGAACGAGGTAGCACCGAGAATAGGCGACTACTTCGGCTTCGCAGATAGCTTAGCGCACAGAAAACCTCTTGTTTTGTTATCTCGACTAAGTGGTTACGCGAGCGAAATGCAGCTCAAAGAAAAGCGACGAAAAAGAAAAGCCAGACGCGTGGAACGTTACGAGGAATCGAGGAGAAGGGAAGGAGCGAAATGAAGTTTTATCGCGCTAGACGATCAAAAAACACTTTATTTTTTAACATATAAGTTTTAAATTTTATGGAGAATTAATTCGCCGGTAAAAATTAAAGAATTTTTATTGTTAAAATTTACAGTGTTTGTATTGTTGATACATTCAATTTTAATGCAGTGAAAATAATTTATTTTGTGACATTTTATGATTTTTAAATAAATAGTTTATTAATAAAATAATAAAAAATATATACCAAACTGTTCTGTTCGGTATTTAATAAATCTAATATTTTATACTCAATCAATACTCATCAGATGGCGACACTAACTGGACACAATAAGAAATGAAATTGCGCACGAACTAAGTACACCAAATTTTACCTTTCTGTAGCTTACAATTAACATGAATAAAAAATGTTTGTATAAAAACTTATTTAAAATTTGAATTATCATATTTTATTTCTTTTCATTTTTTTTCTATGATTATAAAACAACAGTAGAAGTAAAGATAAATATTGAAATAGTCAATGAATTATTGTTAAATAAAAATGTTTCTCATTATTCGGAACTGCAATTAAATTTACTTAAAAAATTTAATGCAATTAAACTACTCGGTGAATTTTTATATTTTCAATTCAAATCTTTCTATAATCTAAAAAAAAAAAAAAAAAAAAAAAAAATTTACGATAAATATGAAAAGCTACGAAATGTAACGAATTTCATAATCAAATCAATTCCACGCGAAATATCTCCTTCGTATAGTACCGAGAAAAACAATTTCGAATATAAAAAAGAACGAAAATATAAAGCGTAACGCGCCTCTCGTATACTTTTTCATACGCATATCATCCAAAATGTAGCAATACGGCTTTCAAGATGAAAATATTCGCCATAGCGAGACGTCACGACAACGCACTCGCACGCGTTTGTTATAAGATACGTAAGGTACATCGAATACATATATATACATGCGCAAGTTTAACGTTATTCAGGGCGGAGATTTGCCTGGAAATTCGCTTGGCTCTGTGGTCCTCGCGTGTTGCTACCAGAAGCCCATAAATATGTAATATTTCCCATATCGAGTCTCGCTTTCTTTTACTCCAAGCCACTGTTTTTCCTTTTGCAATCCTGTTCTTATTTTTTCCTTACTCTCTCTCTCTCTTGCTCTCTCGCTCTTCGTCTCTTCCTTTACGTCTGACTAAACATCTATTTCTCTCCTCGTCCCTTTCACCGTTTGCTCGTTCGTGTTCGCTTTTCGCGAACACGAACCCCGCGCGTTACGTGTTTTTGCGGGCTTTGCCGGCGTCTCGTATATAGCCTCGCGGCAATACCAAGGGGAAACGCGGTAAATCATTTGTCCCGAAAGAAAACACAATACCCCGATCGTTGTAGTAGAAAGAGTGAGAGAAGGGAAAAGGTATACATGTATGTATGCAACGCCGAAAAGCAGCGTCTCTATGGTGTGCGCATGCCGTCGTCGGCTTTCGACCCGAGGGAATATAGAAGAGAGAGAGAGAGAGAGAGAGAGAGAGAGAGAGAGAAAGATAGAAAGTGAGTCATAAGTCAACGTTATATTACCGAAAATACTTTAAAGTGCCACTCAGTACCGCGCGTGCACCCATATATAGGCATATATATCTAAGTAAGTTCGCTTATAAGCTCTCTCTCTCTCTCTCTCTCTTTCTCTTTCTCTTGGAATATTTCGTACGTAAAAGCGCGCATATAGGGAAACTCGGGATCCTTTCGCATATACGTTCTTCTCTTAGAGATCGGACGAGGCTCCTTCGAGGCGATGTTTTATCGTCGAGGCTTTAAATGCCCGGCGACGCGGAAAATGGATTTTCTAATGTTGTGCTTTTCGGTGGATTAAGAGAAATATCGGCGGTGCGCGTAAAGTGACTGTTTTCATTATAAACAAACTGCTTTTAAATAGAATAATAAAGAATTTTGTACATCTTTGAAATGATGGTGGTGGGTGACTTAAATCGATATAAAATGTTTGATTGAAATATTTGATGCCATTGATACTTAATTTAATGCTTGAATGGAAAATTCGTTGAATTATAAATTTAACTATAGTAAATTGATTAGAAATTAGTTTTAATCGTTATAAATAATCATGTTTATTTTTAAAAACAAGATAATTTTATAATGTTAAAAATTATTCAATTACGTACATAATAATCTTGGATTGTAAAAGCATTCGGATGAGAACAATAATATTTCCCAAATATGAACGTCAAACAATAACAATATAATGCGCAAAAACAGCAACTGAGCCACAATAATCTTTCCATTTGAAATTAAAAAGCCGTACGCGCATGTCGAACTCAACAAAAAGGTAAAAGAAAAGAAATAAAGAAAGAAAGAAAGAAAGAAAGAAAAAAAACGATAAAGAACCGCAACGATATAAAAGCCAGAGGATGGCTCCAGGTCCCATTGGATTTTTACTTTCAGCCGAGGAGATCTGCACGAAACGAAGTCTGGTTACGGAGGAAGCGGCATCGTTCGATGTTCCGGAGTACAAGACGGAAGTGCCTAATTCGACGAAAGCTTCTTCCCTTACCGTATATATAACGCATCGTTCGGGAGTTTAATTGAAGAACCGCAAGCGAGAAATTGGCAGAAGGCTCGTCCCAATTAGCCTCGGTGTGCTTACAATGCATACTCTCTATAACTCTATCCCTCTCTTTTGCTCCGCTCCCGTACGCGTTCGTACCAAATGCAGCGAGGAGATGAGCGATGCAGACTGCACGCGACGATATAATATGTCTTCTTTGGCTCTCTCTCTCTTTCTCTCTCTCTCTTTTTTTTTTACTCTCCATCTCGCTCTCGCGCTCACTTTCTCTCAACAACCCCTGCCGAACGACACGAAGCGCATGTGGAACATTGTGACGAGAATCAACCCCGTTTTCGTGCACTCCGTCGATGGAACTACGCGGGAGGAGATAAAGAGAAGGAAATGCAAATTGGTATGCCTTGATGTTTATATTACCAGCAATGTTGCATTTTGCTGCGTTGATTAGTATCTTTTTTCCTTTCTTTTTTCTTTTTTTTTTTTTTTTTTTGTTTTTATAGCGAGTCGATCGTTTCAATTGTTTTTTTTTTTTTTTTTTTTTTTTTTTTTACATCAAGAATTCATTCGCTCGATATTCGGATAAAGTATTATTTTAATTAAATAAAATAATTAATTTGATTGTTCAATAAAATTGAATTATAAGGATTTTAATTTATACCGATAAAAACAATGCGAAATTTAAATTAGGTACTCTAATACATTTTTTTTTTATAATGTAATATGAGTTATCCGATTATGTTTACCGAATCAAACTACAGGGTGAAAAATTTCTATTAACTTTTACTTTTCACATCACATTGTCATTTTTTGCCACGTATGTAGATATTATTATACCACTGAAATCTACAATGACGCATATCGATTTTTATAACAAGTGATTCTTACCTACGGAACGCTAAAAGAATTAAATATACTATAGTATATATTAATATAATAAATTAGAGCGCTATCGCAAAGAAAGAAGTCAATAGATTCCAAGGTCAGGCGTTTGTATTAGCTCAGCAAAACAGAATTAAATTTTCATGATTTATAGCCTTGAAAATCAGAAATCTTCAAATGTTTTTTTTTTATTCGGTATTTAATAATTAGTAAAATAAAAATTCCAAAAAAATGTTTTTAAAATAAAACCGTTAATCTTTTCTTGCAGTTATATTTATGATTACGTTCAAAAATTTCCACTATATTGTTTACATAAGCAATTGAAAAATTATTGTAAAATTATTGAAGTAATTAATCTGAAATTAATTTAAATAAAAATAGTTAAAGATAATAGTATTCATTCATTAGAATTTAAAGAGAAAAAAAATGAGTAAATTTTTACTAGGAACAGCGCAAATATTTTTGTTTCGATGCGGCAAGGTCGCGCGGATTCTTGGAACCGTTGCCGAGAAAAATTCTGGAAATCGTTTAAAGTCACTTTCGAGCTGTGAAGTTTGCCCATAAATGAATGAACTTTTAAAGTCGATAGGATTTATCAATTTACGTACAAATTTATTTTACTAAACCAACTACTAAAATGTTTATGAAGACAGAAAAACACAAAAGGAGTCATAGAAAATTTTATTTAAAAATTTATTAAATATTTTTATCAATACAACAAAATTAATAAAAAAAAAAAAAAAAAAATAAAATAACTGGGATGATGCACATTATGTACTGCATATACAGTTGAAATCAATTAATAAAAAACTTTTTTGATAAAAAATAAAAAAAAAAATTATACGAAATACGTAACATTACGAAAACTATTAATAACGACAATATCAGCGACAAAGCGAAGAGAGTGCGAGTTGGCAGGAAGCGAAACATATTTCTCCAAAAGTGAGAGAGAGAGAGAGAGAGAGAGAGAGAGAGAAAGAGACAAAGTCTCGAAAAAAAAAGAAGCGAACGATCGTGGGTGAAACCGCGTCGGCGAAAAGCATTTCTCGACGTAAACTAAAATAATGCGCGACGGAATCGAACAAAAGCATGAAATATGGAACCGAGCGCGACCTTTTCGGTAACTTATGATACACTTCCGATCTCTCCACGGCGTACGCGGAAAGACGACAACAAAAAAAAAAAAAAAAAAAAAAAAGAAAAAAAAAGAAAATAAAAAGAGAGAGAGAGAGAGAGAGACTGGAGAGAGAGAGAGACTGGAGAGAGAGACACGCGTAACGCGCGCCGCTCTCTCCATTACTGTTTTTGGCGGAATCGAACGCAAAAAATGTGCGTCATTCTTCCGCGTTTTTGGAACTTCTTTTATCTTCTTCGTACGATGCATCATTATCAACGTTTTATTTATTTTATTTTATTTTATTTTATTTATTTATTTTTTTTTTTTTTTTTTTTGCAGCATTGAGAAAAGCTCTCATCTCTTAAGAGATGAGAGATGCTTTTATAAAGTTCTTTGAAATAAATCCATCAAAGTGAATAAATATATAGAAAAAAATAGCTTTCTTATGTAATACTATGTATTATATATTTACACACATTTTTCTAACTTAAACTTTATTAACTCTTTGCCGCTGAAATTATAATAGTAAGTATACAATGTATCGATCAACTAAAGAAATTTATGGATATGATAATATATGCATAAATTTATTGTAAGTATAGCGAATTATAACGCGAATCAAAAAATTTAACCTAAATTATATTTTAATTAATATTAGCATTATCATTATTATGAATTACATTTGTCTCTAATGCGATAAATTATTTATCAAAAAATACAAGAAAAATAATGCATCAACAATTTTTTCAATAATTAAATTCTTTATTTAAGAGATACATAGTAAAAATACCAACCTTTGAATATATTTTTTTAGAATAAAAGAATTTATATTCATTTAATTTCTAATGGTTGTCCACATATATTGATCATAATTGTGTTTACAGTTTACATATATATATATATATGTGTATATAGAAGTCATAATAGCGTTAACTTTATCTCAATTTTAAATTACTACACAAAAACAAAGAAATTTATTAATTACAATGTACCTTTTACTTCTATAGGTATTATATTTAAATTTAGCATCGTATTACATGCACGTAATTAAATTCTCAGCAATCTTCGTTACACTTCCACTCGAAAATCCATTAGCAAGAGAGTATCCGCCAGAGTAATGCAACCAACCACATTCGCGTGTATACACCAACAACAACAAAAGCTTTGTGTACTTACACACGGAAACGCGGACTTTGCGTATTAAAGCCCTTCCTTACAACGAATACAAGGACGAAAGATTTAGGAAAGCGTCGCGCGACTCTCGTGCATATACTTTACCTTACGAGGCCGAGAGATTACGTATACTTGATAGCGTACCTGTAACGCGAGCCCGTGATTTACATTTTCGCCGACGTATAGAAACAACGCAAGCGCGCGAGATATAATAAAGTCGAACTCGTAAAGTATATACTCTTGTCTACAACAACGCACAGCCGCGCGACGTTCGCGATTATAAGCAAAAAACTCACGAGCTATTTATTCTCTAATACACGTAAACGTCGTAGACATCGATTCGTCTTTTGGTATATATACCGTCTGGGCTGTTGACCCTTTTTTTCAACGTAAATATACATATACATGTATATAGATTTGTTCACGTCATTCTCCTCATTCCCATTGTCGTGACTGCTTATATATACATATGTACGTCGAGCAATGAAAAAGAAAGAAAGAAAATGTCTCAAATGGTCTTGTTTCTTCCGTTTGTATTCGAGAGTTATTTGGCCCTCTATGTATATATGTAGTATACCTATAGGCATTAGTGGCGATTCGTACCGCGAGATTCGCGCCGACGAAGTAAGCACGAGCTAAGAAGTGTTTGCCCGTAAAGCCATTTCCGTTTCTCGTTTCCTTCGGCGGCGACGGCCGACGAATTAATTGTTTGCAACTATATTGTATAGGTATACGCGTATGCGAGACTTACGTTGAAATTGATAACGTAGCACGCCAAGTTTTCGCGCTCGCTCGGCCGTGCGCTTAAAATTTCGCGTGGAATTGTGGTTCTGAAGGAATAGAAGAAAGAGAGAGACTGAGAGAAAACGAGAAATTAGTTAATGGCCCGTGATGAGGTCGTTTTCTATATCTACGGCTGAATGTGTAATAATATTCAGATGGTATTGTTGGATAAAGTGCGATGAGTCGTTTGAGCGATTTTTGCTTTTAAAAGAGCATAAGCTTTGATTTTAATGTTTTTCTTAATTTTAAGAATTATTATTTTTTCCTTAAATATCAGATATACATATATTAGATTTATTATTTTGCAAAATTTTTTTTAAAAAATTTCAAATTATTTCGTACAATGTGAAATTTAGTATTAGTATCCAAAAAATTTTCACACTTCAAAGTAAAAATTTAAAAAAATTATAATATAGAAAAATACATTTTATCATTAAATCAATATTGTTTCGATTAAATTAAAGCATGCAACAATATTCTGTTTTGTATGCAACGTAAATAAAAGTAAAATCAATACTCAGTGTGCAATTATGCGTAATGATTTTTCGAGAGTTTGTACCAAAAATGTACACATATACGTATCATATCCACTTCCTTCGCATATTTTTATAACTTGAACTCTTACGAAAAAGCTCTAACGCGAGAGCGAAAATTCGCTTAGATTCTCAACTCGTGTAATGCAAAAAATATCGAGTATAAACTTAAGTGTGTATATATATATATATATATATATATACAGCTAAAAATTCAAACGCTTACGTGTATATATAATATATTAATCGCGTGATATCTAATAGCTTCGCACGACTAAGCATATGAACATTGCTTTCCGTCTTGCTGCGAGGATTACGAAGGTCGATAAAAAGCAAACCAATAAAATTCACCAACCGCACCGTCGTTGAGTTTAGTTTTTTTTCTCGCCCTTTGCTGTACGATGGACGGATAACAAGGAGAAACGGGAGGTTAAAGCTCTAGACTTCCGTAAGGTTCGTACGTAAGTTTTAGGTAATGTACTAGTATAGATATTTCATAAGGTCAATCCTTCGAACGTTTGCGTGCAGCAATGCGCCGCCGGTAGTTATATCCGGCCTGACGGATATACATTTTCTTTGATGCGAAAGGCGCATATATATATATATATATATATAATGTATCGTATTTTACGAGCCTCTCTCTTCTCTCTCTCTTTCTCTTTCTCTCTCATTATCGTACTTCTTCTCTTCGAGCTCCTTTGTGCAAGACTTGATGCGGCACTCAGATTTTATTACGTTATTTTGTTAATGCACTGCGAACGCGAAGAACATAAATGTATATATATATACATACTATAGTCGACGACGGCTTCGACGTTCCTAAGATATTAGTTTATGTCTATCCTTCAAACTCTTGAAGAAAGAAAGAAAGTAACGCTATGAAATACTTTTACACCTTTACCAAGTTGCTTCCGTATTGAAACGCTCGCGTGTGGGCGAAAAATTTTTCGCGAACGGCGCTAAATTCTTTCGGAAGCGTATCTACGAGTTATGTATTTACGGTGTAGTTTTACTCGATGGTATATATGTACTTTAGAAGGAAACTCTTTCCGAGCATAAGGTATTCTTGTCGAGATTTTTTTCTCCCTTGAAGTTTACGTAAAATGTTTTATGATGTTTCGAAGCATTCTTCATAAGTGATTTTTGTAATCAAAATTAAATAGACGCTGGTGAATATAAATTGCAAATTAATAGCGTTAAAAAAATATTTTCTCCATACTTTTATAAATTATTTTATGATAAACTTAATTAAATCATAACATTTAAAGAGAAAAAAAAAAAAAAAAAAAAAAAAATATTTAAGTTTTTTTCATTACTAAGCATGCATTTCAAAATACATTTAAACGAGTATAAAAAATAATAAAGCAAATCTGCCTTTAATTATGCGTAATATCAAAGCATTTAATATTTCAGAAACTCAAAAAAAAAAAATAGCTAAATTGATATACACAGCCTTAAGAAACACAAAGGAGAATCGTATAAACTATACAATGGTCGCCTCACATTTTCATTATAGAGTTAATTAAAAAATCTTCCGTACGAAATAAACATTCATTTATTCCTTCAAGTAAATAATAATCTCCTCGGCTTTACTATGTATACAGCGACCGCTCGCAGACTATAATGCACGTCAGCTTAGCGGATTCTTTTTCATTATCGATAATTAACTCTGCGAGTCGAGCGTATGCCTGCACGCACACGCACACTTATACACCCCCGAACAAAGTAGTCCCGCATCATCCGGATCGCGCATTGTTGAACGCAAAAATCTCCGAGACGCCGCACATATACACATATATTCTTTCTCTTTTACTCTATAAATTTCTCGATCCCCGATCGTTTTCATTTGCGCTCGCGCGTTCTTTTATGCGGAATGAAAAAAAAAAAAAAAAAACAAAAAAAAAAAAAAAGGGAGGGCGGGAGAAAAGTAAAAAAAAAGGAGTAGAAAAGTCAGAAGCACACGGATGAGCAAAAGACAAGGAAAACGAGAGAGGAAAAAAGGAGAAAGGATTCGTTAAGCGCCACCGGAATATATCCTATACAAAGCCACCGGCTCAACCGAGTCTCGCGAATTTTTCCCTCTTTCCGCTTCTATACTTTGTGCCTTCTTTTTCCCCCTCAACTTGAATTCCAGGCATTTATCCGGTTGCGTTATTTTCTGCGCTTCCTCCTCTCTTCTTATTCTTCTTCGTGCGCAACTTATACGGACCGTGGAAACGTTCGTTACCGACGAAAAAAAAAAAAAAAAAAAAAAATTAATAAAGGAGACGTACATGTATTTACGCGTATATATATATATATATATATATATATATATATATATATATACATATATGTATACAGCAGCAAGATAGATAAAATAAAGTAGCGATAAGAAAAGGCATTTCTTTTGGCAAACACGCGCCAAGACGTTTTCCCCTCCCGCTTGCATTTTTTCCATTTTCTTAAGCTTTTAAGGTAGTTTGCTCACGCGTAAGAGATTCTTACGGCTCCGTGACTTTGGATGCGAATGTATTTCGTTGTGTAACAAACTTCCCCAAAATGACTCCGTGTTCGCCGATTGCCAATTTCGTTGCGTAATCGATTAAATAAAAAAAGTTTCCAATTAACACGAAATTAATGTCAAAGAAAAATTATTCGCTTGTATAAAATATTGAATTTATTTATATCATAAAATATTAATTATTACTAAGTTACATCAATTAAAATTATCGAAAACGTTACTTCTATATTTTTATTTATTCATAATTTTATCGTTACAATTTGGCATAAAATATCTTCTTTATCGCATAACGCACGTGCAAATTTCGGGCATTAAAAAAACCAATCATATTAACGTCCGTTCTGTATTAAGGGCGATAAAAAACGAGGACGATGAATTTTACAAGGGCCTAAACGTGCTTAAACCATTCGAGTACTCGCGGTCCATTCCTTGCAAGACTACTATATATCTTATAGCTAACCGCGCTAGTGGACTTTACTGCCCAACGTTTAAATTCTCTCTCACTTTCGAAACCCTATCCTTTATGTAAAGGCAGCTCTGTAAAGGTCGCTCGTTGACGCGATCCCTGCGTCAACGTTACATTTGTTAAATATCCATATACATATGTATAGGCGTATACTTACAACGTCGGCTATAATTTTTGTCACACCTCGTAAATTATAACTCGTTTCGGCTATACGAGTGGCATACCGACGCGTTTTACGTATATATATATATGTGTGTGTGTGTGTGTGCGTGCGCGCGCGCACGCGTGCGTGTGTGTATACGCACGTGTATATATGCGAGAATGAAAATGCGCGTCGAGTTTATGCATATTGAAATAGCGCGACGGTGTAACCGATATGTAACCCAATGTTGGAGCGCGCGTCGATTGATTAACTTTCGCACGATTTTTCTTTTCCCCGGTAATTGCGATCTTTCAAGCTTTTAATGAAAATTTATCGTTTCGAGTAGTTTTACATCGATTGAATAAATTTTCATTGATAAAATTGATTGATTAAAATTTTGCAAAACCATCTATATATTTGTCAAATCTTTTAATATACAACGATAAAATTTATTTTATCAAAATTTATTGTTAATGCCTTAAAACAAAATTAACATTTATTGTAATTATTATTACTTAAATAATTTTACATTATTTTAACCTGAATTTCAATTTAAACTTATATTTATGAAAGGAAAAAAATGTTTAAATGAAAGAATGACATTCTTTCTTTACAATAATATAATGCTTTTAATAAGAAAAATGTCTTTGTAATTAAATTAGGCAAGATATATCATTCAGTAAGCAGCGTTAATATCTTTGTATGCAAAGTAATTACGTATTAAAGTAACATTTGCCATAATTAAAGCTGTGTATTTAATCATCTCGCCTCTTTAAATTCTTCAAGCCCGACACGAAACAAAAAAAAAAAAAAAAAAAAAAAAGAAAAAGAGAAAGAAGCACGAAAACGAAATCGTGAAGGAGTTATTAAACTGTCGGCTAACGTGTTTGTCTAACATTCTGAAAGCAACGTATGTCATTATTGACACATGGTAAACACAGTTGAAACAAAAGAAGCAAAAAAAAGAAATAAATAAAAAAAAAAAAGAAAAATAAAAACGAGAGCGTCGAAAAGGGCCTATTTATTGTCGGTAAACTTCGACTTGACTCACCGCGCGCAACGTAATTTTTTTGCGTACGATTCTTCGACGGCACTTGGGCTCTTGCGATAAATGCAACGTGAAATCGCGTGACGATGCGAAAGTCGCCGGATTCGACGGCTAAGTTTTTTCTTTTCTTTTCTTTATGAATTTGCTTGTGTGTTTTTTTTTTTTTTTTTTTTTTTTTTTTTTTTTTTTTGCTTCTTTTTTACTCGAGACTTTGTGTATCGAACGAGGGTCTTTTTTTTCGCGAGAGACCGCTTATCGCCGTAAAGTCTGAACGCGAAACGTTACGAGACTAACATGGAAAGTTTGCCTGGCGAGCTTTCTTAGAAACGGACGATTAAATTTACATTAAAGTCGATGCTTGTCGTGCAATTTTCAAGATAAACCCTTTGATAATGTTTATTTTAGGAAATCATGACGATGCTACAGTATTTCATTCTTTTGATAAATATTGAGAAAATTTGTTTGTCTCGAAAAAATGAATAGTTCTTATTTAAAACAAATGGATTATAATTATTATTTAAAATAAAAAATTTTAAATAAAGTAAAATAAAATAAAAAACAAAATAATATTCATTCGTAAAAAATGACGGATGCTTTTTGTAAAATTTATAAATTTATAAATTCAATTATCAATATTTTCTACCAAAATTCAAATGCTAGTATCGTTGTATTTTCATAATCTATTTAAAAAAAAAAATGATAAATTCTGTAAATGATAAACTATTTTCATAAATTTGCGAATCGAATAATAAGATAAAAAAAGTAATTTCTCTTGCAAGTAATCATTGATTCACGAAAAATCACGCATCCAACCGAGATTCACAAATGACAAAAAAGTGACAACTCGTGAGATTAACTTTAGAGATCCAATCGGACACTCAATTATTTTTATCCCACAGTCTAACAGAGTAACAACCGCCCGCATACAACTTAATGCGCGAAGACCGAGAAGTTACAACGCGTGTAAGAAGAAAAAAATGGTGCGGCAATCGTTTATCTTCGTGTCGTATCTCTCCGAGCAGCAATTCGACTCGCTCGAAAGATATCACACAAGGAGAAAGGGCACCCGATACACGTACATTTATATTTATATAGATATATACGAGAGGAGAGAAAATCGGCTGTCACGTGTCTGGCGCGTACACTCGCGCGAATTAATAATGAAACGTCAAAGTTTGAGGACTGCCAGTCTCCTCGAACGCCAATGATGTTAGGCGAGGGGAATGAGATGATCTCGCATCTGGGTGTGTATATGTATATATACGTGAAAAGTTCATCGGGTAAAACGTCAAACGGAATAATTCGACGCTCATGCGAGGAGACACGTGGCGTTATCGTTAGGATGCGTCCTACATAAGTACATATTATTGTACGTGTGTATAATATACCTGGCGCTACCATGGCTTTTTGTTTGAAAGGGGCTAGTTGCACGCATTAGATATACGTTTAAGCATTCAGTGGATTCATTTGTTAAAGTTGATATCAATTAGGAAAATGTATTAATCTTCGTTTAAGAATGAATTTACTGCGAAAATCGCAACATTTGAAATAATGACGACGATTATAGCAATGAATGAAAATCAAATGAAAGTTCCTTTGTTCTTTAAATCGTTTATTATAAATTATTTTTCTGATAACAATTTTAATTTACATTCTTTTAAACACTACAATATTTTTAAATAAAAAATTATTTTGGCAAAATACATTTTCTTTAATCATTATTATTTTTAAATAAAAGAAATTGTTTTTGACTTAATATTAAAAATTGAGAAGTCTATTATTCGTGTACAAAACCGAGATTTTAATAGAGCATTTTATTTGAAATAAAAAAAAAAATAATAATAATAGAAACGTCTTAAATATGTTTTAATTATTATTTTTTAATTATTTGAGATATTTCATTTCATAACATAATTTCACAATTTTTTTGGTAGTTTTTTCGAAATCCAATTTTTCAATGTATTAACTAATGACAATTCCAATTTTAAATAATATTTTAACACGTTCCCTGCCGCGTGCAGGGCGTATGCGCCCCACGCTGAACTTTCCGCTCAAGCCATTTGGTATTATCATTGTAAAATGAAGAATTTTTTAAAAATTCATTATGCAGTCAATTATAGGCATCTTAATATTATAATTAATTTTTAAAAAATTCTTTATTTTACAATGATAATACCAAATGGCTTTAACGGAAAGTTCAGCGTGGGGCGCATACGCCCCACGCGACAGGGAACGCGTTAATTACTTTTTAAATAATTTCTATCGATAAACAATACAAATTTTATATTATAAAAGATTTATTCAAAATTCATTACAAAAACTTATTGTACAATGCTGCTTATAAAATAATCTATTATTTCAAATGCACTATTTACTTTTATTATTGAAGTTTTAAAATAAATTTAATTACCTATAAAAATAAAATAATAATAAAGTTTTTTAAAAATATAGTTTTATAAATTATTATGTAAGATGTTTAAATTTAATAATATTGGATATTTTTATTTATAATAAATTTATATAATTATTGAGAAAGTCGAAGAACTTGGCCGCACAATGTATTTGGATTAAAGATAAATAAATTATTGTGCGGTCTTTCTTTTTGTGACACTGTTTTTATAATTTCTTGTGCCATAACACCACCTAAAATCGCACATACTGGACTAATTTGAGCATACAAATCTCCTCTGCAATTGAATTTTTAAAATTAGTAACTTTTTAATTTAAAATAATTTTTGATTATAAAAATATACTTACTGAATTAAATGATCTATTTTATCACCAAGATTATATTTTTCAATAACAGCCTTAGCTTCATCTTTCAAAACATTGGTACTTCTCTCATTTGGTAAAGGATCTCTTTTATGTTTTCCACGAAAATTCAACAATACTATAAAATAATAATATCATTTACTTATGGAAGTAGATAATACTTTTTACTTTTTAAATAATTTGTTGAAAAATCGACTACTTACCAAGCATTAGATAATATGCTTCACAATCTTTCGCCAACTTTTGAACATCTAAAACTTTTTCAAAAGGAACATATTTTTCAAAACTTTTTATCGTAACTGTTACTTTTTCAAACTTTTCTTTTCCAACCGATTCGTCAACTTCAACCTTACGGGTTTTTTTAGTTTGAATGACATCTCTGTTGATAAATATTCAATGAAATGAATTGAACCAAAATTATTTCATTTATTTATTTAAAATTTAGTTACACTTTTGTATAGTTCGTTAAATATTTATTTTTTGTTAAAAATTTATCAAATAATTTTTTACTCACTCAGCAAACTCATGTGTTATTAAATCTGCAAATGTGTATCCAAATGTTCCCCAAACATCTCCAGCAAAGAACTTTTTGTTATATTTTCGACAAATTGCATTAATTTTTTTCATTTGTTCTATATTACATTCACTAACACAGACCACATCAAAATCTTTAAAGTACTCTTCTGGTTTATCATTGATATTGGCAGTATCAGCAATAACTTGAACCATTGGATTTAAATTTTGTGCTTTTTGTAGCGATGCTTCAGCTCGCTGAAATTTATATTTAATTATTTAATTAAACATTCTATTTATAAAAACTGATATCTTTAATGTAATGAGATTTTACTTACATTTTTACCTATTTGGTCTCTTGGTACAAAAAATTGAGAACATGAATCTGAACTAGATACTAATCGATCATCTAAAAATGTAATTGATTTAACTCCAGCCAGAATTACATTTTTTGCTATTTCAGCTCCAAAACCATTTAATCCCACTAATAAAATATTTGCAGCTCTCAAACTACAATATATAATAATTTATATAATTTATTTTAATACATATTTGTATGTATAATATAGTATTTTACATAAATTTAATTAAAAGTAATAAATTATACTTTATTATTAAGAAAAATATTGTTTGAAAACAAATAAAATCTTATTGCATTCACAGCTGAATGTATCAATTCGGTGAAGATTCTTAGTTTTTTACATATCAATAATAAAAATATCTAGAATTATTTACTATATGTAGAATTAAATGTTATAATTATATAAATATATAAATCATTAGAATTTACAGAAAATAAAAATTTAATTTTTTATTAAATAAAATAAATGATGTATAATAATATTAGTATTAAATTAAAAAAAAAACTAATTCGATATATTAATTAAAACTTTTAGTTTTGGGAAAATATATTTTCAAAACAAATCCGGCAAATTTTTAGGTTAGTTTCTACTTGCCGCTTTTGAGATTCAAGACCCCATAAACGAATCTGCCTATCATACAATTCAGCTTCAGCATCTGTTAATTCTGCATTATTTTTTTGATCTACCATTTTTATATTTAAATATCAAAATTTTAGTATTTTTGGAAAACTACTTCTATTTAAAAAACTACTTTAACTTTCTTACTTGAAGTCCAAATATTTCAAATAGTATTGTACAGTTATACCAATATACAATGCTCGGCAACAAACATAAAATGTGTGAACGTGATTATATTTTAAAAGTTGGTATGCTTACTGTGAAAGTAGCTAGTTCAGATGGTTGGGGGCGTATAACCAATACAAGACATTTGAAATATTTCTAAATAAAAATATAACTTTTTTTAATTAAAAGAGATGAATCAATTAAAACAATGATATTATGTGAATTGAATTTTATTTTTATAATTGAATTAGGTGATTAAAAAACAAATATTTAAAATGAAAGCAAAAGTTAAAATACTTTGACAGTGATTATTTGACAATCAAGATCATCCTATCAATAATAGATTATTTTATAATAATATAAAAACAGTTATTACTTGATCATTTTTTATTGTTTCTAAAGTGTTGTTTTCTTATGTTTAAGTTTGTTATGCAGTCATTATTTTTTAAATATCAACTAAATAACATTAATAATGTTTGATAAAAAAATCAAATATCATTGAATATAAATTGAAATATACAAATAATGATATTTACAGTATTTATCAATTTTCTAAATATGCTATTTATAGAAGAATTTATTTACGAGTTAATGATGTATAAATATACAGATGCACTTCAAACAATATAAAAAAAATATAATATTGTTAGATGTTTAATAAATTCATTTTTAGTTTTTAATATGTAAATTTTTTTAAAAGTTTTGTAAATTTATAAATATAATTGTATAAATTTCAAAATGGAAGAAGAATATATTGAAGAAACATTTGTGTTTAAATTTCCGACATGCACATCAAATCAAGAGTATACTTTAGAAATCCCTTTGAGGATTCCTTTTCAAGGATCAATGAAAGAATTAGTGCATCGAATAATGTCATCCTTTAAATTACCATGTTATGTTGAATCGGATTTATTAAATTCTTTAGAATTTAGAATAAAAGAATGGACTATGAAATTTCATGACCAAAAATCAGAAAAATTTATTAACGCTGCAAAGCAAGGAGATCTAGATGTAGAAGAAATAATCAAAAATTGGGAAAAAGTTTTCAAAGAAAAAACAACAGAATACGCTGAACCAATTGGAACTACAGATGAAGAACTTTTTGCAGCTGCTTATCATAGACTGGTACATTCACCGTCCTTAGAACCAATTTTGCAAGCTGAACACAAGTTTGGGAAAGATGCTACTGAAGTTATTAAAATGAGAGATAAAGACTATGATCAATTAACTCAAAAGTAAATTTTATATGATGTATAGTATAATGTATAAAAATTATTACTTTAAACATTTTTCATAATTCAATTTTGATTTAGGCAAACTGAAGAAATGCGTTTGGCCGTAGAAACTTTAGAATCTGGTTCAACAGAAAAATCAATTAATGATATGGCTGGTCGACATTTTGAAGAACAAAGTTTATTACAGGGACATTGGGGATCTAAAATTGATGCCTTAAAACTTGAGCAGAGACGACAGTATAGGAATTGGATTATGAGACTACTAGAAGAACAACAAACAAATATGTTACCAACACCAGTGTACGATTATCAATTACTTGTTTTAGTATATTAATAGATTAATTTTAGATAAATCAAATATGACAATTATAAGATATAATAAAAAGTTAAAATTATTATAGCCTATTTTATTTTTATGATTAAATTATTTTATGAATATTATAAAAAAAATTTAATTTTTGTTTATAAAATTAAAAGTAAAAAGTTGCTCTTTCCATTGCTCATATTATTTGATAAAATCTTCTTATATGCATACAGAGAGTCACCCATGGTTCCTATGCCACCTCTTGGTCCAGGATTTGAAAATCTTGCGAAAAATGATGAAAAAGGCACATCTGATTATCAACAACTTGAAGAAAGTTTTACTATACACTTAGGTTCACAAATGAAACAAATGCACAATATAAGAATTTTAACAGGAGATGTATTAGATTTTTGTAGAACAAAGAACTGCGATTCTGAGTATGATTATGTCATAATAAATATTACAAAAATACGAAATAATAAATAAAATAGTAAATAATTTATAATTAAAAAAATTAAATTTTCAGAAGTGCAGATCCTACACCACAGAGATTACAGACTGCTTTAGGACTATACTCAAATGATTTATGTGGATTAGTACTATTAAGTGATAATCATTTAGGAAGTTATTCTGGAGTAACAAAAGGTTTCTACCTGATTTGATGTATAGATATATATAACCATTGATGTGTATCTCATATAATTTTTTGTCTTCTAGAACTTGTTTCGATATCACAGTTAACCACAGAATTTCATTTTCCTCCTATTGATGAACAACTTGAAAAAATAAGAGAAGATGTCAAAGAAGCAGTTACTTGGAGACAAACTCATCATAAAGAAGACAATGACTTACAGGTTTATAATTAAAATATTTTATTTCATGTATTCTTAATAAATATTTTTCATATTTTCAAAAACAGCCGAAAAAATCAACTTCGAGTAAAACTTTACAAACAGGTGATGTCTTTATTACAAGACATTCCAATTTAGCTCAAGTTCATGTTGTCTTTCATATGGTAGTAAATGATTCATTAAGATCAGGTTGGTTTTTATGGCAAGTAATTTAAATTGTCTTTGTCTACTGTAAATAAAATTAATAAAATTATTTTAAATTTAAAATATTCAAGGTGACATAAATTCAAGGCATCCAGCAATTTTAGGCTTAAGAAATATTCTAAAAACAGCCTGTTGTAATGATGTAACAACTTTAACAATACCTGTTCTTTTGGTACATGAAATGACAGAAGTATGATATTGTTTTTATTAATTATTATTAATTAAATCTTTTTATGATCTTAGTTTATCAATTTTAGGACATGACAGTTGCCTGGTGTACAAAAAGAGCAGAATTGGTGTTTAAATGTGTAAAGGGTTTTATGATAGAAATGTCTTCATGGGGTGGAGCAGAATTGAAAAATTTACAGTTTTTAGTTCCAAAGGTATAGCGACAATTAAAAATTTTTAATTAAGGTGTATGATTAAAAAACAAGAACATTTTACAGCTCCGGAATTAATTTAAAATATTTTAATTGTTTTCTTAAATACATAAAAAACCTTTAAACTTTTTTTAAAAAAATACAATCTTAAAAATCAAATTTTTTTTTATTACATTTCTATAATTACATAATTTTTTATAGGGAATGTCCGAGGAAGTTTTTGCTACTTTAGCAACTATGTTACCAAGCATATTCAGAGTTTCAAATCCATTAGTATTCAAAGCTACCAGTACACCACAAACTCCTAAGAAGTGATAAAAAAGTGACTAAAAAAAATATATTATTTATATAGTAGTATACATTTTGAATGGTACGAATCAAAATAAAATTTTAATTATTTAATATTTACAGATAATTATTCAAAATTAGAATAATTGTAAAAAGTTATAAAGCTGAAAGACTTTATATTTATTCTAATATGGTTTATTTATAAACTACGACTACAATTTCTCATTGTTACTATTTGCCAGTATCATTGTATCTATAAAAATGTCTGTTTTTTTACTTTTTTGCTAATGTAAAATTTATTAATAATATTTTAAAATAAAAATAAAAAAATATATTTTAAAAAGAAATAATATTTTTAAGTAGTGAATAATATTTTAAAAACAATTATTAGAATTTTAAAAATTCTCAATCAATAAATTGTTGCTTATATGCACATGTATATTTTTATATATGTATATATGTATATACGTATGTGTTAGTAGCATGTTTCAAAATAAATGATATCACTAAATTAGAGTAAAAAAATTAAATGTGTATGATTTAGAATAAAAACGGTTGCAAAAAGGTCATATCGTAATAAAACAATACTTTGAAAATGAGTAAAATTTTATCGTAAATTTTCATTTAAAAGTTTATACATGCTCAGTTATATTATTTAAAATACACTTATTGCGAGAAAACGTACTCAAAATATATTATCATGAAGTTTAAAACAAAATAAATTTTTTGAATTTATTTTTGTAAATTTTAAAGGAATAATATCTTAAAATAATTTTTGAAAAATTATTCATGACCTATAAATTGTAATTTCATAAAATTTTTGTATAATTATTAATAAATGAATTTTTTAAAGCTGTAGTTGTATTAAATTTAATCACTTCCTTTTTTTATAAATTATTGACGTATGTACAAAAAATATCAATCAAAAGCAATTTACATTTGAACTTAATCTTATAAATATATAAAAATAAAATATTTAAATTATTTTTAGAAGCATTTAGAATATAGAAGTCTTTTAAAATATTAAAATTGTAATATATGCAATACAATTTTAATCATCACTAAAATAATCACGAAATTACTGGAAAACGATATGCCTTGGTCAGTTGGCTTCTTATCTTGGTGATATATTTGTTTATTTTTTGGTAAACTTATAACTGATTTTAATTGTGGAAAGATTTAAGTAAATCAAGCATATTTCACTTCGTTAATGCACGCGAACTCGTATTTAATATAATTTTCTCGTTTCTATTTTGCTTAATTGAATAATTTACATCGACGTGTATGATTATTGACAAAAATTTAAACAGAATTATAAATTTGATACTAATTATAATGATGGATTTTGCAATACTCGATAACATTATGCGAATGCAAGTTAATTGAAAAATTTGTGTATAATCTTGAATGCGATTGCTTTGCAAAAACAATTAATCATACATCAACATAAATTAAAATAAATTTAAAGTTCATACCATTCGTAAAGAGAATAATCAAAATCGCAAAATGCATTTTATAATAACGAATAGAAAAATATTTTAACGAATATAATGGAATAATGATTTAATAGAAATTGTTAATATTATTTTCAATTATTTCTAACGTAATAAGAAAATAAGAGAACACAATAGTCAAAGAAATTTATAACACAAAAATCTTCAAATCAATGGGAGAAAATTAAAACCTAAAAAATTAATGCACATTAAATCTGCCCGTTTTCGTCACATCGGCCAACCGATCGCGGTCATGAATTGCATACACTTGTAACTTAGCGAATGGATTAATCCAAAATTATCTCTTCAGGAGCAGCATCAGTTTGCCTCGCAATTCTGAACTTCTGACCTGTCTGACGCCGATGAATGCTCTTTGCCGCGTCACTCGGATCGTCGATTGGAACTTTTAGATCTGACCGGAACCTCGCTCGCGGTGCTTTTTGATTTTTTGCACATTATTTATTTATTTTTATTTCTTTTATTTATTTATTTATTTTTTTTATTTTTTTATTTTTTTATTCATTCGTTCGTTTGTTGTTTAACGCGGCGCGCGGGTGCATAAGCGAGTGAAAATGATTTTTAAACTGTGGCTGAGCATTCTATTTCTATTTCAATGGAAATATTGCACTGCAATCGACGTTCCATTAAAAAGGGTAAGCATATTGCAATAAGTACTTGAAATTTTTATTTTTAAATTTTTATTCCTGAATCTCGATTTTTAATGAAAGGCACATTCTATGCAATATTTTATTATTAAAATTAATATTGAAATATTAAAAGTCATTTTTATAAACTTAACTTAATAATTTATGAATTTATAACGTGAAGATAAAAGAGTTTTTTATAAAGTTAGATGTTGATTAAAATGTCAAAAATGAACTTTTAAAAATAGGTTTTTATTTATAATATCGACAAAAAAACGTTAACATTATAAAATAATTATGAATTATCTAAACATTATATACATTTTCAGGTTGATTTATCCAATCGTGACTTACACAGAGAAGATTTTTTTATGAAATTGCAACATCAAATCAACATTCACGAAGTAAACGAACTTATTCTGCGAGGGAATAAATTTGACAGTTTTATTGACTGTTCGACAAAACTAGATAGCTTACGCGTATTAGATTTATCTTACAACAAGCTAAGAAAATTTTTTTTCCTTTGCCAAGAGGAATATAATTTAGAATCGCTCAATGTCAGTCACAATGAAATAGAGTATATCAACGATGAAGCTTTAACTCATAGAGTCATGAAATTAAAAACTTTAGATGTATCATTCAACGACCTTTACGTAGTCAACGACACCATGTTGCAACATATGAAGGTATGTACATAACTTTTATTTTGCGTACAAAAGTATTACTTAACACTGCAAAAAAAAATGTCTGATCATTGTTTATTTTTACGTTTTTCATGTATTAATAATCGTTTCTTTTGCTTAGATATAATATATATCTCATTCAAACAAGCTAATTATGAATTTTTATATCTAATCAATAACTTTTTTTCTAAATTACGAACTCCTACAAATTATGGACAAGAATCGAAAAAAAAAAATGATAAAATACATTTAAAATTTTATTTAACGTCGCGTATAAAGTAACTTTATAACTTTGACTCTTAGAATTAATTTGAATAAATCAATTTTTTTATTTAATATTTTAATTAAATAGTATAATTATATACTATAAATCTCATTTTAAAATTAATATTATACGGGACATATCCGAATTTTATGAATTAAAAATAAGATTTTAAATTGTTCAATACATTTTATTTTTTAATTTTTTTTAATTTATCGCTTATTACACAATAGATTTACACTTAGGCGATAAAATTATAACATTTTTTATAACACAAATAAATTTTTTTATTAAAAACATTTCAAATTTTTAATATGATTAGATTATAACGCAAAAAAAAATAAAAAAATAAAAAAAAAATAAAAAATTATGTGAAACATACGACTCAATAAATCAATTCATTGTTGAAAAAAGAAAAATTTTTTAATTTAAAATTTTTTAATACATAAAACTTTTTATTTAAGGAGGTTCTACCGGTAATAAATTAAAAATTAAGAATTTGATGAAAATTCACACACTGATCAATAATATCTTCAAAAAGCTATAGTTAAATTTTTGTGGGGTTACACAGCTCCGGAACTGAGAAATGAATAATTTTATTTTTCCAATTTTTACATTGACTCTTATGAACAATTACGTTATCGTCGGGATATTTAATCAACAAAAATTTAGATTCTTTTGAAAAAATTTTTAATGATAGAAAAATAAATAAGGAATTTATAGCTTCTTTAAAAAGTATATATAATTCATTGCTTCTAACAATTTATTATTAAAAATAAATAAATACGTATGATTTTCATCGATGATTAAAGCTTAGAAGATTTGGTAACTTTGCTCTCGCTATGCTGCCTGTCTCACTCAATAATGTCACCCTTCATCGTCTGCTATGATGTTTGTTTTTATGCCGGTACCAATATTTATGTTTATTTTAAATAAAAAAAAAGACATTTTAAATTAGTATTTTAAATTATAACCAATTTGTTGTTGCTGCTGACGCTTTTTATAAATTTTATATGTAACTTTTTTCCGTTCCCAATGAAAGTTTTGTTGTTTAGAATTCATATTTTACTTAAAAAAAATTATAAAATTTCACTACAAGTAATCAAAAATAATATTGCGATATTGCCAGATTTACGAGTTGCACTGCGTAAATAAAGCACAGGCCGATAGCTATCAGACGGCTGCACAGCTTTGACTACTTATGTATCGGTAAAACCTCCTTAAATCTTCAAAATACCTTACGTAAAATAAAAGAGGTATTTAAAATGTCATATCTGTATAAGAAAAGGGTTAAGATAATTTTTATGAACTCCATTTGACATAAATAATATCAAGCCATTAAACTGATTTTTTTATGTATCGCTTCAAAATAACATTTAAAATAATTTTATATTGTGTAATCTATCTTGGTTTCCGATTTTCGAAAACATTAAAACATTTTTAATAAATGATATTAATATAAAGTTTGAAATAATTTCAAGTCATTTTTTGATTATGAATTAAAAATAAAATTATCTCAATCCAAAACCAAAACAAAAGTTTTTTAATTATTCTTTTTAAAAACTTTTATAATTTTGTTATGCATTTATCTATTAATTTTATAATCTCTAGTTGTATTATTAATCAATTAATTATTTTATTAGTAATTTTTATTAATCCATATTGCAACAAACTACGGTGATTATTCTAGAAATCTTGAATGATTAAATAATTAAAGTTAAAAAAATAAATGAAAATTGAGTTAGGCTTCAGCATTTAATCAACTCTAAATATCATTAAACGTATTTTCAATCGCAACATCTTTTGGTAAAGTAACACGTATAAAAAGTATATTTATTAAATTTTTGTTAAAAACTACCACAAACTTCAAACATTTATTACTTTTACTCGTATACTCGGTACAAACTGAAACAGTACACACAGTAAACCTAGGTGAATGCGTTGACGTCGTATTCTCTGTAAAACTAATGTTTAGTAATAATATAGGTATGTAGATGCCTAGTAGTAAGTTAATAACATGATATATGTATATTAAAAATTTACTTCGAATTTTCTAACTTAACTTTAAAGATTAATTTCAATTTTGTTATAAAAAAAAAAAAAAAAAAAAAAAGAAAATGAAAGCGTTACAAAAACTCTACGAAAAATTATTTACCGAAACATTATTTTGATTAGATTAGATTGATTGAAAATAGTAACTAAAGATTGACTTTTCACATGAGCAACTTCTAAAAATATTTACGGATTTAACAGAAACATTGTAATCTCGTTAAGCTTATCTAAGGAAAATTAAAATTAAATCTTTATTGACTTATTCAATTCAAAATTCATTAAGTTATCTTTAATTGCTTCTGTGCTGCGATTCAGTATTAAAAAAAGAGTGATATTTCTTTTTTTTTTTTTTTTTTTTTTCTTTGTAAAACGTTAAACACTATATTTAAGCATATTAATTATTGCTATTTTAAAATTATTTAAAAAAAAAAAAGGAATACCTTCACCGATAGAAAAATTAGTTTGATTTAAGAAAAATAATTTTCATTATTTCTTCTACTAGTCAATTCTTTTATCTTATAGTGTTATATTGAAAATTTTAAGATAATAAAACATCTATTTTAATAAAATTAGATTCGACGTTTTAAAATTATTTTAAATCATCAAAAAATTTAATTTTAACTTAAAATTATAAAAGTTAACATTGACATAACATTGAAACGAACTTCAGACTAATGTTGCTCACTGATTTTTATTTTATAAATTTATTTAATGCGACAATCATTTTTTGATTTAAATAATAATATTAAAAAAGTACAATCGAATTTTTAGAATCTGGAATTCCTTTCGTTAGCGAGCAATCCAATTGGAGAGAACATAGATGCATACGTATTTCAAAATCTTACGCAGCTTAAGCATTTGGAGTTACAAAACATATCAACGCCGTACTTTTCGCCTGCTCTCTTCGAACCATTAACGCTTCTTGAGTATCTCGATCTGTCGTGGAATCCAATCGAAGACGTTCCACCCTTACCAACTAACATAAAAATACTTTACATCTGCGGGACAAATATCATGCATCTGGGCACCTTTATTATGCCGCAATTAATCGTTTTATCTTTCGATTATTCGCCAAACATCACTTCGGTTTTGCTCAATAATTTCGAAAATTTAACTCAATTGGAAACTTTGTCGATGCGCGATTCATCAAGATTAGCTCACATACGTCTCAGGCCGATGAATTCACAACTACTGCCCAGGTTGAAGAGACTATCCCTTCAAAATTGCGCTTTGGAGACTTTGAACGAGGAATTACTGCCGATAATACAGAAAACTACTGTACTGGATTTACAAAATAATCCATGGAAGTGCGATTGTCGAATGAAATGGATCAATGCGATGAACATGACTACCGATTTAGTCCAAAGTTTCAGGTAAAATTTTTGATAAATTTTTGTCTGATAAAAAAATAATTATTGTAATTATTTTAATTATAATCAGAATTTAATTAAGTAATTCGTTTCTTTATTAAAATTTTTTTTTTTTTTTTTATTATTATTAATTTTCTAAAATTTATATTGCATGAAAAATAAATAAATATTTATGTAATACTGCTAAAGAAGAAATTCTTTTTATTAATACTCGAAAGTGCGTATGAGAATTTCATATAGTCGCGTGCAGATGGCAGCTCACGTTCTTTTATTCCATTTACGAATAAAAATCACTGGTTTTACTTTGTGTACCACCAAAATCTCTGCAGTAATCATTTCTGCAAACTTTCGAGATAAGCGCAATTCTGTTATACATACTTATGACTCTGTTTAAATAATAGTCGTAAAGATAATTGACTTTGTGTTAAGTAGTCTTAGTGGAGTCTGAAATTGAAAAGATTATTATATTTATATTTTAATTAAAATTTATGCTATTCCTTGACATTCAAGTAAAATATTTATTCTTAAATTGATTATTTTCAAATTACATTTTCACTTAAATTTGTAAACTAATTAAAGTAAATAATCGTTTTACCTTTAAAATTATCTTTATTTATTCACTATTTCAATCACTATATTTATTTTTTTTTCACAGAGAACAGGTTTTGAGCAAAAAAAAAAAAAAAAAAATCAAATTACAAACTAAAAAACGTAAAAAAAAAGTACGAAACAAAAAAATAACGAAGCAACATCTCGCATTAAAGTAAAAAAAAAAAAGAAAGAATAATATATCAACGAATGTGCTATGTGAATTCCTCAAGATTCTTTCTTTCCATCGTTTTTACTCACGATTCTTTTTCTTTGATATTTGGTCAGATGCCAGACGCCGGGAGAGCACCGCAACAAATTGCTCCACGATGTGCCGAGCGAGGAGCTCGAGTGCACGGAACTCCTCGGTCCCGCGCTCCCCGTACTCTATCCAGCGCTGGGTATCTGCATCGCGCTATTGATTCTCGCCTCGGCCGCGGCTGGCTTTATCTACTACTCCCGTAGCTGTCTCGGCCAATGGGTGATGAAGATGCGCCATCGGGGCACCGACACCGTCAGTTACACCAACGTCGTCGAGTCCACCAACGATCTCGTACGAATATTACCCGTTGGCGAGACCAACGATTCCATCGATGTTTGATTTGTCATTTGTTTTACTTTGCTTTGTTTCTTTTTCTTTGTTTATTTTTTTATTATTTTTCTTTTTTTTTTTTTTTTTTTTTTTTTTTCTTTCATCGAATAATAATGAGTGCGCGTGATTATCTATGCTCGATATACGGCGTATGACTCTTGGCATTGTTACTTTTGTTATTTCTTTGACACGTTGAGTATTTATACTTTTTACGTATTTCATTGATTTGTTAAATAGATCGAGAAAAATTAATGTAGTATCAGAAGTAACAAAAAAATATTAAACTTTTCGAGGCTAAAAACTAAAAATTAAAGATATTAAATTTCTAATAAATTAAACAATATTCTCAGTTTTTATTTTTTGAAGATTCAGAGAACATGAAGACAATGTATAACATTCGTACCGAAAATTTAGAATATCAATATTTTTGTAAGAAAAAATCAACTCATAATTTTTTTGTCCACATTAAATAATATTAAAATATTTTTCCTATACGTATAAGCTTACATAATAAAATTTTGTAAAATAGTAAACTTATCAACAATTACAAGATTTAACTATGCAACTATGTGAAAAAAAATTTTCTAAAAAGTGTAAATTTTTAATACGTAACTTTAAATAATACTGCACATTGCATTAATATTCTTTTGTAGGTTACACGCGACATTTTTTTTTATATCTAAATGATACGTATTTGTGCTGATACTTATTGACTGACCAAAAGAGATTCCATATTTGAATGTATATATATTAAGTGTAAAAACATAAATAATATAATACATTTTAAAACTAAATATAATGTTTTTTATTGTATTTATCCTACTATAGATGAATTTGAACAAATAAACACTTATTTTAACAATAAAAATATATTTTATTTATAATGACTTGATTATTTAGACGACATAACTTACGTTTTTATATATACTTAATAAGTATTAATATTGTTTGAAGAGAATTTTATTTCAATAAATTAATAATTTATTTAATAACTATAGTATAAGTTATTACTAATAATAATTACAAATAAATATTTCTATAATATGAGAAAAATATTATATTTTTATTTTTTAGTTACAGTAGGATAATAATTCTTATCATTGTTAAAATTTAAAAGATGGAAATTTAATAAAAAATATTTTATGCTTCTTATTTTTTTATTGACTTACAATAATTTTTTTTCATTTTAAATTTTTTATAAAGTTTGAATATTTTTTTAATTACAAATATTAAAAATGGCGTCGAAATGAAAGTCAATATAATACATCAGGTATTGATGTACCATGTTATAACATTATTTCAATATATTATACGATGTCAAAATACGTTTTTATGAAATTATTAAAATACAATATTGAATTTTCATATAAGTGCATTTAAATAATAACGCATTAAAGTTACTCGAACTACCATCGTACAGAACAAACATATTTAAGCAAGCGATCGCACTTATCCTTATTGAATAGCGACCGACTTATGCCTCGATGCAAGATCTCAAAAGCCATATGATAAAAAAAAAAAAAAAAAAAAAAAAATAAATAAATAAAAACTAATATATACTAGCGACTAGTTTATAAGCGTGTTTCTTCCAAGTACCAATCGCGCAATGCGTTTTGTTCGAACCACCCACCGCGGCGGCACACAACACACGATAAATCTCGTTCGAAACTATACCAAAGAACCCTTTAGCGTTCGGTGGGCGATAAAAGGGCGCGATCGCGTTTACAATAGCAGAAGGACGAACGGTTCGCTGATCTCGAACGAAAGATTTTTCTCGCTTGCGTTTACGAAAAGAGATGAAGAAAAAAAAAATAATAAAAATAGGACGAAGGAAAATAAAAAAGAAGCAGCTCGCTCGGTAAAATGATAATCGAAGTACCTTCCACGACGCGCCACTTCGAGATGCGCAAGGTTGCTCACGCACGCGCGATTAATGGGGAGAGAGAGAGAGAGAAAGAGAGAGAGACACGTAACAATGGATGCTAGATGCCGTATGAAACTTTATAAATCAATGAGCCATTAGAGATTCCCTCGACGTCGACTCTTACGAAAAAAATACTCGAGAGTCGGCGGCAGCGGCTTCCTCGATGAACGTCAGGGAGATCAGTGGAGCCTGAACTTTTCGAGAGGATCGATTTTCTCCTTTTTAGTATATTTTTTTTTTTTTTTTTTTTTTTTTTTTTATCTTTCTCTTCTGTTTGGTATTAGTATCGCGCTGCTGTTTTAGAAATTTCGGT
Organism: Chalcis sispes; assembly: GCA_949987625.1. Lineage (NCBI taxonomy): Eukaryota > Metazoa > Arthropoda > Insecta > Hymenoptera > Chalcididae > Chalcis > Chalcis sispes. Next base: position 58,013,602 of record OX465095.1, read on the forward strand.
GGTTTTGCGGCTAAATGAAAGACTTACCTATCTCCATTCTGATGTAAATTAAATTGAAAATTTTTTTTTTCATCGCGAAATTTTATAAGTTATATAGTTGCTTTTTAGAGTAGAAAAATTTTTGAATTTTATGCTTTTAATGAAATATATATGAAATTTCTTCATTTATATGTAAAATTTTCAGATAATTTTCTTTAAATTGGAAATCAATATACTTACTTTGTTTTAAATAAGTGTTTTATTTATATATTATTTTTTTTTCAAAATATATTATTTAATTATTATATATTAAAAAAAGAATACCCGAATGTAAATGGTTATAAATATTAGAAAAAAAAAAAAAAACATAGTAGAGCTACTTAAAAACGAATCGTAAGCAACATAATGCGATGTTAATATTGAGCAAATTTTGCGGCCAACTGTTTTAGTTGAAGATCATCGTCATTTTTCCTGACATATATCATGATCGCGTGCGATGTAGTGATCAGCCTTTGTAAAGCAGTGAAGAACAATCCAATATGTGAAGCCTATTGAGTTACATACTGGTTTAGCCAGTCGAAAGTGAAATCCACTGCTTACGGTTTACTCCACAGCCGCATGCAATTATTACGATCTTTTGAATCATTTATTGATTTCGTTGTAAATTTAAAATTTTAAACAATAAATATATTCTTAAACATTATTGTAAATATTTATTAATCGTGATTGAGAATAAAACGTAAATAATCAGAGTAAAATTTTGACAGCTTTAATTTTACCTTTGAATAAAGTTTATTCTTCGCGAATAAAAAAGAGTATATATTAATATGATAAATCACGATAAAAATATATATTTCACGCGCTAACCGATCACAAAAAGATGAAAAAAAAAAAAAAAAAAAAAAAATCTTAAAATTTCGAAGTCGAGGTAAAAAATAAAAACTACACTCGCGTGCGGCTATTTCGATTAAAGCGATATATCCCAGTCAATGAAACATTATAGACTCGCTGTCTACCCGTAAACCCACACCAAGACACACGTCGCACTCGACCGCAAACCTCCGTATACGTTAACATAAGATATAAGCCACCATGGACTAAGAATCTGTACCGTATCGAGTGTCTTTTTCTTTGGGAAGGGGCGAGGAGGGAAGGGGTGGGAGGGGAAGGGGGGAGAGTTAAAACTGTAATTCGAGAGATTCTTCTTCGCTCGGCGCGGCGGCCAATTTGCACCAGCATGTTGCGCACCGGGAGCAACTGGCGAAAAATAATACCGCAACGCGAGAGTGTATAGGACGTTACGTACGTAGGATATGTCGAATTTGTGCGACACGAAAGGTATACATGTGTGCAATATACTACCTGCCGTCGATTCGCGCTATACATTTCTTTTTTCCTTTTTTCAGTACGGGTGGTTTCGTTGATTACGCGCATACAGAAAGAAAAGAAGAATGAATTTCGGTTAGGCGTTGTTGTTCTTCTATTTTTTTTTTTTTTTTTTTTTTTTCTTTTAATTTATATGAAAAACGAAAAAAAGTAAAGCCTCGCGTATTCGTATCGAATTTCTTATATGTATAAGAGTATAGCTGCTTCTATTAGAGATTGTTTAATTTTTTTTTTTTTATTTTTTTCTTAATAAGAGACGTAAGATTAAGGGATGTCGATATCTTTCGAAATAAAAAAATATATCGGCCCGGAATCGATCATACGCTCGATGAAACAATTTTCCGATCGAGTAATAATAATACGCGTTTATCTGCATTGCTCTAAATTGAAATATATTTTTAAAATATTAATCCACTTATATCACTGTTAAAATATATCTAATTTTACTGATTTGTTACAAATAAAATGTGTAATAAGTTTTGAAAATAGTTTTTTTAATAAATTGCATAATTAAATCATAAAAAGTATAAATAAATAAATATTTCAGTTTTCTTTATTATTAAAAAAAATTTGAATTTTTAGTAATATATTATTCAAAGATAACAAATTAATAAAAGTATAAATATACTAAAGTTTATTTTTAAAAAGTTTATTGAATTTATCCTTATTATTCGGCTCATTTGTTACAAAATCGCTAATCGGTATAAATACTTTTTTTATACATACTTTATCGTTGAAAAACAGTCATATAAATCACCTAACGATATGATAAGTGTCTCAGCGTTTATAAAACAAATGTATAGATAAAAATTTTAATTTCGTACATTTTAAAGCATTATAAACAGTCAACTTATGTATAGAAATAAGAAAAAAAAAAAAAAGAAAAAAAAAAGAAGTTTGAAGCCTCAAATATTATTCCTTATCCTATTCAACAACGATGCATTTGACGAAGCGTTGCCTACTCGTGCAAAAAAGAAAAAGAAACGCTTATGCTATTACCCTAGGAGTTATAATATATTCTTCACCCATTAGACGCGTATTCGATCTGAGCATCGAAGATAAAAGCAAATAATGGTAGAGGAGGGAGGGGAGTAAGGCGTAAAAATACAGGAGCACAAGAATCCGGAAGGGAGTCGAGTAACAACCCATGTAACGGGCAGTCACACTTTTCGGGACAGAGAAAAAACCTCGTACCGATCTGCGTACATTGCATGTACATGCGCACGAGTTTTATAGCGAGTGCGCGCTGATGCGTGATGCGTAATCCCGCAGTGTAAGACTTGCCCCCATGATAGCATCGCGGCAAAGGCACACGCGTAAACGGGGACTCGTATATGTATTAGGCTTGGAGGTTTTATTTTCATTATTCATTTGTTCGATGTTCCCCATGGACGTACACAACGCGTAAGCGTTAGATTAACCCATGTTTCCATGTCGGTTTAATCAGATAATATTCAACCAACCAACGGAGATCTAAAATCGAAACGCGTGCTTTTGCTTCTTATCTCTGGTACTTTTTTTCTCTCTCTCTCTCTCTCTCTCTCTTTTTTTTTTCTTTTTTTTTTTTTTTTGTCACTCGATCGCGTACGATGTGCGTATGAGTACCTAAACTCGAGAGTTGAGAGAACGTATACGCGCGAAAAGAGCGTTCTCAGCGTACGTATATCGAATCGCACGAGAGTTCGAGAGTAATTTTTAACGGCGTCGCGTATACGCATTTGAAACCGAGAGCCGGCTTCGCTGCCGCGACAAAATTTTCGACGCGCGTTTATATACGGCCGACTAAGCACACGACGACGCATTGTATACGCGTCGTCGTGTAAACGAGCGTATTCCCAGTTGACCATGAAATTTAGTCGCGCGCTTTGGTATTTTCATGATTTTTCCCAGTAGATGACCAACGCCGTTGGAACTAAATTTTCCGAGCTCCGTGTTCGTATGTGTGTTAACGTTAACTTTTGTGTATTTTCACCTAACGTAAAATATATTAAATTGTACATGACGTTTCGCTCAATTTGATATTTATTTAAATCGGAAAATTTGCAAAAGTAATGCTGTGTAAATAATTGTAATTTTGTATGGCGAAAAGTTATAAAATGCTGCCTCTCTTTCAAAGTTTCTCACGCTCGCTCAATTCGAAACGTTATTACGTTATAATTATTTATAAAATTTTTTT